>SJYX01004104.1:164966-237738 GCA_006410675.1 Oreotragus oreotragus | reverse complement strand
GCCAAAGATGGAGAAGCTCTATACAGTCAACAAAAACAAGACCAGGAGCTGACTGTGGCTCAGATCACGTACTCCTTATTACCAAATTCAGACTTAAATTGAAGAAAGTAGGGAAAACCGCTAGACCATTCAGGTATGACCTAAATCAAATCCCTTATGATTATACAGTGGAAGTGAGAAATAGATTTAAGGGCCTAGATCTGAGAGATAGAGTGCCTGATGAACTATGGTATAAGGTTCATGACATTGTACAGGAGACAGGGATCAAGATCATCCCCATGAAAAAGAAATGCAAAAAAGCAAAATGGCTCTCTGGGGAGGCCTTACAAATAGCTGTGAAAAGAAGAGAAGTGAAAAGCACAGGAGAAAAGGAAAGATATAAGCATCCGAATGCAGAGTTCCAAAGAACAGCAAGGAAAGATAAGAAAGCCTTCCTCAGTGATCAGAGCAAAGAAATAGAAGAAAACAATAGAATGGGAAAGACTAGAGATCTCTTCAAGAAAATTAAACATACCAAAGCAACATTTCATGCAAAGATGGGCACAATAAAGGACAGAAATGGTATGGCCCTAACAGAAGCAGAAGATATTGAGAAAAGGTGGCAAGAATAAACAGAAGAACTATACAAAAAAGATCTTAATGACCCAGACAACCACGATGGTGTGATCACTTACCTAGAGCCAGATATTCTGGAAGGTGAAGTCAAGTGGGACTTAGGAGGCATCATTATGAACAAAGCTAGTGGAGGTGATGGAATACCAGCTGAGAAATTTCAATTGCTAAAAGATGATGCTGGGAAAGTGCTGCACTCAATATGCCAGCAAATTTGGAAAACTCAGCAGTGACCACAGGACTGGAAAATGTCATCTTTCATTCCAATGCCAAAGAAGGGCAATGTCAAAGAATGTTCAAACTACAGCACAGTTGCACTCATTTCACATACTAGCAAGGTCATGCTCAAAATCCTCCAAGCTAGGCTTCAGTAGTACATGAATTGTGAACTTCCAGAGGTACAAACTGCATCTAGAAAAGGCAGAGGACCCAGATATCAAACTGCCAACATCCCTTGGATCATAGAAAAAGTAATAAAATTCCAGAAAAAAATACATCTGCTTCATTGACTATGCAAAAGCTTTTGACTGTGTGGATCATGGCAAATTGGAAAATTCTTAAACATATGGGAACACCAGACCACCTTACCTGCCTCCTTAGAAACCTGTATGCAGGTCAAGAAGCAACAATTAGAACCAGATAGAGAACAAAATTGGGATAGGAGTACATCAAGGCTGTATATTGTCACTGTGTTTATTTAACTTATATGCAGAGTACATCATGTGAAATGCTGTTCTGGATTAAGAGGAAGCTGTAATCAAGGTTGCCAGGAGAAATATCAATAACCTCAGATAGGCAGATGACACCACCCTAATGGCAGAAAGCAAAGAGGAACTGAAGAGCCACTTGATGAAAGTGAAAGAGAAGAGTTAAAAAGTTGGCTTAAAACTCAACATTCAAAAAATTAAGATCATTGCATCTGGTGTCATCATTCCATGGCAAATAGATGGGGAAAACAATGGAAACAGTGATGGATTTTATTTTCTTGAGTTAGGAAATCACTGTGAATTGTAACTGCAGCCATGTAATTAACAGATGCTTGCTCCTTGGGAGAAAAGCTATGACCAACCTAGACAGTGTATTAAAAAGCAGAGACATTACTTTCCTGACAAAGGTCTGTATTTGCAAAACTACGATGTTTCCACTAGTTATATATGAGTATGAGAGCTGGACCATAAAGAAGGCTGAGCACTGAAGAATTGATGCTTTTGAACTGTGGTGTTGGAGAAGACTCTTGGGAGTCCCTTGGACTGCAAGGAGATTAAACCAGTCCACCCTAAAGGAAATTAACCCTGAATTTTCATCGGAAGGACTGATGCTGAAGTTGAAGCTCTCATACTTTGGCCATCTGATGCAAAGAACCTACTCATTGGAAAAGGCCCTCATGCTGAGAAAGACAGAAGAGAGGAGAGAAAGGGGGACGATGGAGGATGAAATGGTTGGATGGCATCACTGACTCAACAGACATGACTTTGAACAAGCTCCAGGAGATGGTGAAGGGAAGCCTGCCATGTTACAGTCCATGGGGTCACAAAGAGTTGGACAGGGCTGAACAAGGAGCAACAACAGCAGTTAAAGACTCCTGCTTTGTCCTCTGAAAAGAGATTAAATGTCCTCTGAAAAGAGACTAAGTGTCTTCTTTATTATCTGACCAGACTTAATTTCCAGAGGAATTTTCTTATTCATTCCTTATCTTCAGACTTAGAGTGGGGTGGGCATATACTCTGCCTAGTCTGGAATTGCTGCTGTCTTTGCTGTATTCTTCTGATGTAACATATCAGAGCTATTCCTTGATTCAAATTCCTCTTGAATTTTAATAGAACAAGAAATTGACTGAAACTTCGACAACTCACTGTCAGCTGGAGTTGATTACATTTTTAAAAAAATCTCCTTCTCTAAAAGGCTCTGCATTCAACCGGGTGAAGTGAAGTAAAGTCGCTCAGTCATGTCCGACTCTTTGCGACCCCATGGATACCAGGCTCCTCAGTCCATGGGATTTTCTAGGCAAAAGTACTGAAGTGGGTTGCCATTTCCTTTTCCAGGGAACTTCCCAACCCAGGAATCAAACCTAGCTCTCTCGCATTGTAGATAGACGCTTTACCCTCTGAGTCACCAGGGAAGTCATTCAAATGGGTATATCTTTCCTTTTCTCCTTTGCTTNAGAGGTGGGCTGATGGTTTCTGGATGATTCTCATAAGGAGTGTGCAGCCTAGGCCCCTGGTATGCACAGTTCACAGTAGGGATGGCATTCCTATGAACATCTAACACTGCTGATCTGTCAGGAGGCGGAGCTCAGGCAGTAAAGCCAGTGATGGGGAGGGGCTGTAAATACAGATGAAGCTTTGCTCACTTGCTCACTGCTCACCTCCTGCTCTCTGGTCTCGTTCCTAACAGGCTACAGACTGGTACCGGTCCATGCCCCAGAGGTTGGGGACCCCTTGGTTTGTGTCATTTCAAATTTCCTTAGAAGCCCAAGTTTATTAACAGGAGCTCACATTTATTAAGCTTGCTACTAAGTTCTTTGCATGTGTTATCTCATGCAATCCTATTGTTTTGTATTATTATTATCCTCTTTTTGGCCCTTTTTTGCAAGGTCTGGGAGGCCCCCAACTGCTGCTTCATAGGAGACCATCCATGGCTGTTAGCTGCATTTCCAAAGTCCACATTCTATTCTAGTCTCTCCTGCATGTGTCTCATCATCTATCACCCAAGTCACTGCTTGAAAGAGCATCCTGCCTGCTTCTAATGGCACCACCAAGTGTACTGAGCCCAGTGTCTGTGCCGAGAGCAGGACACTCACAAAGCTGACGGTCCCTGGGTTGGCAGGTCCAGGTCAGGTCTGGGGCCCGGGCAGGGTGACTGGCCCTCTCACTGTCCCCACCCTATATTTTGTTACAGGGACTGAAGCTCATCTCGAACAGTCTTACTGTGTCATTTAGCTAAACAGCTCCCAGGCCCTGTCCCAAGCTTAAACGGAAGGGCTCCAAAGGTGGTGGGGGAAGGGATGGAAGTCAAAGCTCAGCAGGCCCCTACCCGTCTCCAGCAACACTTGCTTGGCCTCTGGGTGACCCTGGCTCTTCCACAGAAATCTTCTCTTTTCCACTTTGAAGCTTTATTTATTTTTTCAAACCCTCAAGCCATGTCTTCATCTCAGGAAAGGAGTTTGGCTTTGTGCTTGTATAACTAAATAGCTCGTGTAGGTGGTTTTTATAGGAAAGAAGTCTCCCTGGTGATAACTCAAGCATGCAAGTCTAAAGAAACAAATTGCTCAGTGCTTTTTAAAATATCATTATCTTTTTTTTTAACTTTTATTGGAGGAGAGTTGCTTTACAATGTTGCGTTAGTTTCTGCTATATAAAGTGAATCAGCTATATGTACACATATATCCCCTCTTTTTGGACTTTCCTCCCATTTAGGTCACAGCAGTGCATTAAGTAGAGTTCCCTGTGTTATACAGTAGGTTCTCATCAGTTATCTGTTTTATACATACCAGTGTATATGTCAGTTCCAGTCTCCCAATTCATCCCACACCTCTTTTCCCCCTCGGTATGCATACATTTGTCCTCTACATCTGTCTCTAGTTAGCTTTGCAAATAAGATCACCTGCACTACTTTTCTAGATTCCGCATGTATTTGTTAATATATTTGTTTTTCTCTTTCGAACTTACTTTCACTCTGTATGACCGTCTCTAGGTCCGTCCACATCTCTGCAAATGACACTATTTCATTCTTTTTTATGGCCGAGCAGTATTCCATTGTACATAGTACATGTGCCATTAGAATTCTTGCCTCTCGTGCAAGAGACCCGGGTTCATCTCCCTGCCAATGCATCATACTCACATTTGTTTTGGGGCTTCCCAGGCACCATATCTTCTTTGTGCATTCCTCTGTTGATGGGCTGCTCTTTGCTTTCGATTGAAAGTTGTGCAGGCATGGTGGGTTGTCATGGTTACTGCTCGGTTTTACTTTCTTCATTGTTTGCCCACCAGGTCTTTGAAGTCCATAGAGAAAGATTTGGCCCCCACCCTCGTTTCTCTGAATGACTTCACCAGCTCAACTCCATCCCACCTGACCTCCCTAGAGGTCCCCAGTGTTGTCAAAGCTTGCCTTCCTGTGTCTCATCACTTCTGGGATCATTTCCAGCTTGATCTCTGAAGCAGATAGCTCAAACTTTCTGGCCTCTAATGTTAACATTCTTTGAGAATTTGGGTTGTATGTTGTTTGTTTTGTTTTCTTTTTTGCAACCTCCCTGTTCCCCTGGACTTGTCCCTTGGGATTACTTCAGTTTCTTAAATATACCTTCATAAAGATGGAGGCTTCAGCTTCCATTGACCTATGCTCAGCAGATGTCCATCTACACTCTCAGCAGACTCTCTCTTTACTCCACCTTTCAAGGATTGCAATTCAGATCAAAACTTCAAGAATTCAATATCCAAGAGTAGAGTTTGGGTGTCAAGAGCTAGGGGCATCTGCAACTACAGTCCTTGTATAAGTCAGTCAGCTGATAACTGTATCCTGGTGACAAGAATGAGCCAGAATCTGGGTCAGCCAATGAAATATCAAGGAGGCAGAAGGGAGCCAGGTATACATGAGTCTCCATGTACAGGAAATGCATGTACACTGTGAACAGTGTAGAACCTTATTCCAAGAACCTTATTCCAGTTCATGGAAGTGAGCCAATATCCATTCACTCAGACTGCAAGCATCTCTGTTCCAATAAATATTAAGCAATGGAACTGTATATTAATCAGGTGTCAAGAACCTTATTCCAGTTCATGGAAGTGAGCTGATATCCATTCACTCAGACTGCAAGCATCTCTGTTCCAATAAATATTAGGCAATGGAATTGTATATTAATCAGGTGTAAGTTTCCTTCTGAAGCTGAGCTTTTAGTTAGATGGGAGGTATTCCATCCCACAAGGGACCATCAATACTTGTATCCAATAGCAACTTTTTGATCTGTGTAAATACTAAAGCTTTTGATTAACATTTTAAATCTCCAAGTATGTGACATTCAGCACAAAAATAAATAAAAGGTGAAGTCCCTAAGGTGAAACTTTCATGAAAGAAAACCAATTGGACTATTTAAAATAGGTTTTTCCCATTACCAAGAAGTCAAATTTCCAAGCAGAAAACATCATGAACTGGGAACTCCAGGATACCCTCCAGATAGTGCATTGGGTATTGCTTATCTTATCAAAGTTAAATTTGCTTTCATTGAGGATAATTCCCGTTTAAATGGGTGACCTAGACAAGCTGGTTTAAGCTGCTACAAATGAAAATGCAAATAAAACATCTGCTTCTAACTAATTTTCACTCATTATTTTAACTTCAGAAGAGGAAAGGTTAGGAAGTTTTTAGAATCATTTGAATGCCAATTGCTTTGATCATCTATGCTGCTAGGATCCCATGAGGCAATGGGCTGAGTTTTTAAGAGGTAAAATACTTCAGAGCTTTAAGACAAGTAGAATACAAACAAGATAACAAGCTTAAGAGACTGGACAGTCCGGGTAGAAATGTCTAGAAAGCAAATGAGAAATTGGGGAGATGTGATATATTGCAGCAGAGGGAGGAAGAATGTGAGGCATAACTCAATGTGAGAGAGGCCTGAGGAGGCAAAATCTCACTCGTGTCGAATATATCTTCTTTAGAGACTCGGCAGTCATGTTGAAATAAGTGAGTCAATGCAAGAAAGCCCGTTGATTTGGAGGGTACTTGACAGGTACCAGAAGCCAAGGAAATATGGAAGGACAGCCCAACCTAATGATACTTACACAGAGAAAGCACAGCACTGTTCTGATGAGGTGGGTCACGTCAGACACTCACTTCTTGGTTCTTTTGGCCCAGGTTTCCAAAATTTTCAAGTGACATAAGAAACAAGCAATATGTATGATTGTCATCTCTGGAACTGGCAACTGTTTTTCTTCTTATTTTCTTTTTTGTTATTTTTTCTTTTTTTTTTTTTTCGTTTTTTTCTTCTGGAACTGGCAACTGTTTTGTCCAGTGTAGTTATTCCACCAAAATAAGATTGGACGGAGCAGAGAATCAGATATATACGCGCTCCAATCTCAGGTCTGACATTCTTGTCCATCTGACTCTGAGCAACTTACTTAAAGGCTCTAAACAATATTCGTCCCATTCCTTAGAAAGAAGCAAGTGTCTGAGAGGGGAGTTTTTCTATGTAAAGTGTATGAAACATAGCAGTTGATCATTAAACATGGCACTGGCCTTATTATTTAGGTCATCCTTCTTTCTCAGAAAGGAGAGGAAATCACATCCTGGAACAAGTCCCTTAATTTTGTAGATAGGCTGTATTTGTGTGCTAACATTTATGAATTTTACAATATTGGTATAATTATATTGCTTGAGGATTTTGGCTTCTTGTAACAATTTTAATTTCAGATCCTGTGAAAGATCATCTTCACATGTTCTAACAGGGATACCAATTTTATGTTTTAATGTACCTCTAAATGTGTCATCAAAATTTCCCTTGCCCAGTAATTATGACAGCTTCATGATTGAGATGGAGAAGGCAGTGGCAACCTACTCCAATTCCCTTGCCTGGAAAACCCCATGGACGGAGGAGCCTGGTGGGCTGCAGTCCATAGGGTCACTAAGAGTCAGACACGACTGAGCAACTTCACTGGCCTTATTATTAATTCTTCTACAAAGAGCTGGGAGATTTTCCTAGGAAGCCATGATATTGCCTTGAAGGAAAATATTTAAATATTGTAGGTATGTATGCATCCTTTAAGGCATGTTTCTGTTTGAAATCCCCCATGTGAAATCCAGGTATCCTCTTCCTTCAAGAAAGATTTTCAGATTTCGTCTCTAACATCTTATTTTATTCTCATAACATTTTGCATCTCCTACTCAGCATACATGTACTTTTTTCTAAATATTGATTCACAGATCTTTCATTTTATTTTTCTTTCTTTGCATTGTGGTTTTAGAGATTCCACAGAAATCAAGAGGAAACTCTAATGCAGTGACTCTTAAATTCTTCTGGGGTCACACATCACTTTGTATTCTGACAAAAGCTGTGATTCTCATATTCCCTACTAAGCAGACATGTGCAATATAAACAGAATTGTACAAGCTCAGAGAGCTTCTCAAAGCTCCAGGAAAGCATATTAGGTTAAGGAAGATTTTGTTGTGGTGGTTTAGTTGCTAAGTCGTGTCTGACTCTTTAGTGACACAATGACTGTAGCCTGCCAGGCTCCTCTGTCTGTAAGACTTCCCAGGCAAGAACACTGGTTGCCATTTCCTTATCCAGGGATTCTTCCTGACCCAAGGATTGAACCTGTGTCTGTTGCATTGGCAAGTGGGTTCTTTACCACTGAGTCAGCGGGGAAGCCTATTTTTCTAGGCAAAAATAAAAGTTTTCAAAAATTTCCCCCACCCCCTAAAACAGTAAATTAAGAATTACTCAGAACCAGGTCTTTATCCCCAAGAAGAGTCATTTGTTTTGAAGTTTGGTTCTAAGTCCTAATCCCTGGATATTCATGGGGAACATAAAGGATTCACAGCCCATATATTGATTATGGATAGATTTAAGGCTACCAACTTCTAGATATTCATCTTTCATATAACCTCTTTCAGAAAATGAATTTACCTGAGAGCTCACTTGAATGTCCATTAGCTCTTCTTCTTTGTAAAAGTAAGGCATTCATTTCAACCACCCTCAGACCTGGTGCAGCCCAATGTCCTAAGGAATGAAAATCTTTGTGTCAATCAGAAGGGAAACCGCTGATGATTATGGCCAAGCTACTATAACCCCATAAACTCTACTGAAGATTTTGGACGCTTCCATTCCACACCAATGGCCAAAGCAGCTCAGGCCAACAAAGTGAACAGAGTGCCGGTAAGATCCGGTAAGAAAAGGGGAATGTTACAAGATAGCGTTGTATTTTTCATATCTAAAGGCACCACATATTCTCCTCAGTTGGGCTTAGTACTTAACCTTAGGGCAATTCAAGAGCTAGAAACCAAAGCACTGTCAAGACAACAAAAGCAAAGGAGGTAACTGGCTGAAATTTGTACCTGTAACTAGCGCCCCTGGAGAAGGGAATGGCAACCACTGCAGTGTTCTTGCCCGGAGAACCCATGGACAGAGGAGCCTGGCGGGCTACCATCCATGAGGTCACGATGAGTCAGACATGACCGAGCAGCTAACACTTTCCCTTTCATACTTTTCAGAATATTTTATGGGACTATCAAATTTTTCAATAGTCACTGGATAAAATCTCAGATAAAACTTTTAAGTGTTATATTTCATATTATCTGTTATTCAAAATTATTAAAACCTAATTTTTAACAATTTTCATTAAATATTTATATGAATTGCAATCAATTATCATTTTATTTCATCTTATAAAAGGTTTAAGCATTTCTACTTCATATTTTTATAAAAATAATATGCTGATTTCCAGACGAACTTGTTCTTGCCAGCATTTCCCTTTCTCTTTCATTGATGCATAGAAAAAGTCGGGGCATAATTTATCTTATCAAAATTTTATTAAAATTTCATTTATCTTTAATAATTATCAGAATTTGTAATCTAATTTTGTTTATAGTTCATCTGGGTACTAACAATAATGTAGCAATATCCCAATCAGAAAAATTGCTTTTAATAGCTATGTTCACAGGAAACAAAGCATATTAAAATATTTGGCTGCTAAGTCACTTCAGTCGTGTCCGACTCTGTGTGACCCCATAGACGGCAGCCCACCAGACTCCCCCATCCCTGGGATTCTCCAGGCAAGAATACTGGAGTGGGTTGCCATTTCCTTCTCCAATGCATGAAAGAGAAAAGTGAAAGTGAAGTCGCTCAGTCTGTCCGACTGTTAGCGACCTCATGGACTGCAGTCCACCAGGCTACTCCGTCCACTGGATTTTCCAGGCAAGAGTACTGGGGTGGGGTGCCATTGCCTTCCCCGATTATATTAAAATATTAAAATATTTTATATATGCATAAATACCACATATAATGTATGTGTATCTTGTCGGATATATGCATGATAGTGTGATTAGTAGCAGATTTTCAAATACATATACTATATTAGATAACTGTGGAAAAATAATAAAACTTTAAAATTCAAGAAGTAAAAAGAAAGACAAAATCATTTTTTCTTAAGAAGTGTTTATGAATTTTTTAAAGTGTGTTCATGAGTTCCAACTATTATATTTTGATTTTATTAAATTTATATAAAATTTTAATATGACTATTTTATCTATAAACACCTGCAAGAAGTATATTCTTTGAATTTATTTAAACTTATAATAAAAAGTTTTACATGCCACTACTTGTATGGAGAAGGCACATTGTTTGTTCAAATTATTTTAGGGAGGGGTTATGCAAATAAAAAACTCTGAAGACCAGTGCTTTCAATTATGTATTTGATATGTAAGACTAACCAAATATATATTAAATTAAACATATATATATATGTCTGTATATATCTCTGATATTATTGTCATGTCCTCTTTTGCTATTAGTTTTTTCATTTTTAGCATGACTTATTACATGAAGAATGGCATTATCTGAGAAATCTTTCCAATTTGTCTAGGGATTTTTGTCAATAATAACAATAAAATTGTACTCATCCTACTCATATTTAGTATCCCATGTAACCCAAATTTGGAAAGTTAGTGCTCTTAGAGTTAAGAGTCTGTGATAAAACAATCTCAAAACAGTCATTTTGGCTTATTTTGCTCCATTGGAACAACGTATGATTAGTTTTCCAATCCTATTAATAATACTTCTTTCGAGTATCTTTCTTCAGCACTGACTGTCCTAACAGTGCTTACTAGAAGCATCAGAGACACACAGAGCAACCTATCATGGTTCTTTCAGGCTGTGGAAAGCACGCTGAGGATGGAGGGGGAGGACTGCATTACAAAGATTTGGGAATTTCACGTGAGGAAGCAATCACTTTCCAATCATTTCTACAGACCATAGGAAGCTTATGGAAGAGACAGACTTGGGCCTGGAAATACGTGTAGAATCTGGACATTTGGAAATGGGAGAAAGCCAGTTAAAGGGGTGTAGAGTGTATGCAAATAAAAGGGATAAGAAATATCATTATTAGTTCAATGAATAGTAATCTAGGATCGAGCATGTTCTACATATTTTAGCAAAGACTTTGTATGTATTTCCTTATGTGATTTTCCTCTTGGCTATGTTGTTCAAACTACAGGTTGCAATCCATTAGTGAGTTGTGATGTTAATTTAGTGGAAAACAGTATGCATGTAAAAAAAGTGAAATAGAACAGAACAGAATAGAACAGTAAATTAGTAGTAGGTACACCTAATGATCTGCTGTTATATAAGGGAGGAGTTGTTTTGTGAATGTTTTATTTCACATGTGTGTATATGTGATGTGACGTGAAACGTAATTCTTGTAGATGTTTGAACAAAAAGTCTAGGATAAACACAAACCCAGGTGACGCTAGTGGTAACGAACCTGCCTGCCAATGCAGGAGATGTAAGAGACGAGGGTTCGATCCCTGGGGCAGAGGGAAGATCCCCTGGAGGAGGCCATGGCAACCCACTCCAGTATTCTTGCCTGGAGAATCCCATGGACAGAGGATCCTGGAGAGTTATAGTCCATAGGGTTGCAAAGAGTCATTCATGACTGAAGTGACTTAGCACTCACACAGAGAAAAATAATGTTGTAGTGGAAGTTTGCGTCCCATTTTCTGCTTTGAGTGATTAGAAGGGTGGTGCTGCATTAACCAAATTGAAGAAAACAAGAGTGGGATTTGGGGAGAAACTGGTTTGTGGGCGAGATCTGAGATGTGTTACTCTGAGATACCTTACTGACTCTAAGTGGAAATAGCAAGTAAACTGTTGACTATCAGGAGAGAGGTAGTACCCAAAGACATAAATTTGGAAAATACGAGCCAAAAAAGATGGTAGTTGAGGCTGTATCTTTAAGTAAGGTTACCCTGTATTTTCCTAAATGTTAAAGAAAGTTGAAAAAATTGAGACTAGTGGCCCAGAGAAAATATTAGATTCTCATTAGGATGAAAAATGTCACATAGAGTCAGTTCCTTTGAGTGACTATATTCGAGGACCCATCAAGGGAACGGAAATGGTGGCTTTCCAGTTTTTTTCAGTGTTATAGCCAAGTGGCGCTGCACTTCACATGTGCTAGACCAGAGAACGGCTTGTTTTCTTTGCATCTTGCAGCATCTCAAAGTCTCTGAGGTTTTTCCCATTGAGGATATTATTGAATAGGGTGGGGAACTGAGTGTGGAGTAAAGCGTCAATTTCCTCAGAAATGTCAGTCTCACCGATTATCCTTTCCCCCTGGATGATCTCTCCAGATCAGTGACAAACAAGCTACACTGAGGTTCCCTGGCACACACAACGTCCCCTTAGTAGGAGACAAGTTGCACCCAGTCTCCAGACCATTCCAGCTGACCTTCTACTCCCATGCTGGCACACTTTGCCCCTGGAGATGAACTGGTACCCACAAAGCATGTCTCTGAAAGGAGACCCAGAAAACTGTGAAGCTGGGGATGTAAACTCACATCTGCATTTCAAAGTGACAGTGTTAATAGTAAATTCTAGTTAGACTATAAAGAAAGCCAGCCACCAAAGAATTGATGCTTTTGAACTATGGTGTTGGAGAAGACTCTTGAGAGTCCCTTGGACTGCACAGAGATCCAACCAGTCAATCCTAAAGGAGTCTTGGGTGTTCATTGCAAGGACTGATGTTGAAGCTGAAACTCCAATACTTTGGCCACCTGAGCTGACTCATTTGAAAAGATCCTGATGCTGGGAAAGATAGAGGGCAGGAGGAGAAGGGGACGACAGAGGATGAGATGGCTGGATGGCATCACTGACACAATGGACATGAGTTTGGGTAAACTCCGGGAGTTAGTGACGGACAGGAAGGCCTGGCGTGCTGCAGTCCATGGGGTCACAAAGAGTCAGACATGACTGAGTGACTGAACTGAACTGAAGTCTTTGAAGACCTTTATCTTTACTTCCCTTCTCTTGAGCTTAAAGGACCACTGCAGTGTAACTTCAAAAATTGGTTTGAGGTTGAAATCCATAGCTATCCCCTTGTCCAGGTTGTTTAATAAATGTTGTGGATTTTGGTACAAAAGTAGCTGAGATGATGTGATTTAATAATTTTTGAGAGGTTTTTTTTTTTCATTACTATTTTTCCTCTCTGAATTTTCTCTCGTCTTTGGTTCATTCACTCAGATCACACAGCCTCTAGGTTTCCCTGTCCCAGTTGAAGTATGGGATGGGGAGAAATCGTTCCAGCATTTTCTTTTCAAGACAGATTCGAGGAGGTGGGGGCAGACACAGCTCCAGGCTGAGAGTAAAAGATTTTATTTATCGAAAAGAGTCTTCCAAGGGCTGGGGAAATAAAAAGGAGGTCTGTGGGTTCTGGAGAATGACCTGCATTTCTTACCCTCACCAAGGTGACTGGCACCCTGAACAATATGTGAAGGTTATCAGGGAGCCAGCGAACCTGAAGAGATGATTCAGGCAGGAGTAGGAAGGTTCTTGACAATAGCAAAAGAGGGTTTGGAGCATGTCGCTAATGAATGAACATCACTGACATGTGGACAGTACAGTAGATTCTGGAAACATGCCTGTATTTGAGAAGAATCCCTAAGAATGATTAACTTTCAGTCTCTCGCAGTCCAGGAGGATAGGAGTTTATGGTGGAAATGAAGTTGATTTACATGAAATAAACAGATCTCCCCTATCTGGTAAGTCCTGATCTGGGGACTCACATTGTTACCCATTGCACTAATGTGTGATTGTTGGAATGTTGGAATATCCCTTGATTTTGCTTATTCTTTCACACACACACACACACTCATGCACACACACTTTAGAATCACGGGCGAAACTTTCCTCAAGAAGAATCCTGACCACTCGGGATACATGAGAATAAAAATATGAAAAAGGAAAAAAAGTTAACCAAAGTTGAATGTCTTACAAATCATGCAGATAATAAGGACCACCCTCTTCCCCAATTCCTTACATCAACATTCATTTTCTTATGCAAGATTAGTTTCCTTCTAGAAATCCCTGTGCATACACCTAGGACTTGTGAAGTTGGGAGCACACCCAGTTTGGCGGGAGAGGGGAAGCTGTCGCCAGCTGTGGCTTTGAGGGGCTGCCTGTCTCTTGATGGCGTGATTTCAGCCAGTTGGGCAGCACATCACTTCCCTGGTCTATTTCTTCCCAACGAGATCCTGCTAATATGACAAAGACCTAAGCCACTTCCTCTGTGGTTTAATCTCCAACATTTAGAGCTCAGATACCACCATTTGAGTAAACATTCAGGACTCAATTTCTGCCTGTTGGCCAATGTATTAATTTCTGTGGCTAACATAATAACTAACCACAAACTGAAAGCTTACAACAAAAATGTATGCTTTCCTGCTTCTGGAGGCCATAAGTCTGGAAGCCCTGTCCTGGACAGAGGCTCTAGATTCTGTTCCTCACACCTTCCCAGCTTCTGGTGACTATTGATGGGCCTTGATTTATGGATGATTTATGGATTATGGCTACATCACTACACTCTCTGCCTTCATTTTCACATGACCTTCTCCTGTTCTACTCTGTGTCTCTCTTATAAGGACACTTCATTAGATGGAGTGACCTCATCTCAAGATCCTTTACTAAATCTTCAAAGGCAAAGCTCTGCTTCTAAAAAAGGTAACATTTATAGGTACCAAGAACATGACGTGAATATCTTTTTAGAGGAGGAGATAATTTTTTTTAGCCTACCACAGTCCTATGTCCTTTAGCTACCACTCCCTACCTACCACTTCTACCCCATGCTTGAAAAACATGGCAACCATTCATGTATTTGTCTCTAAATTTACCTGTTCTAGACATTTCATAAACATGGAATTATATAAAACGCAGTCTTCTGTGATTGACTTCTTTCACTTACCATATTCTCAAGATTCATCCATTTCATGGTCTATATCACTATTTCATCCCTTTTATGGTTGAATAATATTCCACTGTATGATTACACCACATTTTGTTTATATATTCATAACTTGGGTATTTGAGTTATTTCTACCTTTTGGCTATTCTGAAAAATATGGTTAGTGATATAAATATTTATCTACAAAATTTCNCCACTGTATGAATACACCACATGTTGTTTATATATTCATAACTTGGGTATTTGAGTTATTTCTACCTTTTGGCTATTCTGAAAAATATGGTTAGTGATATAAATATTTATCTACAAAATTTCATATGAAAATGTTTTCATTTCATTCCTTCATTCTTTCATTTCATTTCCAATATACCTATGAGTGAAATGCCTGGCTCAAATGGTAATTGTAGGAGTAATTTTTTGAGGAAATACCAGATTGTTGTCTAACAATCTTAAATTTTACTCAATATGTAATTGACATAGTATGAAGTAATATAGTAATATAGGGGACATAGTATATATAACTTAGTATATATAAATAAAGGAATTCCTAAAATAATTTTCACTCAATTATTGCTATATTTATTCCTTGACATGTAAAAAATTTATCTTTAGTATTTTTTTATTTTTTATGATTTTTTTAGGTGTTATTAAATGACAAAATATTTCTTATAATTTTAATGGGAAAATCCAAGTTTCCATCAACATCTGTAACAATCATAGTTGGTTTCAGATATTTTTTATCATATCAGGAAAGAATTTTTCTAGAATAAGTTGGAAAATTCTTATGAGAAATGGATGTCAGATATCAAATAAATTGCTGGATACATTGTGATAATCACGTTTTTCTCCTTTGTTTATTCATGTAATAAATCATTTTAATAGCTTCCTTAATGTTGAAACAGTCTTGATTTCAACTTAATCTCGTTCACATTTAATTTAGAACATTTGCAACTATACTGATAGCAAATGAGAAAAGTATGCAACTTTTTTTAGCAGCAACATTATCCTAATGTAACAAAACTCCTCCTCTTTTCTTACCCAGATATTTCAGATATGAGAGGAATTCTCTACTCCTTGAAAGTTTTCTGTAATTCATGTGACAAACCACCTGGGCTTGGTGCCTTATTCTTTAATGATAAATAAGCACTCCCTGGACAAGTTCGCACATGTTTTTGGAATCAGCTTTGGTCCCTTTTGCTTTCCCTAGCAGTGGCACCCACCCCAGGACTCCTGCCTGGAAAATCCCATGGATGGAGGAGCCTGGTGGGCTGCAGTCCGTGGGGTCACTAAGAGTCGGACANTAAAATGAACTTAAAACAAATGCAAAAATTAGTATAGCACAGGCAATAATCAATGGAAGAAAGTGAAGAGGAACTAAAGGGCCTCTTAATGACAGTGGAAGAAGAGAGTGAAAAATCTGGCTTAAAATATTCAAAAAACTAAGATCATGGCATCCAGTCCCACCACTTCACGGCAAATAGATGGGAAAAAATGCAAACAGTGGCAGAGTTTACTTTCTTGCACTCCCAAATCACTGTGGATGATGACTGCATCCATGAAATTAAAAGACACTCTCTCCTTGGAAGAAAAGCTATGATAAACCTAGACAGCATATTAAAAAGCAGAAAAATCACTTTGCTAACAAAGTGAAAGTGAAGTGAAGTTTCTCAGTCATGTCCGACTCTTTGCGACCCCATGGACTGTAGCCTATAGTCATATCCAGATGTGAGAGTTGGACCCTAAAGAAGGCTGAAGGCCAAAGAATTGATGTTTTCAAACTGTGGTGTTGGAGAAGACTTGTGAGGTCCTTGGAGTGCAAGGACATCAAACCAGTCAGTTCTAAGGGAAATCAAACCTGAATATTCATTGGAAGGACTGATCTGAAGCTGAAGCTCCAACACTTTGGCCACCTAGTGCAAAGAGCTGACTCACTGGAAAAGACCCGACGCTGGGAAAGATTGAAGGCAAAAGGAGAAGAGAGTGGCAGAGGACGAGATGGTTAGATGGCATCACTGATGCAATGGACATACATTTGATCAAACTCTGGGAAATTGTGAAGAATAAGGAAGCCTGGTGTGCTGCAGTCCATGGGGTCACAAAGAGTTGAACATGACTTAGTGACTATACAACTACTGGACACAACCAACTCACGTTTCTATGAATAGGCATTATTTGCATTATTACATGTTTTCTACAACTGATGAAGTTGTAAAGTGGTTCAAAAAACCATTAAAGACAGGGATCATCTGTATGGAGTAAACAGAAAATACCTCTGCTAGTCCTTTTTGGCCCATTTCAAAATCACAATTTTTCCTGACATCACAAATGGTCCATTTTTTTTTCCCTCACCTTACCTGTTTTATTACCACTATGGAACCCTGCATTTTTCATCTGTTCCTGCAACACTGTAGTACTTTGAAGAAATATACAGCACTTTGGGGACTAATGCTAAGATAGTTGTATAACTAAAACACAGAAAAGGAACCATTTAACATTTAGCATTATACATTAGTATCCAAAGACCTTAGCTACTCCTTTCTCCAGAGCATATATTTCTAAAATTTCTGCTGTCAAAGAGTCAGACATGACTGAGCTACTGAACTTAGCTGTCATCTCTCTACTTCTATGGCCTAGACAAATTCATTGTTCATTACTATACTATGTAAAGAAATTGAGCATCCTCTTCTCATTCTTGGAGCTGACTATGCCCGAGGACACAACTGGTCAATTAAAAGTTTCCATAGAGATGGATCACAGTGTTTTCCTGAATGCATGAACTAAAGAGCCAGATTTCCTACAGGTACATTATTGTCAGTTCTCTAGAGGACAAAAATGTCTTTAGTCAATTTTTGATTTTGATTCAAGGCAGTTTCTTTTTCTGAGGCAATAAGTATTGTAGAGTAAGAAAAAAAGTAGGGTAAGGGGTATAGTCAGTCAGCAAAAACAAGACTGGAAACTGACTGTGGCTCAGATCATGAACTCCTTATTGCAAAATTCAGACTTAAATTGATTAAAGTAGGGAAAACCACTATACCATTCAGGTATCCCTTATGATTATACAGAGGAAGTGATAGTTTCAAGAGACAGATCTGATAGACAGAGTGCCTGAAGAACTAGGGATGGAGGTTCATGACATTGTACAGGAGGCAGTGACCAAGAATATCTGCAAGAAAAAGAAATACAAAAAGGCAAAATGGTTGTCTGAGGAGGCCTTACAAATTGCTGAGAAAAGAAGAGAAGTGAAAGCCATATACCCATCTGAATGCAGAGTTCCAAAGAATAGCGAGGAGAGATAAGAAAGCCTTCATAAGTGAACAATACAAAGAATTAAAGGAAAACAATAGAATGGGAAAGACTAGAGATCTCTTCAAGAAAATTAGAGATAACACTTCATGAAAAGATGGGCACAATAAAGGACAGAAACAGTATGGACCTAAAAGAAGTAGAAGATATTAAGAAGAGGTGGCAAGAATGCACAGAAGATCTATACAAAAAAGATCTTCATTACCCAGATAACCACGATGGAGTGATCACTCACCAGGGCCAGATATCCTGGATTGTGAAGTCAAGAGGGCCTCAGGAAGCATCACTATGAACAAAGTTAGTGGAGGAGGTTATATAATTCCAGCTGAGCTATTTCAATTCCTAAAAGAGGATGCTGTGAAAGTGCTACACTCAATATGCCAGCAAATTTGGAAAACTCAGCAGTGCCCACAGGACTGGAAAAGGTCAGTTTTCATTCCAATCCCAAAGAAAGGCAATGCCAAAGAATGTTCAAACTACCGCACAATTATACTCATCTCACACGTTAGCAAAGTAATGCCCAAAATTCTCCAAGCTAGGCTTCAGTAGTTCGTGAGCCATGAACTTCCAGATGTTCAGGCTAGACTTAGAACTTCCAGATGTTCAAGCTAGGCTTCAATAGTACATGATCCATGAACTTCCAGATGTTCAAGTAAGATTTAGAAAAGGCTAGATTTAGATTCTTTCCCAGCATGAGGGTCTTTTCCAATGAGTAGGCTCTTTGCATCAAATGGCCAAAATATGGGAGCTTCAACTTCAGCATCAGTCCTTCTGATGAATATTCAGGGTTAATTTCCTTTAGGATGGACTAGTTTCATCTCCTTGCAGTCCAAGGGACTCTCAAGAGTCTTTTCCAACACCACAGTTCAACATTTCCAACATTCTTTGTATCATTGAAAAAGCAAGAGAGTAACAGAAAAACATCTACTTCTGCTTTACTGATTATGCCAAAGCCTTTGACAGCATGGATCACAATAAACTGTGGAAAATTCTTCAAGAGATGGAATACCAGACCACCTGATCTGCCTCCTGAGAAATCTGTGTGCCAGTGGAATCAACAGTTAGAACTGGACATAGAACAACAGACTGGTTCCAAAATGAAAAGGAGCACATCAAGGCTGTATATTGTCACCTTGCTTATTTAACTTATATGCAGAGTATATCATGCAAAATACTGGCCAAATGAACCACAAGCTGGAATCAAGGTTGTCAGGAGAAATGTCAATAACCTCAGATATGGCAAAAAAGTGAAGAATAACTAAACAGCCTCTTGATGAACATGAAAGAGGAGAGATAAAAAGTTGGCTTAAAACTCAGCATACAGAAAACTAAGATCATGGCAACTGGTCCCATCACTTCATTGCAAACAGATGGGGGAAAAATGGAAACAGTGACAGACTTTTGTTTTTTGGGCTCCAAAATTACTGTAGATTGTGACTGCAGCAATGAAATTAAAAGGCACTAGCTCCTTGGAAGAAAAGCTATGACCAACATAGACAGTGTATTAAAAAGCAGAGACATTACTTTGCCAACCAAGGTCTGTCTAGTCAAAGCTATGGTTTTTCCAGTAGTCATGTATGGATGTGAGAGTTGAACTATAAAGAAAGCTGAGCTCTGAAGAATTGATGCTTTTAAACTAAGGTTTTGGAGAAGACTCTTGAGAGTCCCTTGGACTGCAAGGAGATTCAACCAGTCAACCCTAATGGAAATCTGTCCTGAATATTCATTGGAAGGACTGATGCTGAAGCTGAAGCTCCAATACTTTGGCCACCTGATGTGAAGAACAGATTCATTCAAAAAGACCCTTGTGCTGGGAAAGACTGAAGGCAGGAGGAGAAGGGGATGATAGAGGATGAGATGGTTTAATAGAATCACTGACTCGATGGATATGAGTTTGAACAAGTTCCGGGATTTGGTGATGGACAGGGAAGACTGGTGTGCTGCAGTCCATGGGGTCGCCAAGAGTCAGACATGATTGACTGAATGAACTGAACTGTCTGAAGGGATTTGGACAATTCACAGAGCTGAGGTGGGTTTGCTGCTAGGAAACGCCTCCCTTGTATGAGATTCCAATAAAGGAGAATCTTTCCCCAAATAGAAGACCAGTCAGTGTACAGTCCTTAATTGTCAGTGCATTAGCGGAAGAACAAAGAAATCAGTGAAACTGAGCAAAGTGAATGAGTAGCCAAGTGTTAGAGGAAAGAGAATGGGGTAGAAGCCAGCTCATGTAGGACCTTATGGATAAGGTGTCTGTAAGTCTTACTCTGTTGAGAATAATTAGTTTTGCCTATTTTCCAGCTCAATTGTCGACAGCTTTCTTTACTCTCAAAAGTGGTTTTGTTTAGAAAAAACATTGTATTGTCACCCTACTTAAAAACAATGCAGATGACACCACCCTTATGGCAGAAAGTAAAGAGGAACTAAAAAGCCTCTTGATGAAAGTTAAAGAGGAGAGTGAAAAGTTGGCTTAAAGCTTAACATTCAGAAAACGAAGATCATGGCATCTGATCCCATCACTTCATGGGAAATAGATGGGGAAACAGTGGAAACAGTGTCAGACTTTGTTTCTGAGGGCTCCAAAATCACTGCAGATGGTGATTTCAGCCATGAAATTAAGAGATGCTTACTCCTTGGAAGAAAAGTTATGACCAACCTAAGTAGCATATTCAAAAGCAGAGATATTACTTTGCCAACAAAGGTCCATCTCGTCAAGGCTTATGGTTTTTCCAGTAGTCATGTATGGATGTGAGACTTGGACTGTGAAGAAAACTGAGTGCTTAAGAATTGATGCGTTTGAACTGTGGTGTTGGAGAAGACTCTTGAGAGTCCCTTGGACTGCAAGGAGATCCAACCAGTCCATTCTGAAGGAGATCAGTCCCTGTCTCTTATACACATCTAGATGTGTATAAGAGACAGCCTATATGTACTCACAAACATTCAGAAAACGAAGATCATGGCATCTGATCCCATCACTTCATGGGAAATAGATGGGGAAACAGTGGAAACAGTGTCAGACTTTGTTTCTGAGGGCTCCAAAATCACTGCAGATGGTGATTTCAGCCATGAAATTAAGAGATGCTTACTCCTTGGAAGAAAAGTTATGACCAACCTAAGTAGCATATTCAAAAGCAGAGATATTACTTTGCCAACAAAGGTCCATCTCGTCAAGGCTTATGGTTTTTCCAGTAGTCATGTATGGATGTGAGACTTGGACTGTGAAGAAAACTGAGTGCTTAAGAATTGATGCGTTTGAACTGTGGTGTTGGAGAAGACTCTTGAGAGTCCCTTGGACTGCAAGGAGATCCAACCAGTCCATTCTGAAGGAGATCAGTCCTGGGTGTTCTTTGGAAGGAATGATTCTAAAGCTGAAACTCCAGTACTTTGGCCACCTCATGAGAAGGGTTGATTCACTGGAAAAGACTGATGCTGGGAGGGACTGGGGGCAGGAGGAGAAGGGGATGACAGAGGATGAGATGGCTGGATGGCATCACCAATTCGATGGATGCGAGTTTAAGTGAACTCTGGGAGTTGGTGATGGACAGGGAGGCCTGGCTTGCTGCAGTTCATGGGGTCGCAAAGACTTGGACATGACTGAGCAACTGAACTGAAAAATAATAAATTTTTACAATGATATATGTACAAGTGAAATCAAGAGCCATTATAGAGTAGTGAGCCAAGGAATGAGATGAAACCCATATACATTTTAAAAGAAGGAAATTTAAAAATTTAAATATTTTTCATGGAACAGAAATCACTGACTATCATGTCTAGAGTAAAGGTTACATTGAGCCGTGGAGGAGGAAAAATGCCTTTCCTCTATTCATGTTAGCTTCTCAGCTGTCTCTGTAACAGAAAACAGATTAGTATGAGAAACATATAAAAATTTGTTTTATACGATATGAGAGGCTTCATAAGGAAATGAAGGTCCAGTCAAATAAATGGTTAAACGTGAACATTTTTGTTGACTATGATGGCTGCTTCATTTATTCTAAGGGATTCTTCCCCACAGTAGTAGATATAATGATCATCTGAGTTAAATTCACCCATTACAGTCCATTTTAGTTCACTGATTTTTAAAATGTCAATGTTCACTCTTGCCATCTCCTGTTTGACCACTTCCAATTTACCTTGATTCACGGACTTAACATTCCAGGTTCCTATGCAATATTGTTCTTTACAGCATCAGACCTTGCTTCTATCACCAGTCACTTCCACGACTGGGTGTTGTTTTTGCTTTGACTCCATCCCTTCATTCTTTCTGGAGTTATTTCTCCACTCTTCTCCAGTAGCATATTGGGCATCTACCAACCTGGGGAGTTCATCTTTCAGTGTTATATCTTTTTGCCTTCTCATAATGTTCATGGGGTTCTCAAGGAAAGAACACTGAAGTGGTTTGCCATTCCCTTCTCCAGTGGACCACGTTTTGTCAGAACTGTTGCCAGAACCTGTCCGTGTTAGGTGGCTCTTCATGGCATGGCTCATAGTTTCATTGAGCTACAGGAGGCTGTGGTCCATGTGATCAGTTTGAATAGTTTTCTGTGATTGTGGTTTTCATTCTCTCTGCCCTCTGATAGATAGGGATAAGAGGCTTATGGAAGCTTCCTGATGGGGAGACTGATTGAGGGACAAACTGGGTCTTGGTTTGATGGGTGTGGCTATGTTCAGTAAAACTTTAATAAAATTTTCTGCTGATGGGAGGGGTTGTGTGCCCTTCCTGTTGCTTGACCTGAGGCCAAACTGGTGGAGGTAATGAAGATAATGGTGACCTCCTCCAAAAGGTCCCTTGCATGCACTGCTGCACTCAGTGCCTCTGACCCTGCAGCAGGCCACCACAGACCCACGCCTCCACCGGAGACTCCTGGACACTCATGGGCATGTCTGGGTCAGTTTTTCATGGGGTCTCTGCTCCTTTCTCCTGGGCCTTGGTGTGCACAAGGCTTTTTTGGTGCCCTCCAAGAGTCTGTTCTCCAGTCCTGTTTAAGTTCTGGTGGTTCTGTGGTGGGGTTCATGGCAACTCCTGCAAGAGGGTTTAAGCCATACCCAGGTCTGCTGCAGCAGGCCCTGAAGCAGGCCACTGCTGACCCGTAGCTCCACAGGCAATACTGACACAGTTCTGGCTCAGTCTCTGTGGGTTGGGCATGCGGTTGTGCCCTTCCCAGGTCTGAGCAGCACAGGCGACCAGGTGCTTGGTGAGCACACTCTCCCAGGCGGGCCACGCGTCTCAATCACCGCCCTGTCCAGGCTGCTTGGTTTCCCAGGTGCGCTGTGAGAGTGCCATCTCAGGTGTGCCACATGTCTCTTCTGGAGAGTTGATCTCAGGCTGTGACCCTCCTGGCAGATGTCAGCCATCCAGGATCTCAGGAAAACGTGGTTAGCATCCGGGAGCCTGCTCACAGTTTGGTAGAAGATGCCATCTCTGGGGCTGAGATTGTAGTAGCCCCTTGCTCTGGCTGTCTCAAGCCTGCCTCTCTGCCTCCAGGTGAGGAAGGGCTGGTATGCAACCTTTAAGCTCCTGGTGGCTTAGACAGTAAAGCGTCTGTCTACAATGCGGGAGACCTGGGTTCAATCCCTGGATTGGGAAGATCCCCTGAAGAAGGAAATGGCAATCCACTCCAGTACTATTGCTTGGAAAATCCCATGGACAGCGGAGCCTGGTAGGCTACAGTCCGTGGGGTAACAAAGATTCGGACACGACTGAGCGACTTCACTTTTCACTTTCTTGGTATTTGTTCAATCCTTTGTTCTGTGAGTGGGCCATGATGGCATTAGGTTAGAGCCTTTTGAAAGAAAATTCTCTTTTCTGCAGTTGTGGATAGGCATCGGCCATTTGGTGCAAATAACCAATTCATTGGAAAAGACCATGATTGAAGGCGAGAAGAGAAGGGGACGACAGAGGATGAGATGGTTGGATGGTATCACTGACTCAGTGGACATGAGTTTGAGTAAGCTCTGGGAATTGGTGATGGACAGGGAAGCCTGGCATGCTGCAGTCCATGGGGTCACAAAGAGTCGGACTCAACTGAGTGACTGAACTGAACAGACTGAACTAAACATTTTTATGGTTTTGATGAAGAATGGAAATCATGGGAAAATGTGATAGAAGCATGCGTCTGAGTAAGTGTAGTCAACGGAGGGGAACTGAGTAAGTCCTGTGGTTCAGGTTCCCCTCCATGTCCTTCCATCTTTAGAGATGAGGAGGCTCTATTCCTTCCAGTAGAGGAAGAACACTTCTCATATGAGAGTCTTAGGTCCTGTTTCAGGGAGATGCCCAGAAAGTCCTTTCTGAACCTGCCATTTCTCAAATTCCTTCAGCTTAAAATATTAACACTGACAAGGCATCATATTTGGGGGGTTATATGCCCTGAATCCCATCATAACCAATTGCTAAAATCTCCTAGGAGTAAGAAGGAGTAATCCCAGGCCTACAGAGATGGCAGAAAAGACAGGTGAGCTTCAAACCTGGGGGTTTTATGGAAAAGGGATGGCAGGTAAGAGTCTGAAGGGTAGAAATAAGGAGCAAAGAAGAAATCTGTCCCATCTCATGGCTCACTAGAAGGTTTCAGGGGAAACAGTGATTAAGTTTGAGAGTCAGATTTCAGTTAGGGCAAAAAAGTGAAAGTTATGTTTTCTGAATGTACTTCTTATTATACAGTACCGTGAATGTATGTAAAATGTCTCAGAGCATAGATACTTCAGCCAGACAAACTTGACATTAATTTTATTACCAAGTGTGCAAATTTAGGAAAGATGTTAAACTTTCTAAGTTTCATTTTTCTCTTCAAAAATGGGTACACTATACTTATCTAATTTTTGTAAGAAGAGGTTGGAATAGGAAGAATCACATATCTAGTGTGGAGTCTGAAATATTACAATAGACAAATAGTAACCCAAATAGATACTTTAAAAGTTTATATTAAATAATTGATAAGATACTCTATCCAGCTTCTAAGGCAAAAAATTAACTAGATTACTTTCTCAAAATGGCAACCAACTCCACTAGTCTTGCCAGGAAAATTCCAGAGACAGAGGAGCCTGGCAGGCTATAATCCATGGGATTGCAGAGTTGGACACGACTGAGCACACACACATACATTATCAAAAAGCATCTACTGAGCATATTCTATACATAGGTTGCAGAGAGAAATGGGCCTAATTCATTAACTTCCCCCTTTTAAAATATGCACATTTTCATGTCATTATGCTCCAAATTCAACAATGGCTTTTAATTTTATTTAAAATAAAAGCTTAAGTTTTAAAGAATCTAATAAAGGATTTCTCTCTGCAAATGGGATTTTAATACTGCTTGCTAACTTCACATCAAGATGAAACTGAGCCTTTTACTTCAGGCCAAGAAACATTTTCATGTCATTATGCTCCAAATTCAACAATGGCTTTTAATTTTATTTAAAATAAAAGCTTAAGTTTTAAAGAGCCAATCTAAAGGATTTCTCTCTCTGCAAATGTGATTTTAATACTGCTTGCTAACTTCACATCAAGATGAAACTGAGCCTTTTACTTCAGGCCAAGATGAAATTACTTCAGGCCAAGATGAAATAACATGGACTGGATTTACCTTGGCTTCCCTGGTGGCTCAGAGGTTAAAGCATCTGCCTGTAACGCAGGAGACCTGGGTTCGATCCTTGGGTTGGGAAGATCCCCTGGAGAAGGAAATGGCAACCCACTCCAGTATTCTTGCCTGGAGAACCCCATGGACAGAGGAGCCTGGTGGGCTGCAGTCCAAGGGGTCGCAAAGAGTCAGATACGACTGAGCGAAATAGCAAAAACAAAACTAGCAGTGAATTTTCAGGTACTGGATGTCAAACAACAAAAAACAAGTATTTTTGAATGACAAGAAGCAAATGAGGATGGTAGAGGTAGTGGAAAGAGGCCCCCAACTGCCCCAGGTTTCTGCCCTGGGAGAGTTTCCAGCAACAGGGCAGGAGGGGGAGCTAACTGGAGTCTGGCAGTCTCTCTGCAGTAAAGGGATGGAGCTAGGGTGCAGAAAACAGCAAGGCAGCTAGAGTTCATAGATCAGAGGACAGGAGAAAGAAGGCTATGCAGAAAAACACCTCTGAGCTATGGAGAGGCTCTGTGGTGGTATATTCCGCTGAATACTGATCAGCACAAGTCTGTGAAGAAACTGCTGATTCCAACAAAAACCATGTGAAAGGTAAAGAAACATCCATTCCTGGAATTCAAACAGGGCCTAGAATAGTGCTTGTTTCTAGCAGCCAGAATGGTGGAAAAAGAGAAAAAATGTCACTGGAGAATGTTATACAGGTTGTTTGAGAGCTATGATACTTACCATTTTACTATAAAGGGCTTAGCTGAGATGGTGACAGAAAAGAAGCTCTAAAGAGGGAAAAAAAGGAAATAAAAAATGGCACTTTTAGAAAAAAAATTACTACTACCAGAAGTGATAAAATGAGACCAGTAAACAGTAGCCAATGGATAGTGACTTGGGTTCGAAGGAAGCTATTGATTCTGACCAGTATGACAAGTCATCAGCAAATCCCCTGCTTGGAAGCCAATATCTTCTCCCTCCAAAAATATCCCTTTAAAGGGATGAGGGGCAGGAATGTGACTGCCTTCCTCTGGCGGTCTATAATGCAACATAAAATGTCTAAAGCAGTGTGTCGTAAACTCCAGTCTATTAAATAAAATTCATCTAGGAAATCTTGTTAAATTTCAGCTGCTGCTGCTGCTAAGTCGCTTCAGTCGTGTCCGACTCTGTGCGACCCCAGAGACGACAGCCCACCAGGCTCGCCCATTTCTGGGATTCTCCAGGCAAGAACACTGGAGTGGGTTGCCATTTCCTTCTCAGATAGTGATACAGTTGGCCTAGGGTGAGGCCAGCCATTCTGCATATCTGTTTCCTCCCAGAGCTTCTGCTGCTGGCACCCAGGCCAAACTTTAAGTAGAGAAGGTCTAACAGCCTTCAGGTGCTGTGTGCACTTCAATTGTCGGTGTTGAGTCACTTAGTCTTTTCTCGCTCTTTTGTGACCCCATGGACCGTGGCCTGTCAGGTTCCTCAATCCATGGGATTTCCCAGGCAGATTATTGGAATGTGTTGCCATTTCCTTCTCCAGGGAATCCTCCCAATCCAGGGATCAAACCGGTGTTTGTGGCACTGGAAGGTGAATTCTTTACCACTGACTCGATGGACATGAATCTGAGTGAACTCCAGGAGTTGGTGATGGACAGGGAGGCCTGGTGTGCTGCGATTCATGGGGTTGCAAAGAGTCAGACACGACTGAGCAACTGAACTGAACTGAAGCTACCAGGGAAGCCCACACTTTAATTAGGGGGTCCTAAAAATGGAGCAGTGGAGCCTAAGTTTTTGTGGCACCAAGGTACACTTACCATTTCTGTTACATAAGTTGTTTAGCCACTAAGTCGTATCTGACTCTTTTGTGAACCCAGGCTCCTCTGTCCAAGGGATTTCCCAGGCAAGAATAATGGAGTGGGTTGCCACTTCCTTCTCCAGGAGATCTTCCTGACCCAGGGATGGAACCCACATCTCCTGCATTGCAAGAGGGTTCTTTACCTGCTGAACCACCACCAGGGAAGACCATAGTAAGTAGTACCTACTACTAAGGAAGGAAGTGGCCTAATGGAAACAACGTATAAAGAATATCAGATGATGTAGAACACTTTTATATTAAAAAGGGATAAAATCTACATTAGCAATATAAATATTTTCAGGATAAAACATTTACAGGCTTAAATTATAAATGTTTTATCCTGAAAATATTTATATTGCTAATGTAGACCTGGTCTCATAGTGCAATGGTAAAGAGTCTCCTTGGCAACTCAAGAGATGCTGGAGATGCATGTTTGATCCCTGGGTCAGGAAGAGTTCCTAAAGTAGGATATGGCAACCCATTCCAGTATTCTTGCCTGGAAAATCCCATGGACAAAGGAACATGGTAGGCTACAGTCCATGGGACTGCAAAGGGTTGGACACGACTTAGCATGCACACACTCATGCCCTTACCTTACGTATATAATATAAACCAATTACATCTTGAACTGAGAACCTCATAAGAACCACAGTAAGATAACTAAGGGTTTATATACCAAAAAGTAATGGTAGAACGTGAAAACTGTGAACGTTAATCCTTTGACAATAATGTAAACCACTATGTGCTTCAGCATTGTAAACTAAAGCAATTCTAAATAAAGGAATAGAAATTACAGATAAATGCACACTGATCTAAAAAATTCCTTCTATTGCAATTCCTTAATTGCCATCATCTAATGCCTAGGCTAAAGTTTTCTGAAGATACTAAGACAATTTCAAATCAACTTAGAAAAAGAGAATTCCTTTTAAATCATCTCAGATGACAAATGACCAGAAGAAAACTGATCTTAGAGATCTACCAATGTCAACTGGCATCCAAGAAAGATGCTCTTGATTACATTGCCTGCATCCTTTGGCTATTATCTTAGAAAACTGAAGGGAGCCAAGGAAGTTATAAACTGTAGAGTAGTATCATTTTCTTCAAGCCATTTTTCAATAATAGAACTGGAGCTGCACAATCACTAAAAGGCAGAGGGCCGGAGAGGAGCAGATTATTATTAAGGGGGGCACTGAACCAACAAGTGTTTTTAATCCTTCTGAGTCCTCCTACACCTAGGAGCTAGACAGGTAAGCTATTGAAACTTTGTGATTTGAGAACAAACCATGATGTCATTTGTCAAACTGGTCCAGGTGAAGTAAACATAGGCAGTTGACTCCATAATGAGATTTCTGAAACAGTGACATACCGGTTATATATTCTGATTCCAGGCTAGGTGCTATTTCATTGACTAAAGGTGGTGATTTTCTCCCCACTCTGTAACTGCCCCCTCCTTCACACCTCCCTTCCTGCTGGGCAATTTGCTGGAGATTTGGCATGGCCACTGGAGTTCATTATTCAGAACTGCAGCTTATAAATATACAGATCCTATAAATAAATAGAAATTCTATAAATAAATAGAAATGCTATTTTCCCATTTATTTCCTATGAAGGAAATGAAGAGAATAGCATTTCTAAACACTTATTCAAGCAATCATTTGGTTCTTTTATTTTCTTTGGGAGTGAGTCTTGTGGACTCTGGCAGATATTCAGTCTTTTTCATTAAATGCCTCTCACTGATAAGTAGAAAGAAAATGTTGCATCTTATGGGAACCAAAAGACTTCCTTGCAAAGTTCTCCCATTGATCATCTTTGGCTATTTGGCCTTCTTAAAAGCAAAGCAAAGCAAAATATTGTCTATGAGGTTATCCAACCAAATAGCTGCCTAATTTTCAGACCACGTTGCGATATGACTTAATGCCCCAGAGGATGTACAAAACATATACTATGATTCAGTGTCAGCAACAATTTATTATAGACAATTGTAAAAATATAGTTTAATAAAAGGCATTTTATTTGCTATACTATGGTAATAGTGAAATCTTTTTAGTTTGGATATAAGGTAGGAGGGAAAGAAGTGTGTTCCAAAAGAGTTTGAGTTTTCTTTTTTCCTTCCTTTTCTTTGTCCTTTCTTTTCTCTCTCCTTCTTACCACCCTCAACAGCCAAGATGCCAGGACATTCCTTTGATGGAGTTGACATCTAGATCTAATTTTCTCATTTTAATGATATGTATGGTTTTCCAATACTCAGTCTGAAATATTGATATGTCACCATAATGGAATATCAAGCCTATTTTGTAATTTGAGGGTAATTTACAAAGTGTGTGGCTGTATGCTATGTGACTTCTTTTGTCAAAGTTGCATGTCCTCAACTCAGCTGAGAAAACACTTATTGGAAGCCAAGGATTTGCAAAGCCATTGTGTATTAAATGATCAATGATGCACATATTGACTAGAGATAGCCTCTGCCAATTCATGGAGGAGACAGCTACTTGCAAAAACTGTGTGAGACAAACTCAGGAAAGCTGTGTAACTATTTAATTCATTTAAACATTTGCTGAGCTATTGTTATGATAGGCACTATGAAAAGCAGTGACAGAAAGAGACAGCTTTGACCTTAAGAAATGTGTAATCAAAATTTAGAAAGACAAGGAGGTACATAGTGCTGCGGTAATTGCTATAAAGAACACAGGCATGTATACAGTGAATCTGAACTTCTCAATGTCAAAGACGATAGGTACTAAACCTACACGTATGTGCTATCACTTTAATGGCAGACATCAATATCAGATTATAACACTGCTAAGCCTGAACAGAGCCCTTTCACCCACAGTATTAACATCCAAGTCACCACAGAAGCCGTTTGTTCCTATGCACAGTCTTAGATATTACATTCTTGCTCTTCTTCCAATCCCTGCCAAGTCAATTACCAGTTTCTATGGTTGCATTTCATTGTAACACATTCACTGCAAATGTGTCTATGCAGCTCTTTATTCCTCATCCAAATCTAGTTCATTTTTTTCTTAATATACTTCGACTGTGGCCTTCAAATTGCACCCTTTGATTTAATCTTTTTAATTCTATAGCAAGTGTCTATAACACTCCATATATAACTCCCAGTTTGTGAATCATAAACTTATGATTTATATTTTTCATAAATTAGAATCTTAATTCTTCAATCTAGTAATTAAGGTGGAGAAGGAAATGGCAGCCCACTCCAGTATTCTTGCCTAGAGAATCCCAGGGATGGAAGAGCTTGGTGGGCTGCCGTCTGTGGGGTCGCACAGAGTCAGACACGACTGAAGCGACTTAGCAGCAGCAGCATAATTACTCTAACTGTACCAACATGCATAGCACTGTAAAGTTTATAAGGAACATTCATACCATGATCATGACATTAATCTACAGAGAATAGGTAAAATATATTATTTTTCTAAGAGAGATAATGACTCTTCTGAAGTAACAGGGCAATTGAGAATGACCCCAGTATGAATTTAGGTATTCTGCCTTCAAATATGAATCTTCCAAGATGTAATGAGCAATACCACTTTACATAAATCAAATGTCCCCATAATGATAGTTTTCTTCAAGAATAGTGGGTTACTGGCCACATATAAACAAAAACAAAAACAAAAAACCCCTTTTACTTGAAATGCTTTTCTTCATTCTATATTATTCCATGTCTATTATTTCCTCAAGGACACCAACTTACCTTCTTTAGAAAATCCCTTCTGGGTAGAATTCATCTTACTTTTATTATTTTTTAAATTAATTAGTTGTTCTCCATACTTATTTATTCAAATCTTACTACATTATCTTAACTTGCTGTATTAGTTTATAGTTTGTTTGACCTTGATATTTATAGTTTGACTTCAACTCTCTTAGACATACTATGTCTGTCTCTTATACACATCTAGATGTGTATAAGAGACAGGTTTTCAGGCTTACATAATTACTCTAACTGTACCAACATGCATAGCACTGTAAAGTTTATAAGGAACATTCATACCATGATCATGACATTAATCTACAGAGAATAGGTAAAATATATTATTTTTCTAAGAGAGATAATGACTCTTCTGAAGTAACAGGGCAATTGAGAATGACCCCAGTATGAATTTAGGTATTCTGCCTTCAAATATGAATCTTCCAAGATGTAATGAGCAATACCACTTTACATAAATCAAATGTCCCCATAATGATAGTTTTCTTCAAGAATAGTGGGTTACTGGCCACATATAAACAAAAACAAAAACAAAAAACCCCTTTTACTTGAAATGCTTTTCTTCATTCTATATTATTCCATGTCTATTATTTCCTCAAGGACACCAACTTACCTTCTTTAGAAAATCCCTTCTGGGTAGAATTCATCTTACTTTTATTATTTTTTAAATTAATTCATTGTTCTCCATACTTATTTATTCAAATCTTACTACATTATCTTAACTTGCTGTATTAGTTTATAGTTTGTTTGACCTTGATATTTATAGTTTGACTTCAACTCTCTTAGACATACTATGTCTTTTGATATTTAAACATATTATATAATACTTGATATAGTTCTTTGCATATAGCAAATATTCACTGAATGCTTGTAGGCTGTTCAATGATCCATTGGAAAGATTCATTACTGATCTTTCCCATTGCATATGGTCTCTTCTGTCTCTAGATATAGTTGTGGTAGGCAGATTATTGGCCTCCCAAAGATGTCCGTGTTTAATCCCCAGAAACTATGATTTGTTTAGTTTAAATGCAAAGAGCAATTTAAAAATTGCAGAAAGAATTAAATGTGCTAATCAGCTGACCTTGTAATGGGGAGATTATTCTGGATTACCTGGGAGGCTTGACACATCACAGGGGTTCTTATAAATAATAGAGGGAAGCAGAAGAGAGAGAACCAGAGAGATGGTAGCATGAGAAGGATTCACCCAACTTTACTGGATTTATAGATTCAGCAAAGGACCATGAGTGAAAGCACAGGGAGCTCAGCTAGGTGTTCTGTGATGACCTTGATGGGTGGATGGGGGTGGAGTGGGAGAGAGGTCCAAGAAGGAGAGGACGTATATGTACACATAGTTGATTCACTTCATTGTACAGCAAAAACTAACAGCCCTGTAAAGCAATTACACTCCAATAAAAAGGAAAAGAGAGAGAGACACTGTTAATGGCCTCCAAAAGCTGGAAAAGATAAAAAGAAAAAAGATTTTCCTCTAGAATCTCTAGAAAGATCAGTAGCTGTGATTTTAACCTAAGGGAGACCAATTTCATCCTCTGCCTTTCAGAACTATATGATGATAAGTTTGTGCTGTTTTAAGCCATTGTTTATGATAATATGTTCCAGCAGTCACAGGAAATGAATATATAACTAACATACCATTTATTTGATAAAAATACTAAATATGGGCTTTCATGGAAATTCTATTGAGATTTTCTGAATCATATGAAGAGTATATTTTTACTCAGCTTAAATTTTCCAGAAGTATTTTCTGTGTGTGCTTGAAACCTGATTATAAACAGCTGCAGCTAAATGTCAGTCAGTCAGTCAGTTCAGTAGCTCAGTTGTGTCCAATTCTTTGCAAGCTGATGGACTGTAGCACACCGGGCCTCCCTATCCACCACCACCTCCCAGGGCTTGCTCAAACTCACATCCACTGAGTTGGTGATGCCATCCCACCATCTTATCCTCTGTCATCCCCTTCTCCTCCCGCCTTCAATCTTTTCCAGCGTCAGGGTCTTTTCCAGTGAGTCAGTTCTTCACATCAGATGGCCAAAGTATTGGAGCTTCAGCTTCAGCAATAGTCTTTCTAATGAATATTCAGGACTGATTTCCTTTAAGATTGACAGGTTGGATCTCCTTGCAGTCCAAGGGACTCTCAAGAGTCTTCCCCAACACCACAGTTCAAAAGCATCAATTCTTTGACTCTCAGCTTTCTTCACAGTCCAACTCTCACACCCATACATGACCACAGGAAAAACCACAGCTTTGACTAGACAGATCTTTGTCAGCAAAGTAATGTTTCTTCTTTTCAAAATGCTGTCTAGGTTGGTCATAGCTTTTCTTCCAAGGAGCAAGTGTCTTTTAATTTCATGGCTGCAGTTACCATCTGCTGTAATTTTGGAGCCCAGAAAACTAAAGTCTCCCACTGTTTCCATTGTTTCTCCATCTATTTGCCATGAAGTAATGGGACTGGATGCCATGGTTTTAGAACATAAATCCTCTTTGCATGAACCCTTCTACCCTTTTTGCCTGCATCTACCATCATTATTCTTTCATTCAAGACCCATGCCATTCTATGTACAGCTTTCTGAAAGAGCTAAGTGCACCTCTAAATTCTGGCTTTTTCTCATTGCCCCCTTGCCCTCCATACACTTGAGTTTTAAAAGGCAGCTTGGGCCTCACTTCCATGGCAACCTTGCTGTCCTTCATCTGAGGGAGGCCCTGTCCTTTGTGTCTCCTTTGCCTCCTATATATTATTTGCTATAGTTTAGTTGCTTTTTAATATCTCAGTTTTCCCATCCAAGTTTTAAGCAACTTGTGCTCAGGAAGTATGCTTTGAGTCGTCATTCCAACTCCAGCCTTAGCAGTGCTGTTCACAATAGTGACTCAATAAAATATTGGGCAGTGAACAGAAGAACTCTCAAATCTCTCAAACATCTCTCTATAGCGCATTTTCAAATTATGTTCTGCATTTGATTCATTCTCGTTCCCCAATGCCTCTTTTGCTGACATTTTAAATTTCTCCTTTTCACAGAGTTCCGTGGTAACATTCTATTTCCCTTCTTCCTTTTATTGCCAATTCCTGAGATGTGAGTCACACCTGTGCCACAGCTTCAACTCATTTACGTTTTAATCCTCTGCATATCTGGCTTTTGAAAGCACCCTACTACGGAAATTATTCTCTTAATATCACCACCTGCCTACTTCAATTCAATAACCTTTTCTCAATTCGTGTTTTATTAAATCTCTCCAATTCTTTAGACTTTTGATCTTTAAGCCTCTTTATTATTCTTGTTCTTCTGTTCTTTTCTGCTAGTTTCTCTTTCTCCAGAGCTGGCCCTTTTCCTCTTGATTCATAACTGTGGTTCTTACTCTAATTTGGTTCTGTGTCTCCTGCTCCCCTGCTTAAAGACTCACACGATCTGTGCTCTCACAGGTTTTTACACCCCACTCCCTGGTTCTCACCTTTGCTTCAGGTCCATATGTATAAAACTAAATGGCAATACAAATTTGTTTCTCTGACATTATTGGAAACACTGCCTTTCCTAAACAAATATTATTTTCCCTGAATTCAGTTACCCTTCAGAATACACCCATGACTGTAAGGATAACGGCTTTAGTTGTAATTCCCTGTATTTGAAAATATAGAAGCAGCATGGATTCCTATTTTTACTTTACCCATTAGATTAAATTATTCATAGTTTCCTCATATCTATGATATAAATAATATTAATATTCACAATTCTTTTGTCCTTTAGTGATCGTGCACTCATTTCCTACCTAATTTTTTAGGCAGATATAATTTGAGTACAAATCCTGAGCCCCTCTCTGTCTGCTGTTTAGCCAAGGGGAAGCTGTTTAACTTCTCTAAGCCTCAGTTTTCTCAATTTATAGAAATAGCACCATAAATATACCCAATAATACTAATACTTTATATGCTCTGAGAGTGAATTACTGTAAATAAAACATTAAGCCCAATTTCCGACTAGAGTAAAAGCATTGATTAAATAGCAGATATTATTGTGTTCATCTCCCAAATGACACTTTTTTTCACGTTATCTCAGAAATCAGATTGTTTTATAATTAATAGTATGTCATAGATTATGTCAATTTTGTTTACTCGTTGTTCTAGGATAATCAATAAATAATGCATTGGCAAAAGGATTCTCTGCCTCTGAGCTACTAGGAGAGCCCATATTCATTTGAAATTGCTTGCCTTCCTCCTTGAATCAGAAGAGGGCAGTATTATTGCTTGCTTCCTTCCATTATGATGTTTCACTTATTTTGGACATTTTCCTAGAGTCTGTTGCGGTAGGTTCTCTTTAACATTCACTTCTGAGAGCCATACATAAAAGGGCTCAAGCCAAATGTTAGTGGGCTTTTCAGCTCTGGAACCCAGTTAATGTATCCAATAGAACCATCACCTGGGAGTGGGCAGGAAGCTGGCAGAGGGGATGGAAAGAACACCTGTTCCCTTGAGTGATATTTGTCCCCTAGTGAGCAGGGAAGAAAGGGCATGTGTCCTGATGTTCACATTCTTTTAATATCCACAGGAGGAGGATATTCAGGCTTTTGGAAATATAAAATTTGAGTAGTCAATATACATAAAATCTATGCAGTATATTTCTAGATGAAGTAAACTATCAGATTACTAACTTAAAATTAAACTATTTATAGGATTTATTTTAATAAAAATTTAATTTTGAGCAACCAATGTAGGCTGTAAGTGATTTGGGTTAAAAGACTGATGTCCAGTGAAGAATAAGATTTGAAGGTTACAGAATATAGAATGGATTTAATGGTACAAAACTTATTTTGAACAACTAGCCTATATTTATATGCAATAATTATTTATGTATCAGCTATTTAGTAATGCAAAATGATAAAACACCATAATGCTAGTCACTTAGATTTCTGTCAGCCATGTCATGCATACTTAAAAGAGACTCATTAAAAACATATTTTAAAAATCTGTTATCTTTTAAGTAAATGCATACATATTTCTTTATTAATGAAGATTGCCCAATCTTATTAATGCAAAATGTAAATTATTGTTAAATAATATCAATACCTTTATAGCTGATTCCTTTTCTTATATTACACCTACCTTCCCTTTCTACCATGGTGGAGTAGAAGGACATGCACTCATCTTCTCCTGTGAGAACTCTGAAATTAAAACTTGCTGCTGGACAACTGTCAACAGGAAAATGTTGGATCCCACCAAAAAAAGATACCCCATGTCCAAAGGCAAAGGAGAAGCCTCAACAAGACGGTAGGAGGGGAGAAATTACATTTAGTATCAAACCCCATACCTGCCAGAGATGCTCAGAGGGCTCAAACAAAATCTTGTGTGTACCAGGAGAACCCACAGAGACAGAGACAGACCTGCCTTTGAGTGTTTGAGTGTCCTCTGTGGAGGTACAGGTCAGCAGCCTGTACACATGGATCACATGGACCACAGCCTGTCTAAATCAATGAAACTACAAGCCATGCCATTTAGGGGCACCCAAGATGGACAGGTCATGGTGAGAGTTCTGACAAAGTGTGGTCCACAGAAGGGAATTGCAAACCACTTCAGTATTCTTGCCTAGAGAATCCCATGAACAGTATGAAAAGACAAAAAGATAGGGCACTGAAAGATGAACTCTCCAGGTCAGTTGGTGTCCAATATGCTACTGCAGAACAGTGGAGAAATAACTCCAGAAATAATGAAGAGATGGAGCCCAAAGCAAAAACAAGACTCAGCTGTGGGTATGACTGATGATGGAAGTAAAGTCCAAATCTGTAAAGAACAATGTTCCATAGGAACCTGGAATGCTAGGTCCATAGATCAAGGTAAATTGGAAATGGTCAAACAGGAGATGGCAGAAGTGAACATTGACATTTTAGGGATCAGTGAACTAAAATGGACTGAAATGGGTAAATTTAACTCAGATGATAATTATATCTATGATTGTGGGCAAGAATCCATTAGAAGAAATAGAGTAGCCATCATAGTCAAAAAAAGATTCCAAAATGCAGTACTTAGATGCAATCTCAAAAACAACTCAAAACAGAATAATCTCAAAAACAGAATGATCTCTGTTCATTTCCAAGGCAAACCATTAAATATTACACTAATCAAGTCTATGCCCCAAACACTAAGGCCAAAGAAGCTGAATTTGAATGGGTCTATGAAGACCTCTTGAGAGTCCCTTGGACTGAAGGAGATCCAACTGGTCCATTCTAAAGGAGATCAGCCCTGGGTGTTCTTTGGAAGGAATGATGCTAAAGCTGAAACTCCAGTACTTTGACCACCTCATGCAAAGATTTGACTCATTGTAAAAGACTATGATGCTTGAGGGATTGGGGGCAGGAAGAAAAGGGGACGACAGAAGATGAGATGGCTGGATGGCATCACTGGCTTGATGGACGTGCATTTGAGTGAATTCTGGGAGATGGTGATGGACAGGGAGGCCTGGCGTGCTGTGATTTACGGGATTGCAAAGAGTCAGACATGACTGAGCAACTGAACTGAACCGATGAAGACCTACAAGACTTCTAGAACTAACAGCCAAAAAAAAAAAGATATCCTTTTCATCATAGGGACTGAAATGCAAAAGTAGGAAGTCAAGAGATACCTGGAATAACAGGTAAATTTGGCCTTGGAGTACAAAATGAAGCAGGGAAAGTCTAACAGAGTTTTGCTAATAGAATGCACTGGTAATAGAAATACCCTCTTCCAACAACACAAGAGAAGGTTCTACACATGGACATCACCAGATGGTCAACACCAAAGTCAGATTGATTATATTCTTTGCAGCCAAAGATGGAGAAACTATACAGTTAGCAAAAAGAAAACCAGGAGCTGATGGTAGCTCAGTTCATGAACTCCTTATTGCAAAATTCAGACATAACTTGAAGAAAGTAGGGAAAACCACTAGACCATTCAGGTATGGCCTAAATCAAATCCCTTATAATTATACAGTAGACGTGACAAATAGATTCAAGGGATTAGCTCTGACAGAGTGCCTGAAGAACTGGATGGAGGTTCATGACATTATACAGTAGACAGTGATCAACACCATCCCCAAGAGAAAGAAATGTAAAAAGACAAAATGGTTGTCTGAGGAGGCCTTACAGATAGATGAGAAAGGAAGAGAAGTGAAAGGCAAAGGAGAAAAGGAAAGACATACCCATTTGAATTTAGACTTCCAAAGAATAGCAAGGAGAGATAAGAAAGCCTTCTTCAATGATCAGAGCAAAGAAACAGAGGAAAACAATAGAATGGGAAAGATCTCTTCAAGAAAATTAGAGATACCTATGGAACATTTCATCCAATGATGGGCACAATAAAGGACAGAAATGGCATGGACCTAACAGAAGCACAGAATATTAAGAAGAGGTGGCAACAATATACAGAAGAACTATACAAAAAAGATCTTCATGACCCAGATAACCATGATGATGTGATCACTCACCTAGAGCCAGACATCCTGGAATGTGAAGTCAAGTATCACTATGAACAAAACTAGTAGAGGTGATGGAATTCCAATTGAGTTATTTCAAATCTTAAAAGATGATGCTGTGAAAGTGCTACACTCAACATGCCAGCAAATTTGGAAAACTCAGCAGTGGCCACAGAACTGGAAAAGGTCAGTTTTTATTCCAATCCCCAAGAAAGGCAATGCCAAAGAATGTTCAAACTACTGCACAATTGCACTCATCTCACATGCTAGCAAAGTAATGCTCAAAATTCTCCAAGCTAGGCTTCAATAGTATGTGTGCTGTGAACTTCCAGATGTTCAAGCTAGATTTAGAAAAGGCAGAGGAACCAGAGATCAAATTGCCAACATCTATTGGATCATTGAAAACATAAGAGAGTTCCGGATAAATAACTAATTCTGCTTTTTTGTCTATGCCAAATCCTTTGAATGTGTGGATCACCACAAAATGTGGAAAATTCTTCAAGAGATGGGAATACCAGACCACTTGATCTGCCTCCTGAGAAATCTGTATGCAGCTTAAGAATCAATGTTAAAACTGGACATGGAACAACAGACTGGTTCCAAATCAGGAAACGAGTATATCAAGGCTATATCGTCACCCTGCTTATTTAACTCATATACAGAGTACATCGTGTGAAATACTAGACTGGATGAAGCACAAGCTGGAATCAAGATTGCCAGGAGAAATATCAATAACCTCAAATATGCAGATGACACCACTCTTATGCAGAAAGTGAAGATCTAAAGAGCCTCTTGATGAAAGTGAAAGGGTAGTGAAAAAGTTGGCTTAAAACTTAACATTCAGAAAACTAAGATCATGGCATCTGGTTCCATCATTTCATGGCTAATAGATGGGGAAACAGTGGAAACAGTGAGAGACTTTATTTTATTGGGCTCCAAAATCACTGTAGATGGTGACTGCAGCCATGAAATTAAAAGATACTTGCTCCTTGGAAGAAAGGCTACGANCCAAAGTCAGATTGATTATATTCTTTGCAGCCAAAGATGGAGAAACTATACAGTTAGCAAAAAGAAAACCAGGAGCTGATGGTAGCTCAGTTCATGAACTCCTTATTGCAAAATTCAGACATAACTTGAAGAAAGTAGGGAAAACCACTAGACCATTCAGGTATGGCCTAAATCAAATCCCTTATAATTATACAGTAGACGTGACAAATAGATTCAAGGGATTAGCTCTGACAGAGTGCCTGAAGAACTGGATGGAGGTTCATGACATTATACAGTAGACAGTGATCAACACCATCCCCAAGAGAAAGAAATGTAAAAAGACAAAATGGTTGTCTGAGGAGGCCTTACAGATAGATGAGAAAGGAAGAGAAGTGAAAGGCAAAGGAGAAAAGGAAAGACATACCCATTTGAATTTAGACTTCCAAAGAATAGCAAGGAGAGATAAGAAAGCCTTCTTCAATGATCAGAGCAAAGAAACAGAGGAAAACAATAGAATGGGAAAGATCTCTTCAAGAAAATTAGAGATACCTATGGAACATTTCATCCAATGATGGGCACAATAAAGGACAGAAATGGCATGGACCTAACAGAAGCACAGAATATTAAGAAGAGGTGGCAACAATATACAGAAGAACTATACAAAAAAGATCTTCATGACCCAGATAACCNTTCAATGATCAGAGCAAAGAAACAGAGGAAAACAATAGAATGGGAAAGATCTCTTCAAGAAAATTAGAGATACCTATGGAACATTTCATCCAATGATGGGCACAATAAAGGACAGAAATGGCATGGACCTAACAGAAGCACAGAATATTAAGAAGAGGTGGCAACAATATACAGAAGAACTATACAAAAAAGATCTTCATGACCCAGATAACCATGATGATGTGATCACTCACCTAGAGCCAGACATCCTGGAATGTGAAGTCAAGTATCACTATGAACAAAACTAGTAGAGGTGATGGAATTCCAATTGAGTTATTTCAAATCTTAAAAGATGATGCTGTGAAAGTGCTACACTCAACATGCCAGCAAATTTGGAAAACTCAGCAGTGGCCACAGAACTGGAAAAGGTCAGTTTTTATTCCAATCCCCAAGAAAGGCAATGCCAAAGAATGTTCAAACTACTGCACAATTGCACTCATCTCACATGCTAGCAAAGTAATGCTCAAAATTCTCCAAGCTAGGCTTCAATAGTATGTGTGCTGTGAACTTCCAGATGTTCAAGCTAGATTTAGAAAAGGCAGAGGAACCAGAGATCAAATTGCCAACATCTATTGGATCATTGAAAACATAAGAGAGTTCCGGATAAATAACTAATTCTGCTTTTTTGTCTATGCCAAATCCTTTGAATGTGTGGATCACCACAAAATGTGGAAAATTCTTCAAGAGATGGGAATACCAGACCACCTGATCTGCCTCCTGAGAAATCTGTATGCAGCTTAAGAATCAATGTTAAAACTGGACATGGAACAACAGACTGGTTCCAAATCAGGAAACGAGTATATCAAGGCTATATCGTCACCCTGCTTATTTAACTCATATACAGAGTACATCGTGTGAAATACTAGACTGGATGAAGCACAAGCTGGAATCAAGATTGCCAGGAGAAATATCAATAACCTCAAATATGCAGATGACACCACTCTTATGCAGAAAGTGAAGATCTAAAGAGCCTCTTGATGAAAGTGAAAGGGTAGTGAAAAAGTTGGCTTAAAACTTAACATTCAGAAAACTAAGATCATGGCATCTGGTTCCATCATTTCATGGCTAATAGATGGGGAAACAGTGGAAACAGTGAGAGACTTTATTTTATTGGGCTCCAAAATCACTGTAGATGGTGACTGCAGCCATGAAATTAAAAGATACTTGCTCCTTGGAAGAAAGGCTACGACAAACCTGCTGCTACTGCTGCTAAGTCACTTCAGTCATGTCCAACTCTGTGCGACCCCATAGACGGAAGCCCACCAGGCTCCCCTGTCCCTGGGATTCTCCAGGCAAGAATACTGGAGTGGGTTGCCATTTCTTTCTCCAATGCATGAAAAGTGAAATGTGAAAGTGAAGTCGCTCAGTCGTGTCTGACTCTTCGCAACCCCATGGGCTGCAGCCTACTATGCTCCTCCACCCATGGGATTTTCAAGGCAAGAGTACTGGAGTGGGGTGCCATTGCCTTCTCTGATGACAAACCTAGATAGCATAGTAAAAAGCAGAGACGTTACTTGCCAACAAAGATCCATTCAAACCTATAGTTTTTCCAAGGTCATGTATGGATGTGAGAGTTGGACTATAAAGAAAGCTGAGCACTGAAGAACAGATGCTTTTGAACTGTGGTGTTGGAGAAAACTCTTGAGAGTCTCCTGGGTCACAAGCAGATCAAATCAGTCTATCCTAAAGGAAATCAATCCTGAATTTTTATTGGAAGGACTCATGTTGAAGCTGAAACTCCAAAACTGTGGCCACCCGATGAGAAGAACTGACTCACTGGAAAACACCCTTATGCTGGGAAAGATTTAAAGCAGACGGAGAAGGGGATGACAGAGGATGAGATGGTTAGATGGCATCACTGACTCGATGGACAGAGTTTGAATGAGTTCTGGGAATTGGTGATGTTCAGGGAAGCCTGGTGTGTTGCAAACCATGGGGTCACATAGAGTTGGACAGGACTGAATGACTGAATTGAACTGAACTGCACCCTGCTCCTGATAGGATCTAACTCTTACTGGAACAAACTATCAGAATCCAATCACTTCAACTAGCTTAACCATTCTTGTTTTTGTTTTCCCTCAATCACAAAAATTTCTTAAAAATAGCTTTAGGGATATTTTAAAATTATTTTTCAAAAACTCAGTTGGATCTGTCCAAATTTACACATACTATACATGTTGCCAAAACTAATTTAATTCAACTTTCAATTGATATAATGTGTTCTTCCTTTTTAACGCATTAACTGATTCTGGGCCTGCAATGTACTTTTTTTTTTAGATTAAAGAGTCAAAAATCATTGTTCTGATTTGCTCAAACAGGTAAGAGTTATATACTGATTTTGTTTTTATGGGAAATATACTGCCATATTTACTCTGTGTTTGATGTAGTCTAAAGATGAATCAAAACCATTGTCACAAACACTGGGGAAAATAAAAACAGTGTCTTGGAAAAGTCTCTATAAACAGGATATGCTTTCTGCTATACTGGAAATATCAGTTAGTGAGATAGTAATAAAAGTAGGACATGTTAAATCTTTTCATAGCTACAATTATTCAAGATTAACCAAGATAAGCCAAGTTAGGTATATATACTCATTGTTAACTAATGTCTCAAATATACCCAAAGAGGTAGAATCTTCTTCTGCATAGGCAAATCCATGTACGGCAGACTCTTGCAAAGATTTTGTAAAAATTTTGGTTGCAGGGGGAGGATTTTATAGATGTAATCATATATTTAAGGAGAAAAAATGATTATGGATCACACTATAACATTAAAATATAGATGCTTCTTTTGTCCGTCTATCTCCCAAATATAGAAAGGAAGGAGAATCTTCTTCATTTTGTCTTTACTCTGGCATCAAACTAACATTCTAGTTTCTACATAATAAGGGATCACATCTCATAGACAATTACCTTTGTGTTTTTGGAAAATAGACCCATTATAGGTGAGGTTGTTGAGTGGTTTTGGTTTCTCATGAACCCTCTCTCCTTGGCTTGCAAATGGGCACCTACTTACTGTGTTCTCAAATGGCTTACTCTCTGCATACACATCCCAGTGTGTCTCCCTCTTTACATAAGGACACCAGTCATACTGGACTAAATCCCACTCACAGGACTTCATTTAACTTTTAGTTACCAATTTAAAGGGCTTACCCAATGGCTCAGTGGGTAAAGAATCCACCTGCAATGCAGGAGATGCAGGTTGCAACCCACTCCAGTATTCTTGCCTGGGAAATCCCATGGACAGAGGAACCTGGCGGGTTATAGTCTGTGGGGTTGCAAAAGAGAAAGACACCACTTAGCAACTAAGCAACAACAACAAATGGCTCCTCTTGGGCAGATGACCCTCAAATGAATAAACAAGTAATCTGTACCACAATCCTTTATGTATAATTGTATCCTGATATCATTAAGAATAGCATACTTGAAATAATACATCCAACTGAAGAAAAGGAACTCTAAGATTTATACAGTGGCTGTGAATCCATAACACTGCTGAAATCTTACTGTGCAGGTTAACATTTCCTGCCTTGGCAGGGAAATAAATTCTTTGGTTAGGCCTTCATTTCCTCCAATGTGGAGAAACTCCCCATCGGAGTTCCTCCACATCCTTAGCTTTTCATTCCAGTTGATCCCAGTCTAATCATCCTCTTTGGTCATATCTGAGATGGGCATTGAGGCCAGTTGAGGGTGGCCCAATTTCAGAAGTTCAAGGATTTTAGTACAAATGTGAGCCAGGAGTCACTTTAGAGGTTGAAGAAAAAAAAAACAACATTTTTTAATGTACCTGTTTCTTAAATTATTAACATCAGTTCTATCACCAATATCAGAAATCTGGTTGTACTCAATTTCCTCCCTTACCTTCAACTGAAAATAATTATTGCAACAGAACCCTAACTGACCTTCCTATGTATTCCTTTAGTATGTTTTTCAAATTATCAGCTGAGAATTATCTTCTAAATTTAAATCTGCTAATGTTGCTTATCAATTGCTTCCCATGATCTGCTGAATAAAATGCAAACTCTTTAGCATTATATGCAAATTTGTTTAGCTCTCAACTCTTTAACACTGTCTTTCTAGCCTGATTGATTTGCTTGATTTCCATACTCCAGACAAAGCAACATACTGGCAAAATTTTAACTCCTTGAATACATGTGGCATTTATTCCATATCCCATGTGTTTTCACACACAAGTCTACCTTGCCTATCCTCCCCACCCTGTTGCTATTCATATATTCATATTTCAAGTCAAGTTCAAGACCTCTCTGATAGATTCCCTTGAGATAGGTTTAACTACTCCCTTCCCCGGGCGACAATAAATGCTGCACAGACCATATGAACAAGGTATATTAACAAGATGGATTGGAGAAGGAAATGGCAACCCACTCCAGTGTTCTTGCCTGGAGAATCCCAGGGACGGGGGAGCCTGGTAGGCTGCCATCTATGGGGTTGCACAGAGTCAGACACGACTGAAGCAACTTTGTAGTAGCTGAAGTGTGAAATCTGGAGAACTTGCATGTTTATCTATTCTTACATTTAACATAACGTCTGGCATGATATTTGTGTTCAAAACATTAATTGGGGTAGTAAAGAATAATGGTAAGAAATTGTACCCTGTAATAAGGGAAGCACTAGTTTAAATCCTGATTTTTCCATAACTAGCTTTGGAACTGTGTATAATCTAATTAATGTAATTTGTACACCTGCAAAATGGGAATGATAGAATTGATCATAGTTAAAATTTAGTAATGTGATCTCATTAAGAACTAAGCCTGACCTATAGTAGATGCCTTATAAATGTTAGATTCCATTGTCTCTTATCTCTGTTGGATGGATTAAAGAATTGGCTTATTCTGACTTAGACGGCATCATATATAGGTCATCTAGTATACCACTTAAGAGGCCTAGTTAAATACCATCAAGATCTCATTAAAACTGACAAAATTCTTCTATGTATTCCTAATAGTTGAGACAGGTTACCACTATATTTATTGTTGTTGGACATATAATCAACAGAGGGAAATAGATTTTACAAACTGAGTAGCACTAAAGGAAAACAGTTTTATACTTGGTAGGATTTTCTTAGTAATATGGGAGCTGGGTGGTTGAAGTGGCCACCATATTAGAAACTTACATTCTAATACTGATTTCATTTTTATCTTGTTTCTTTCAATGCATATTCATGAGTCATAAATATCTTATTTTTAACTATGAAAGATAGATTTTTTAGAGCTGTAATGAGTATTGTGAGGGCTACATAATGAGTAAATCATTACCATGTATCTTTAAAGCATCCCAAGGAAAGGAGGCTGCTGCTCTCTCAGGAGGCAGGGATTGTAAAGCATAAAGGCAAAATAATATTTTTCTTGTATAATTATCTCAGTGACCCTCAAACAGCTCATTAACTCTAGCCAACATTTTCCTTTCTAATTTAAGTGTAGTGGTGCTAAATTATTTCTGGAACCCTGGTCATAGCTATTAACCTGACTCTGACTGTTGTTTCAGAGCTCACTTCATTCCTGTTACTTTAGCAAGCTGGCACAAGCTATTTTAAGTAAGGAAGGAAAACAAATTAAGTGTTAATCAGTCATGTCTAACTGTTTGTGACCCTATGGATTGTACCCCACTAGGCTCCTCTGCCCATGGAATTCTCCAGGAAAGATAATGGAGAGGGTTATGATTCCCTTCTTCCAGGGGATCTTCCCAAGCCAGGGATCAAACCCAGGTTTCCTGCATTGCAGACAGATCCTTTACCATCTGAGCCACCAGGGAAGCCCGACAAGCTATTTTAGCCCAACCACAATTTAACTAAGAGGAGACAAGTAAATCTAACTTGATTTCTAGAACAAGATCTAAACCGCCTTCTTACTGTATTTTTCCCATTAGTAGCTCAAAACAAAGAGTAGTCATGGAAATTAAAAATCAGACCTTTTCTCCATCTTTACTACGGTCTCAGCACATATCAAGCATTAACATAGAAAGATCCCTAAGCAACACCTGATGGAATCTACTTTCCACCCCCATCTTCATAAGCACATGACTACTGGTCTAACCCCAACAAAAGATGATGCTCCCAATGGAAAGATCAGTACCACTTGACCCTGGGCTAGGCTGACACAGGCTATGCTGTTTTTCATTTGGGAAGGACTGACCTCCATTGTGATCTTTCCTTGAAATGGTTGGGTGAGTGACCCAACCAATTTTGTCAGTTTTAATGAGATCTTGATGGTATTTAACTAGACCTCTTAAGTGGTAAACTAGATGGCCTTATATATGATGCCTTCTAAGTCAGAATAAGCCAATTCTTTAATCCATCCAACAGAGATAAGAGACAATGGAATCTAACGTTTATAAGGCATCTACTATAGGCCAGGCTTAGTTCTTAATGAGATCACATTACTAAATTTTAACTATGATCAATTCTATCATTCCCTTATCTATCTTGAAATGCGATAGAGAAAAAGTACATTAGCAAGAGTATGGTAATTTGTCTTTACTGACTTCTTAAGAAAAATCTTAATATTAAGCCATCAGTTTCATTCAGGGGAAACTCATGCATTATGTGTGATTTCCACATGTTTTGGCAAGTATTTTAAAAATAAATTATAGTATTTTACAATATACAAGAACTCAGTAATAATCACAAATTAAATTGTTAGATGAAGGTAAGTGTTTGCCAAATCCTAATTCAAATCTAGGGGCTTCCCTGGTGGCTCAGTGGTAAAACATCCACATGCCAACGCAAGAGACACAGTTTCAATCCCTGGGTCAGAAAGATCCCCTGGAGAAGGAAATGGCGATCCACTCCAGTATTATTGCTGGAAAATCCCCTGGAGAGAGAAATCTGGTATGCTACAGTCTATGGGCACAAAGAGTAGGACACAATTTAGTGACTAAACAACAAATTCAAACCTATATAAAATATTTCCAAGGAAGAAACTGTTGGTGTGTTCAGGCTACCCAAGTTTCTGACAGCTCAGATCTGAAAGTAAGTAGTTTGTAGTTGTTGCTGCTGCTGCTGCTAAGTCATGTAAGTCATGTCCAACTCTGTGCTACCCCATAGACGGCAGCCCACCAGGCTCCCCCGTCCCTGGGATTCTCCAGGCAAGAATACTGGAGTGGGTTGCCATTTCCTTCTCCAATGCATGAAAAGTGAAAAGGGAAAGTGAAGTTGTTCAGTCATGTCCGACTCTTAGCAACCCCACGGATTGCAGCCCACCAGGNACCCCATAGACGGCAGCCCACCAGGCTCCCCCGTCCCTGGGATTCTCCAGGCAAGAATACTGGAGTGGGTTGCCATTTCCTTCTCCAATGCATGAAAAGTGAAAAGGGAAAGTGAAGTTGTTCAGTCATGTCCGACTCTTAGCAACCCCACGGATTGCAGCCCACCAGGCTCCTCCATCCATGGGATTTGCCAGGCAAGAGTACTGGAGTGGGAACTTAAATGTGAGTGTGAACATGCCTGGGTCTGTATATGATAGCAGTGATGGTAGTCATCTAAATTCTTGTTAACACCATGTTTGACAAGAGTGGTTGAATTACAACAAGTTATGTCATGTAAGGAGAAAAGACTATCTCCATGTCCTATATCAGTTGTCCAGTTCAAAAGGGGATGTTAATATCCATTTATTTCACAAGCTTAATTTTATTGCATAGGCTTGCTCTTATACCTCTCTTTCTAAATTTGTGAAGTGTCACTTATTATTGAAGGGTAATCTGTGCCCAAGGCATATGAAGAGTCATCTACCAAACAGTGATGCCTAATTAGGAATACAAAAGAACAAGAGCAGGAACAAAGATGGAGAAGGTCCAAAAGTTTCAAAGAGGAGCTACATGAAACTGTACACAAAAACTGTAAGAAGTCAAACAAGTGTGGTTATATTTCCCAGGGGAGTAGGGGTGGGGCGGGGGTAGATGGAACAGTGTATAAAACTTGAACACTCTTGAATTTGTCTTTATAATCACTTGAAAGTGTCAACACATGTTACAGTCATAGAATTACAGGAGGTCAACCTCTCTTTGAGTGGCTTTTCATCTTCCTTAAGTAAGTAAGTAAAATCGCTCAGTCGTGTCCGACTCTTTGCGACCCCATGGACTGTAGCCTATCAGGCTCCTCCGTCCATGGGATTTTCCAGGCAAGTGTGCTGGAGTGGATTGCTATTTCCTTCTCCAGGGGATCTTCCCAACCCAGGAATTGAACCCGGGTCTCCTGCATTGCGGTCAGACGCTTTACTGTCTGAGCCACCAGGGAAGCCCCTTAAAAGAGAGCTTAATTTCCTCAGGAGTCAACATATATTTTCTCACATTAATTTCAGAAACTACACTAATTATGTTATATTTAAAATAATTACAGATAGCACTTATTGAAAGTTTAATATGCCCTTTGTTAAACATTTAAGATATTTGCCCTATTTAATCCTTGCTATCATTCTATCAGGTAGGGATTGTGATTATCCTCATTTCAATCAAGAAAACTAAGCTTCAAGAAGATTAAATAATTTGTGCCAGGTCAAAAATAGCTAATTGGTGACAGATATTAGATCCAATTCTGTGTTAACTTCTATTATAAAATTCAGTATTGATAAACCAGTGGTAAATAAGCAACGAGTATATGCAAAGGTGGCTCATAGTTTGTACAACGACTTAACTGGCTCTAGAAAGATATCCAAATCTCTGAAATGACTTTGAAGTTTAATCACTATACATTAAGCTCTATGCATAACTCTTTATACCACATTGTGATTTCTGAATTTATTGAAAACGATAGTACACTTTCCAATTCTAAAAAAGAAAAGCAATCTTTTCAAATTTTGAAGCAAGATATACTTAATTAAGTGTGTAATTTTGTGCCTGGAATGGGTCTGAAATTCTTTACATTCTTGCCTTTAAAAGACAATTAGATGTGTAGCAAAATGCAACATAACATTGAAAAGAATTCCAATATTTTAGAAAGTAGCTGAGGGTGACCACTAGCTGTTTTTTAACCACTGGCAATTATGTCAATATTTGTACAAAGTCAAGAATCTGTATAAGATTTGAACACTAGAAACTATGTTAATTTGAATTTTTTTTATCCTAAAACATGTTTAAGTAGCTGGAAATGAGGCCTTAACCTATGGTGCTTTCATTTGGAGAAAACTTTGGTATGAATCCTGTTACAAGATCAAGTTAAACGTCTTGCATGTTTAATTACGAAGTAGTGGGGCATCCAGTTAAAGACGTCCAGTGGGAGGAAGTAATGCAAATCTATAAAGATAAGGTGCTTTCAAGAACAGATTGAAAAGTAAGGCACACATAGAAGTTAATTTAGACAGCAGTATTTCTTCAACAATAACGAGGGTATGGAAAAATGGAATTTTTATTCAAGAGTAGAAATTCGTTCTTACAGGGGATTGGGGATTTCTAGCTCCAGTATCGGAGAAGGCAATGGCACACCATTCCAGTACTCTTGCCTGGAAAATCCCATGGATGGAGGAGCCTGGTGGGCTGCAGTCCGTGGGGTCGCAAAGAGTCGAACACGACTGAGTGACTTCACTTTCCCTTTTCACTTTCATGCATTGGAGAAGGAAACGGCAACCCACTCCAGTATTCTTGCCTGGAGAGTCCCAGGGACAGGGGAGCCTGGTGGGCTGCCATCTATGGGGTCGCACAGAATTGGACATGACTGAAGCAACTTAGCAGCAGCAGCAGCAGCAGCAGCAGCTCCAGTATATTTCATTAAATATTTTGTTGTTTTGATTAGTTCTGTCTGACTCTGTGACCCCATTAACTTCAGCACACCAGCGTTCCTTGTCCTTCTCTATCTCCTGGAGTTTGTTCAAACTCATGTTCATTGAGTCTGTGATGCCATCCAATCATCTCATCCTCTGTTGCCCCATTCTCCTCCTGCCTTCAATGTTTCCATCAGTCTTTCCCAACTTTTCCAATGAGTCAGCTCTTTGCATCAGGTGGCCAAAGGATTGGAGTTTCAGCTTCAGCATCAGTTCTTCCAATGAATATTCAGGGTTGATTTCCTTTAGGATTGATTGTTTCAATCTCCTTGCTATCCAACGGGCTCTGAAGAGTCTTCTCTAGCATCACAGTTTGAAAGCATCAATTCTTTGGTGCTCAGCTTTCTTCACAGTCCAACTCTCACATCCATACATGACTACTGGAAAAACATAGTCTTGACTATATGGACCTTTGTTGGCAAACTGATATCTCTGCTTTTTAATACACTAGAAATGTGTTTAAGTTTGTCATAGCTTTTCTTCCAAGGAGAAATTAATGTTAATTTCATGACTACTATCATTGCAGTGATTTTGGAGCCCAAGGGGAAAAAAAAAATCCGTCACTACTCCATTTTTTTCTTCCTGATCTATTTGCCATGAAGTGATGGGACCAAATTTTATGATCTTAGTTTTTTGACTGTTTTAAGCCAGCTTTTTCACTCTCCTATTTTACCTTCATCAAGAGGCTCTTTGGTTCCTCTTTCACTTTCTGCCATTAGAGTGGTATCATCTGCATATCTAAGACTGTTGCTATTTCTCCCTGCAGTCTTTATTCCAGCTTGCAATTCACCCAGCCTGGGATTTTGTATGATGTACTCTGCATATTAGTTAAATAAGCACGGTGACAGTGTACAGTCGTGACATACTCGTTTCCCAATTTTGAACCAGTCTGTTGTTCTATGTTGTTCCAGTTCTAACTGTTGCTTGTTGTCCTGCATACAGGTTTCTCAGGAGGCAGATAAGATGGAATGGTATTTCCATCTCTTTAGGAAATTTCCACAGTTTGTTGTGATCCACACAATCAAAGGCTTTAGCGTAGTCAATGAAGCAGAAGTAGTTTTTCTGGAACCTTCTTGATTTTTCTATGATCCAACGGATGTTAGCAATCTGATCTCTGGTTCCTGTGCCTTTTCTAAATCCAGAAAATGTATCTTGTATACCTTCAAGTTCTAAATTTATGTACTGTTGAAGCCTAGCTGGAAGGATATTGAGCATGACCTTGCTAGCATGTGAAGTGAAGGCAACTGTGTGGTAGTTTGAGCATTCTTTGGCATTGCCATTCTTTGGGATTGGAATGAAAACTGACATTTTCCAGTCCTGTGGCCACTGCTGAGTTTTCCATATTTGCTGGCATATTGAATGTATCACTTGAGCAACAGCATCTTTTAGGATTTGAACTAGCTCAGCTGGAATTCCATCACCTCCACTAGCTTTGTTTGCAGTAATGCTTTCTAAGGCCCGCTTGACTTCATACTCTCAGATGTCTGGCTTCCTGTGATAGTTAATTTTATGGACCATAAGAATGTATCACTTGAGCAACAGCATCTTTTAGGATTTGAACTAGCTCAGCTGGAATTCCATCACCTCCACTAGCTTTGTTTGCAGTAATGCTTTCTAAGGCCCGCTTGACTTCATACTCTCAGATGTCTGGCTTCCTGTGATAGTTAATTTTATGGACCATAAGGTACCCAAATGTTTCATCAAACATAATTTGTAGTGTTACAAAATGCTTTTCAGAGTGTGATAAGGGTGTTTTAAGGTAATATTAACAAGTACATTTGTGAACTGAGTAAGGCAGATCCCTCTGTCTGATGATCCAATCCACTGAAAGACTAAACAGAACAGAAAGTTGACTCTCTCTCTCTCCCTGAGTAAGTGAATTCTCCTGCCTGATAGCCTTGAGCTGGGACATCAGCTCTTCTCTGTCCTACAGCAAGGTCAGACCTTCAAACTTGACCTGGGGTCATTGGCCCAGCAGACTTCACACTTACCTCCATAAGAGCGTGACCCAATTCCTTAAAATAAATCCCTCTCCCTCACTCCTGTGGGTTCAGTTTCTCTAGAGAACCTAGATTAATATTCATCTTCTATAAAGCTTAATTTTGTATAAATTTTATTTATGACTTATCCCACGTACAAGTAATAGATCCCACTAAGCTCCTGTAAGGAAGTGGTAGAAATAATGTATTGTCATAGATTTGTAATGGGATAATATCAGTTATAGAGAAATTAGCAGAGAAATCTTTTGAAAACACAGTTTAAGAATTATGAGAGACATAGGGATACAAATTTACAGATCTGAAGAATAACTTTTTTTTTTTAACCATGCCACACGGCATTTAGGATCTTAGTTCCAGAACCAAGCCAGGCCATGGCAGTGAAAGAGCCCAGTCCTAACCACTGGACCACCAGGGAACTCCCAAGAATCACTTCATTTTGGTTTGCTGAGTAAACGTTGCACAGTAGATTAGTGTCAGTTATCTATTGCAGCATTAAAAACCACCCCAGAACTTGGTTACATAAAGCAATATGAATTATTTATTTTACTCATTTATATGCAATTTGAGCAGGACTCTGTGAAATCAGCCTCTTGCTTTTCATAGTACAACTATAGACTGCAGAGCAGCTTTCTCATAACGTTGGCAAATTAGTACTGACTGATGGCTAAGGGCTTGATTTTCTCTTATACTGGCCTCCCCAGAGTCTTCTCCCCTCACAGGGAAGGACTAGGTTTCAGGAGCAATTGCAAAATACAGGAAACAAAATCCACCCATTTTTAAGCCCTGGCTCTAGAAACTAGTATGGGGCTTCCCTGGTGGCGCTAATGGTAAAGAACCTGCTTGCCAATGCAGGAGGCATAAGAACGCAAGTTTGACTCCTGGTTTGGGAAGATTCCCTGGAGAGGAAAATGGCAACCCACTCCAGTATTTATGCCTGAAGAATCCCAGGGACAGAGGATCCTAGTGGGCTACAGTCTGGAGTCACAAAGAATCGACATGACTGAAGTGACTTAAGGCACTGCTGCTGCTGCTAAGTTGCTTCAGTCATGTCCGACTCTGTGCGACCCCAGAGACAGCAGCCCACCAGGCTCCCCCGTCCCTGGGATTCTCCAGGCAAGAACACCGGAGTGGGTTGCCATTTCCTTCTCCAATGCATGAAAGTGAAAAGTGAAAGCGAAGTCACTCAGTTGTGTCCGACTCCTAGCGACCTCACAGACTGCAGCCCACCAGTCTCCTCCATTCATGGGGTTTGCCAGGCAAGAGCACTGCACTAGAAAGTAGTAAAGAATCACTTCCAGCCTATACTTTTGGTTAAGCTGTCAACAGAGCCTAAATTTAACCATGAGGCATATAAAGCTCCTGATCAATGGGAGGAATGTCAAAACATTTTGGAGTCATGCTTTAAAACTGCCACAGTATACCTTCTGGCCATAAATTATTTACATTCTCATCACATGTAAAATATACCTTCTTTCAAGACCCTAAAACACTTTACAGAATTGGTCTCAGGCTCAAAGCCTGAAGTTTCATTAACCAAAGTAGGTTCAGGTAAGATCAGGGTGCAGGTGAGGCTCCACGGGTTTGGCTTTTTTGTAGGCAGCTCCTTAAGTATGGTTCTGCTAGTCTGAAGACATGGGACATAAATAAGTTATTTCCTCTGTAACACACATGACACAGAGCAAGGGGATGATGTAAGATAATTGCCATAGATGTTCCCATTCAAAAGGGAGTAACAAGAGGTGCATAGCAGTCACTAGTATATCACAACTGTAAACTCCAGTTGGGCCTGTTTTCATCCTTTAGACCAATGGTCTCCAACATTTTTGGCACCAGGAGTCAGTTTTGTGGAGGATGACTTTTTGAACAAACTAGGGCTGGGGGGCTAGGGTGGGGGAAAGATAAGAGGATGGTTTCAGAATGATTCAAGCATATTATGTTTACAGCATACTTTATTTCTGAACTAATGCCACTGCTTATCTAACAGGAGGTACAGGTCCACAGATTGGAGAGTGGGGACTCTGCCTTTGCTGTGGGGGACTCTGCCCTTGGGGTTGGGGACTCAGCCTTTGGGGTGGGGGACTGGAGGCTGGGCCTTTGAAAGCATCTTCCTTCATGGATCACAGCCTTATATGGCAAAGGAGCTTGCGTAGCTCAATGAAGCTATGACTCATGCCATGCAGGGCCACCTAAGAAGGATTGGTCATAGAGGAGAGTTCTGGCAAAACATGATCCACTGGAGGAGGGAATGGCAACCCACTGCAGTATTCTTGCCTAAAACACCTCATGGACAGCATGAAAAGGCAAAAAGATATGACACCAGAAGGTAAGCACACCAGGTCGGAAGTTGACCAATATGCTACTGGGGAAGATTGGAGGAAAATTATTAATAGCTCAAAAAAGAAAGAAAGTTTCTTTCTGCCTGGTCCCACCAAAAAGAACTCTCAGTTGTGGATGTATCTGGTGGTGAAAAGCCAAAGATGGAGAATACAGTCAGCAAAAACAAGACCAGGAACCGACTGTGTCCAAATTATGAACACCTTATTGCAAAATTCAGACTTAAAGAAAGTAGGGAAAAGCACCAGGCCACTCAGGTACAAATTAAATCAAATCCCCTATGATTATACAGTGGAGGTAACAAATAGATTTAAGGGATTAGATCTGATAGAGTGCCTGAAGAACTATGGATGGAAGTTCATAACATTATACAGGAGACTAAAACCATCTCCAAGAAAAGAAATGCAAAAAGGAAAAAATGGTTGTCTGAAGAGGCCTTACAAATAGCTGAGAAAAGATGAGAATAGAAAGGCAAAGAAGAAAGGGAAAGATATATCCAGCTGAATTCAGAGTTCCAAAGAATAGCAAGGAGAGATAAGAAAGCCTTCTTACGTGAACAGTGCAAAGAAATAGAGGAAAACAATAGAATGGGAAAGACTAGAGATCTCTTCAAGAAAACTGGAGATACCAAGGGAACATTTCATGGAAAGATGGGCACAATAAAGGACAAAAATGGCAAGGATATAACAGAAGCTGAAGAGATTAAGAAGAAATGAAAAGAGTACACTGAAGAACTGTACAAAAAAGGTCTTAATGACCCAGATAGCCATGATAGGGTAATCACTCTCCTAGAGCCAAACATCCTGGATATGGAGAGGACACCACCCTAATGGGAGAAAGCAAAGAGGAACTAAAGAGCCTCTTGATGAAGGTGGCCAAGGAGAGTGAAAAAGCTGGCTTAAAACTCAACATTAGTAAAAAAATAAATAAATACAAAAAAAAATAAAAAAGCTAAGATCATGACATCTGGACCCATCACTTCATGGCAAATAGATGGGGAAACAATGGAAACAGTGAGAGACTTTATTCTGGATCATGAAGAAGGCTAAGCACTGAAGAACTGATGCTTCTGAACTGTGTTGGAGATGACTCTTGAGAGTCCCTTGGACTGCAAGGAGATCAAACCAGTTAATCTCAAGAAAATCAATGCTGAATATTCATTGGAAGGACTGATGCTGCAGCTAAATTTCCAATACTTAGCCACCTGCTATGAAGAGTTGACTCATTGGAAAAGACTTTGTTGCTGGGAAAGATAGAAAGCAAAAGGAGAAGGGGGTGACAGAAGATAAAATGGTTAAATAGCATCACTTACTTAATGGACTTGAATTTGAGCAAACTCTGGGAGAGGGAGGACAGAGGAGCCTGGCATGCTTCCGTCCATGGGTTCTCAAAGAGCCTGACAGAACTTGGCGACGGAATAAGACCAACAACAAATTAGGCCTCAGTGTGGCTATATAAGAATCACTGTCTGTGTTTCTTGTCTGCATTATCTGGGCACATGGCTCTGCCCTGAATTCTTTTCAACCAGCTTTCTGCCCATAAAAGTTCAGGGATCCATTTTATTTTTATCTGGAGTTACTTTCACCAGAACAATTCTAAATTTGAGTGGATTTTCCATGTAATTATGTTCTACTAGTTAAAAGTCACACCTACAAGTCTTTTTGCAAAAGTCCTTCTCTATTTTTGGTTCCTGAATGACATTCTCTGAGACAACAAGGTCCTTTAAGGCTTTTAGAAACACCATTGTTAAATGGGGAGGATTTGCAAAAGATGCCCTTCTAATTCTTATAAGCCCTTCTGTCTGTTGGAAAGGGTTTCTGAGTTACCCATCTCAATTCTTTCTGATATATGAACCCTACAGTTTCACACAGAATTAGATTTTGTGCACCAAAGTATTTACTATTTTGAGGATTTTTTTTTTTTTTTTTTTGGGTCATATGGAAAAGCCTAGAAAGAGAAAGTGTTTTGGTTTTGAACTTAGCAAATTCTGGCTCGTTTATACTTAACACAGCAGTCCCTCGCCCTGCTCTCTCTCTCCTCTTACACTTTTCCCCCATAGATATCAAGAAGCAGCTACATGGAATTTTCAACATTCTCCTAGATCATTGAATTCATTAGGGTCATCTCCCGTGTTCAGCATTTTACTGCAGGAGACAGGTCAACAACACTTCCACCATGGCTTCATGAGTCCCCTTTCTTCCAGTTTCCAATAACATTTCCTTCATTCTCCTTTACACTTTCACCAACAACCTCCTCAATAGCCTTTGAGCTATTTCACTAAGACTCTCCTCATAGCTTTCCTGGCTTCCACCTGCTGTCCAGTGCAAACCCACAACACATGCCGCTTTTTGTTATGGAATCACCGCCCACCCACCACCTCAGGTAAAAATAACTCGATCAGTTATCTATTACCATGCAACAAAGGAACCCCAACTTTGGTGATGTGAAGTTATAATAATTTGTTATTTTGTTCAGGAATCTGCAAGTTGGGGCAGACTTAGCAGGGGATTTGTCTTTACTCTTGAATAAAAGGAATGTCAAAGATTAGATTCAAAACCTCCAAAGTGCCCAGAGGTAAGAAAGAAAGAAAGGAAGAAAGGAAGGAACGAAGGAACGAAGGAAGAAGGAAGGAAAAGCTGTTTACCTTAGAGCAATAGAAAGATATTTTTGAACAACATAATTGTTAATATATTATTAAAATTTTGAGATGAGAAATGATTCAGACTTGAGGGATAAACCTACTTGAAAAATTTATAAATCTTGTACTGTTTCAACTTATCATGTCCAAAAGTATTAAAAACAATAGACTTATACTTGAAATGAGGAAATACAAGTTTTGAAAGATAGGGAATAATTGGCTTCAAGACAGAAACAAACTACAGGATAATTTTCCACATCTCCTTTTAAAACTATAACCATACATGCCATTGTGCTATTCTAATTATATTCATTGACATCATCCAATATCTTCACCACAATATCTTCATTTTTCCTATTTCCTCTTTTTACTAACCCCCATAAATTTCCCTTATCATTTATTGCTTGGTTGGATGACTTTTGAACTAAATCATCTTTGCTAATTCTTGGTATCTTTCATTTAGTTTTCTGTAGGACTTTAGCTATGTTTCTCTCTTTTATTAATATCATAATCTCCCTTTTGGGTGATTTTTTTCAGGTGAATCTACTTTGGAATGTGAAGTCAAGTGGGCCTTAGGAAACATCACTATGAACAAAGCTAGTGGAGGTTATGGAATTCCAGGTGAGCTATTTCAAATCCTAAAAGATGATGCTGTGAAAGTGCTGCACTCAATATGTCAGTAAATTTGGAAAACTCAGCAGTGGCCACAGGACTAAAAAAGGTCAGTTTTCATTCCAATCCCTAAGAAAGGCAATGCCAAAGAATGCACTTACTACTGCACAATTGCACTCATCTCACACTAAAAAGCCTCTTGATGAAAGTGAAAGAGGAGAATGAAAAAGTTGGCTTAAAGCTCAACATTCAGAAATCTAAGATCATGGCATCTGGTCCCATCACTTCATGACAAATAGATGGGAAAGAGTGGTAACAGTGGCTGACTATTTTTTGAGGCTCCAAAATCACTGCAGATGGTGATTGCATCCATGAAATTAAAAGATGCTTACTCCTTGGAAGGAAAGTTATGACCAACCTAGATAGCATATTAAAAAGCAGAGTCATTACTTTGCCAACAAAGGTCTATCTAGTCAAGGCTATGGTTTTTCCAGTGGCCATGTATGGATGTGAGAGTTGGACTGTGAAGAAAGCTGAGCACTGAAAAATTGATGCTTTTGAACTGTGATGTTGGAGAAGACTCTTGAGAGTCACTTGGACTGCAAGGAGATCAAACCAGTCCATCCTAAATGAGATCATTCCTGGGTGTTCATTTGAAGGACTGATCCTGAAGCTGAAATCCACTACTTTGGCCACCTGATGCGAGGAGTTGACTCATTTGAAAAGACCCTGATGCTGGGAAAGACTGAGGGCAGGAGGAGAAGGGGACGACAGAGAATGAGATGATTGGATGGCATCACTGACACAATGGACATGGGTTTGGGTAGACTCCGGTAGTTGGTGATGGACAGGGAGACCTGGCGTGCTGTGGTTCATGGGGTCTCAAAGAGTCAGACACGACTGAGTGACTGAAATGAACTGAACTGAACTGAACCCTACCTTTTAAAGACCTACTTAAGCTNTCACCCTGCTTGTTTAACTTATATGCAGAGTATGTTATGCAAAATGCCAGGATACATGCGTGACTCACAAGCTGGATGCAAGATTGCTGGGGGAAATATCAACAGCCTCAGATATGCAGATGGTCTAGTATCATTTGCCTGGTATATAATGGTAGAAATCAAAGAGGAAAAAAGCCTTTTGATGAGGGTGAAAGGGGAAGAGTGAAAAAGCTGGCTGGAAACTCAACATTCAATAAATGAAGATTGTGGCATCCAGTCCCATCATCTCATGGTAAATAGAAGTGGGGAAAGTGGAAGCAGTGACAGATTTTATTTTCTTGGGCTACAAAATCACTGTGGATGTTGACTGCCACCATGAAACTCAAAGACACTTGCCTCTTGGAAGGAAAGCTATGACAGACCAAGACAGCATATTAAAGAGCAGAGACATCACTTTGCTGACAATGATCTGTATAGTCAAAGCTAGAGTTTTTCCAATAGTCATATATGGATGTGAGAGTTGGACCATAAAGAAGGCTGAGCAGCAAAGAACTGATGCTTTCAAATGATGATGTTGAAGAAGACTCTTGAGAGTCCCTCAGACAGCAATGAGATCAAACCAGTCAATCCTAAAGGAAATCAACCCTGAGTAATCTTTAGAAGGACTGACGTTGAAGCTGAAACTCCAATACTTTGGCCATCTGATGCAAAGAGACAACTCACTGGAAAAGACCCTGATGCTGGGAAAGGCTGAAGACAAAAGAAGAGGACGGCAAAGGATGAGATACTTGGATGGCATCACCGACTCAATGGACATGAAGCTGAACAAACTGGAAGACAGTGGAGGACTGGGAAGCCAAGCGTGCTCCAGTCCACGGGGTCACAAAGACTCAGCCATGAGTTGGCAACTGAACAGCAGCAAGAGCAGCTCTAGCCATGAGTGTCCTAGATGCCATCTTCCTCCAAGAGAAGGTTGTTTCATCTACACTGAAAATCTGTTGTTTAGTGAAGCCGCCTTCGTGAATTATCTCAGATCTTCTGGATAACTTGCAGCTTCTGCATCAGCACTTGCTACTTACCTTGCACTTTTATGTTGCAGAGTCGGCTTACTTCCTTAAACCAACCGCTGCTAGCTTCAAACTTGTCTTTTGTATCTTCCTCGCCCCACTCAGTCCTCATGTAATTGAAGAGAGTCAGGGCTTTTCTCTGGATCAGGCTTTGGCTTGAGGGTGGTTGTGGTTAGTCTGATCTCCTGTTGAGACTACTCTAACTTTCTCCATATCAGCCATAAGGCTGTTTCACTTTCTTACCATTTGTGTGTTCATTGGAGCAGCACCTTTAGTTTCCTTTAACTTGTTCTTTACATTTACAGCTTGGCTAACTGGGGCAAGAGGTCTAGCTTTTGGCTTATCTTTGCTTTTGACATGTCTGTCTTCCTCAGTTAGGGTTAGGGTTAAGCTTACCTGGGTTCGATCACTGGGTTGTGGAAATCCCCTGGAGAAGGAAATGGAAGCTCGCTCCAGTATTCTTGCTGAAAGAATTCCATGGACACAGGGGCCTGCTGCTGCTACTGCTGCTAAGTCACTTCAGTTGTGTCCGACTCTGTGTGACCCCATAGATGGCAGCCCACCAGGCTCCCCCATCCCTGGGATTCTCCAGGCAAGAACACTGGAGCGGGTTGCCATTTCCTTCTCTAATGCATGAAAGTGAAACGTGAAAGTGAAGTTGCTCAGTCGTGCCCGACTCTTAGCGACCCCATGGACTGTAGCCTACCAGGCTCCTCCATCCAGGCAAGAGTACTGGAGTGAGGTGCCATTGCCTTCTCCGACACAGGGGACGGGCAGGCTATAAGTCCATGGGGCTGCAAAGAGTCAGACACGACTGAGGAACTAACTCTTTCTTTCTTTCTTACTAAATTTAACCACCTCTAGTTTTAGATTTAAAGTAAGAGGCATACTACTCTCCTTTCACTTGCACAGTTAAAGGCCACTGTAGAGTTATTAATTGGTCTAATTAATTGGTCTGTTGTGTCTCGGGGATGGGGAGGACTAAGGAGAGGGAGATAGGCAGGGGAATGACTGGTAGGTGGAGCAGCAGGAACACAAGAAAACATTGGTCAAGCAAGCTTGCCGTCTTATAAGAGCATAGTGTTCATGGGAACTGAGGCACAGAAAGGTTCAGCGACTTGCCCAAGGTCACAGAGTCAGAAGGTGGAGAGCTGGGACTGGAAGCCCAGCTACCTGGCTCCTACGTTCAGGCTCCAAACCTAGACTGCGCCACCCTAATCTCCAAGAGCCTATCTGGCTCAGAAGCTAACTCTAGGCTATCCAGTCCCTAAGTAGCTTTCTTAGCAACCTGGCTTAACTTCTCCAGGAATGAGTTAACACATTCACCCATCCTTTCCTTTACTTATGTTCATTCAACAAATAAATCATCTCCTGTGTGCAAGGCACTGCTCTGGGTGCTGAGTGCAGACCTGCGCATGCCCCCATGGGGATGATGCTCTAGTAGAGTCGGCAGGCAATAAAAAAATACACACATGATACGTGTATAGGTCATATGTGTTGTAGTCAGTAAAAAACATAATATGTCAGAATGTGATATGTGCCACAGAAAGAAGGCAGCTGTGGTGGGTGGTGGTGGTGGCCAGGAAAGGCCTGTCTAGGGAGGTAATATCCGAGCAGAGACTGAGTGAAGCAGAGCAGGGTGCCTGGGGATCTGGGAGAGCCATGCAGATCGAGGGGATGCTAAGCACAAAGGTCCAGAGGCAGCTATGTATGTGGAGTGTACGACTCGGATGGAGCTGATGAGGCCGGTGAGTGTAGGGCCAGACTGTGGTTAGAAGGGCAGGAAGAGCCAGGTGGGAGGGCTGTTTTCTCATGTGGGGCCTGAGGGACATGGGTGATGGAGAAGGACTCTTGGAGAGAGGGAAAGAGCTGAGACCATGAGAAAGGAAAGGCAGCCCTCAGTCAACTCCTGGAAGGCCAGATGTGTTAGGAACTCGAGTAAACTTTGGGGAGGATGCGGAGGCTGGGGAGGCAGCCTGAGAGAGGCTGGGGCTGGGATGGAGAGCTCGGCCCAGGGAGGTCAGCATGCCCGGGAGGCAGAGGCTGGAGCCATAGATATCTGAGATGGAAAAGCCCTGCTAGGTCATGGAGTGGGTCCCCTGGGGCTCATGGAGGAGATATGTTGGCAGGAGAAACCCCGCCTGCTCATTTCATGCTCCGGCTGAGAGCCTGGGCTGGAGATGGGAGCTAGTGGAAATTAGATGGGAATTTATTTAAGGCTTTTAAACATTTCTGCACTCAGGGGGCCTCGAGAGAACCACACATCATCTCCTCCGCTGCCTGCCCTGGAGCCACAGCAGTGACACCTGGGGTCCCTGGGCCACCCTGGTGCACCACAGAGGGGGAGGGTGGGCTGCCTGCCTCTCTCCTCTCACCCCAGAAGTCTCTGGCTGGGGTGCCATGGGGCGGGCAATGGGCTGCCCTCCGCATGCCCCTGTCTGGAGCTCAGGAGACAGATGTGGAGGGCATGGCCAGCCAGAGTTTCCTCCTCCATCCTGGACTCCAGGGAGGGCTGCATGACACTGATGAGGGTGATGAGGGGACAAAGACCCTCCCTGCATCCCTAACTGAGCCTGTCACCAGGGGCTGAGGTGCAAATTGGGGCTTTGACAGCCTTCTCCTGAACACCTTTGAAAGGTTCACGTTTTCTAAGTATTATTGCCTCAAAAATTCCTCCAAGCTTTACCCAGTGTGCCCAGAAATCACTTTGCAACACCTGTGCGGTACAGGGGAGTGAAAAAACAGTGCAGACATGGTATTGTGCAGGTTATGAGCATAGGCTCTGGGGGCAGACCGCCTAGTTCAAATCTGAGGTCCACCACTTACCAGCTGGGTGACCTTGGACCAGTGACTTAAAGTCTCCATGCCTCAACATTTCCACCTGTGGATAACAATAATACCTATCCAAGAGAGTGAGGATACATGCATCAGGACATGAAAGGGCTCAGGAAGGTGCCTGACATACAGGGAGGAACTGAGAAGTGTTAGCTATTATTTTGTTCTGTGTTTTGAACCATCTGTTTCTGCAGGTGATCCTGGTGAAAACTGGGAGCTGCTGTTCTACTGACTAGTGATTGTAACAGTAAAGCTCCTGCCCCAGCACACTCAGGGAAGGGTTCTGGAGAGCATTCAGGTGGGTATACCATCTCTTGGTTGTTTATTTGCTCATACAGTCATTTGTCATATATTCACTCANGCCTGGGGATCTGGGAGAGCCATGCAGGTCGAGGGGATGCTAAGTGCAAAGGTCCTATGTGTGTGGAGTGTACGACTCGGATGGAGCTGATGAGGCCGGTGAGTGTAGGGCCAGACTGTGGTTAGAAGGGCAGGAAGAGCCAGGTGGGAGGGCTGTTTTCTCATGTGGGGCCTGAGGGACATGGGTGATGGAGAAGGACTCTTGGAGAGAGGGAAAGAGCTGAGACCATGAGAAAGGAAAGGCAGCCCTCAGTCAACTCCTGGAAGGCCAGATGTGTTAGGAACTCGAGTAAACTTTGGGGAGGATGCGGAGGCTGGGGAGGCAGCCTGAGAGAGGCTGGGGCTGGGATGGAGAGCTCGGCCCAGGGAGGTCAGCATGCCCGGGAGGCAGAGGCTGGAGCCATAGATATCTGAGATGGAAAAGCCCTGCTAGGTCATGGAGTGGGTCCCCTGGGGCTCATGGAGGAGATATGTTGGCAGGAGAAACCCCGCCTGCTCATTTCATGCTCCGGCTGAGAGCCTGGGCTGGAGATGGGAGCTAGCGGAAATTAGATGGGAATTTATTTAAGGCTTTTAAACATTTCTGCACTCAGGGGGCCTCGAGAGAACCACACATCATCTCCTCCGCTGCCTGCCCTGGAGCCACAGCAGTGACACCTGGGGTCCCTGGGCCACCCTGGTGCACCACAGAGGGGGAGGGTGGGCTGCCTGCCTCTCTCCTCTCACCCCAGAAGTCTCTGGCTGGGGTGCCATGGGGCGGGCAATGGGCTGCCCTCCGCATGCCCCTGTCTGGAGCTCAGGAGACAGATGTGGAGGGCATGGCCAGCCAGAGTTTCCTCCTCCATCCTGGACTCCAGGGAGGGCTGCATGACACTGATGAGGGTGATGAGGGGACAAAGACCCTCCCTGCATCCCTAACTGAGCCTGTCACCAGGGGCTGAGGTGCGAATTGGGGCTTTGACAGCCTTCTCCTGAACACCTTTGAAAGGTTCACGTTTTCTAAGTATTATTGCCTCAAAAATTCCTCCAAGCTTTACCCAGTGTGCCCAGAAATCACTTTGCAACACCTGTGCGGTACAGGGGAGTGAAAAAACAGTGCAGACATGGTATTGTGCAGGTTATGAGCATAGGCTCTGGGGGCAGACCGCCTAGTTCAAATCTGAGGTCCACCACTTACCAGCTGGGTGACCTTGGACCAGTGACTTAAAGTCTCCATGCCTCAACATTTCCACCTGTGGATAACAATAATACCTGTCTCTTATACACATCTGGTGCCTGGGGATCTGGGAGAGCCATGCAGGTCGAGGGGATGCTAAGTGCAAAGGTCCTATGTGTGTGGAGTGTACGACTCGGATGGAGCTGATGAGGCCGGTGAGTGTAGGGCCAGACTGTGGTTAGAAGGGCAGGAAGAGCCAGGTGGGAGGGCTGTTTTCTCATGTGGGGCCTGAGGGACATGGGTGATGGAGAAGGACTCTTGGAGAGAGGGAAAGAGCTGAGACCATGAGAAAGGAAAGGCAGCCCTCAGTCAACTCCTGGAAGGCCAGATGTGTTAGGAACTCGAGTAAACTTTGGGGAGGATGCGGAGGCTGGGGAGGCAGCCTGAGAGAGGCTGGGGCTGGGATGGAGAGCTCGGCCCAGGGAGGTCAGCATGCCCGGGAGGCAGAGGCTGGAGCCATAGATATCTGAGATGGAAAAGCCCTGCTAGGTCATGGAGTGGGTCCCCTGGGGCTCATGGAGGAGATATGTTGGCAGGAGAAACCCCGCCTGCTCATTTCATGCTCCGGCTGAGAGCCTGGGCTGGAGATGGGAGCTAGCGGAAATTAGATGGGAATTTATTTAAGGCTTTTAAACATTTCTGCACTCAGGGGGCCTCGAGAGAACCACACATCATCTCCTCCGCTGCCTGCCCTGGAGCCACAGCAGTGACACCTGGGGTCCCTGGGCCACCCTGGTGCACCACAGAGGGGGAGGGTGGGCTGCCTGCCTCTCTCCTCTCACCCCAGAAGTCTCTGGCTGGGGTGCCATGGGGCGGGCAATGGGCTGCCCTCCGCATGCCCCTGTCTGGAGCTCAGGAGACAGATGTGGAGGGCATGGCCAGCCAGAGTTTCCTCCTCCATCCTGGACTCCAGGGAGGGCTGCATGACACTGATGAGGGTGATGAGGGGACAAAGACCCTCCCTGCATCCCTAACTGAGCCTGTCACCAGGGGCTGAGGTGCGAATTGGGGCTTTGACAGCCTTCTCCTGAACACCTTTGAAAGGTTCACGTTTTCTAAGTATTATTGCCTCAAAAATTCCTCCAAGCTTTACCCAGTGTGCCCAGAAATCACTTTGCAACACCTGTGCGGTACAGGGGAGTGAAAAAACAGTGCAGACATGGTATTGTGCAGGTTATGAGCATAGGCTCTGGGGGCAGACCGCCTAGTTCAAATCTGAGGTCCACCACTTACCAGCTGGGTGACCTTGGACCAGTGACTTAAAGTCTCCATGCCTCAACATTTCCACCTGTGGATAACAATAATACCTGTCTCTTATACACATCTGGTGCCTGGGGATCTGGGAGAGCCATGCAGGTCGAGGGGATGCTAAGTGCAAAGGTCCTATGTGTGTGGAGTGTACGACTCGGATGGAGCTGATGAGGCCGGTGAGTGTAGGGCCAGACTGTGGTTAGAAGGGCAGGAAGAGCCAGGTGGGAGGGCTGTTTTCTCATGTGGGGCCTGAGGGACATGGGTGATGGAGAAGGACTCTTGGAGAGAGGGAAAGAGCTGAGACCATGAGAAAGGAAAGGCAGCCCTCAGTCAACTCCTGGAAGGCCAGATGTGTTAGGAACTCGAGTAAACTTTGGGGAGGATGCGGAGGCTGGGGAGGCAGCCTGAGAGAGGCTGGGGCTGGGATGGAGAGCTCGGCCCAGGGAGGTCAGCATGCCCGGGAGGCAGAGGCTGGAGCCATAGATATCTGAGATGGAAAAGCCCTGCTAGGTCATGGAGTGGGTCCCCTGGGGCTCATGGAGGAGATATGTTGGCAGGAGAAACCCCGCCTGCTCATTTCATGCTCCGGCTGAGAGCCTGGGCTGGAGATGGGAGCTAGTGGAAATTAGATGGGAATTTATTTAAGGCTTTTAAACATTTCTGCACTCAGGGGGCCTCGAGAGAACCACACATCATCTCCTCCGCTGCCTGCCCTGGAGCCACAGCAGTGACACCTGGGGTCCCTGGGCCACCCTGGTGCACCACAGAGGGGGAGGGTGGGCTGCCTGCCTCTCTCCTCTCACCCCAGAAGTCTCTGGCTGGGGTGCCATGGGGCGGGCAATGGGCTGCCCTCCGCATGCCCCTGTCTGGAGCTCAGGAGACAGATGTGGAGGGCATGGCCAGCCAGAGTTTCCTCCTCCATCCTGGACTCCAGGGAGGGCTGCATGACACTGATGAGGGTGATGAGGGGACAAAGACCCTCCCTGCATCCCTAACTGAGCCTGTCACCAGGGGCTGAGGTGCGAATTGGGGCTTTGACAGCCTTCTCCTGAACACCTTTGAAAGGTTCACGTTTTCTAAGTATTATTGCCTCAAAAATTCCTCCAAGCTTTACCCAGTGTGCCCAGAAATCACTTTGCAACACCTGTGCGGTACAGGGGAGTGAAAAAACAGTGCAGACATGGTATTGTGCAGGTTATGAGCATAGGCTCTGGGGGCAGACCGCCTAGTTCAAATCTGAGGTCCACCACTTACCAGCTGGGTGACCTTGGACCAGTGACTTAAAGTCTCCATGCCTCAACATTTCCACCTGTGGATAACAATAATACCTGTCTCTTATACACATCTGGTGCCTGGGGATCTGGGAGAGCCATGCAGGTCGAGGGGATGCTAAGTGCAAAGGTCCTATGTGTGTGGAGTGTACGACTCGGATGGAGCTGATGAGGCCGGTGAGTGTAGGGCCAGACTGTGGTTAGAAGGGCAGGAAGAGCCAGGTGGGAGGGCTGTTTTCTCATGTGGGGCCTGAGGGACATGGGTGATGGAGAAGGACTCTTGGAGAGAGGGAAAGAGCTGAGACCATGAGAAAGGAAAGGCAGCCCTCAGTCAACTCCTGGAAGGCCAGATGTGTTAGGAACTCGAGTAAACTTTGGGGAGGATGCGGAGGCTGGGGAGGCAGCCTGAGAGAGGCTGGGGCTGGGATGGAGAGCTCGGCCCAGGGAGGTCAGCATGCCCGGGAGGCAGAGGCTGGAGCCATAGATATCTGAGATGGAAAAGCCCTGCTAGGTCATGGAGTGGGTCCCCTGGGGCTCATGGAGGAGATATGTTGGCAGGAGAAACCCCGCCTGCTCATTTCATGCTCCGGCTGAGAGCCTGGGCTGGAGATGGGAGCTAGTGGAAATTAGATGGGAATTTATTTAAGGCTTTTAAACATTTCTGCACTCAGGGGGCCTCGAGAGAACCACACATCATCTCCTCCGCTGCCTGCCCTGGAGCCACAGCAGTGACACCTGGGGTCCCTGGGCCACCCTGGTGCACCACAGAGGGGGAGGGTGGGCTGCCTGCCTCTCTCCTCTCACCCCAGAAGTCTCTGGCTGGGGTGCCATGGGGCGGGCAATGGGCTGCCCTCCGCATGCCCCTGTCTGGAGCTCAGGAGACAGATGTGGAGGGCATGGCCAGCCAGAGTTTCCTCCTCCATCCTGGACTCCAGGGAGGGCTGCATGACACTGACGAGGGTGATGAGGGGACAAAGACCCTCCCTGCATCCCTAACTGAGCCTGTCACCAGGGGCTGAGGTGCGAATTGGGGCTTTGACAGCCTTCTCCTGAACACCTTTGAAAGGTTCACGTTTTCTAAGTATTATTGCCTCAAAAATTCCTCCAAGCTTTACCCAGTGTGCCCAGAAATCACTTTGCAACACCTGTGCGGTACAGGGGAGTGAAAAAACAGTGCAGACATGGTATTGTGCAGGTTATGAGCATAGGCTCTGGGGGCAGACCGCCTAGTTCAAATCTGAGGTCCACCACTTACCAGCTGGGTGACCTTGGACCAGTGACTTAAAGTCTCCATGCCTCAACATTTCCACCTGTGGATAACAATAATACCTGTCTCTTATACACATCTGGTGCCTGGGGATCTGGGAGAGCCATGCAGGTCGAGGGGATGCTAAGTGCAAAGGTCCTATGTGTGTGGAGTGTACGACTCGGATGGAGCTGATGAGGCCGGTGAGTGTAGGGCCAGACTGTGGTTAGAAGGGCAGGAAGAGCCAGGTGGGAGGGCTGTTTTCTCATGTGGGGCCTGAGGGACATGGGTGATGGAGAAGGACTCTTGGAGAGAGGGAAAGAGCTGAGACCATGAGAAAGGAAAGGCAGCCCTCAGTCAACTCCTGGAAGGCCAGATGTGTTAGGAACTCGAGTAAACTTTGGGGAGGATGCGGAGGCTGGGGAGGCAGCCTGAGAGAGGCTGGGGCTGGGATGGAGAGCTCGGCCCAGGGAGGTCAGCATGCCCGGGAGGCAGAGGCTGGAGCCATAGATATCTGAGATGGAAAAGCCCTGCTAGGTCATGGAGTGGGTCCCCTGGGGCTCATGGAGGAGATATGTTGGCAGGAGAAACCCCGCCTGCTCATTTCATGCTCCGGCTGAGAGCCTGGGCTGGAGATGGGAGCTAGTGGAAATTAGATGGGAATTTATTTAAGGCTTTTAAACATTTCTGCACTCAGGGGGCCTCGAGAGAACCACACATCATCTCCTCCGCTGCCTGCCCTGGAGCCACAGCAGTGACACCTGGGGTCCCTGGGCCACCCTGGTGCACCACAGAGGGGGAGGGTGGGCTGCCTGCCTCTCTCCTCTCACCCCAGAAGTCTCTGGCTGGGGTGCCATGGGGCGGGCAATGGGCTGCCCTCCGCATGCCCCTGTCTGGAGCTCAGGAGACAGATGTGGAGGGCATGGCCAGCCAGAGTTTCCTCCTCCATCCTGGACTCCAGGGAGGGCTGCATGACACTGACGAGGGTGATGAGGGGACAAAGACCCTCCCTGCATCCCTAACTGAGCCTGTCACCAGGGGCTGAGGTGCGAATTGGGGCTTTGACAGCCTTCTCCTGAACACCTTTGAAAGGTTCACGTTTTCTAAGTATTATTGCCTCAAAAATTCCTCCAAGCTTTACCCAGTGTGCCCAGAAATCACTTTGCAACACCTGTGCGGTACAGGGGAGTGAAAAAACAGTGCAGACACGGTATTGTGCAGGTTATGAGCATAGGCTCTGGGGGCAGACCGCCTAGTTCAAATCTGAGGTCCACCACTTACCAGCTGGGTGACCTTGGACCAGTGACTTAAAGTCTCCGTGCCTCAACCTTTCCACCTGTGGATAACAATAATACCTATCCAAGAGAGTGAGGATACATGCATCAGGACATGAAAGGGCTCAGGAAGGTGCCTGACATACAGGGAGGAATTGAGAAGTGTTAGCTATTATTTTGTTCTGTGTTTTGAACCATCTGTTTCTGCAGGTGATCCTGGTGAAAACTGGGAGCTGCTGTTCTACTGACTAGTGATTGTAACAGTAAAGCTCCTGCCCCAGCACACTCAGGGAAGGGTTCTGGAGAGCATTCAGGTGGGTATACCATCTCTTGGTTGTTTATTTGCTCATACAGTCATTTGTCATATATTCACTCACTCTTCCGTCTTCTTGTTCTTTCAGTTGACCATTCATTCATTCGTTCATTCAGGAGACAGCTTCCCTGCACAGGCAGAATGCAGGGGTGTCTGGTACAGGCAGACACTCATACATAGATGGGGAGGCTCCTGTCCATACACACTCACCTTAGTTCATCCCTGATCTTGAGAAAGCATCTCTCAGCCCAGTGGGAGACACAGACACACAAGTACCCAGGTACTGTGTCATTCGCAGAGTCCTGATGGAGCTGTACATGCCATCACAGAGAGGGTAGGACAATGCGTTCTGCTGGTGGGGACAAGGAGCTAGCAGCGTAAGTGTTACTGAACAGGTGATTTTTGAAACCCAAACAAGAGGTTAGGATTGTGGGGGACATTTATTGAAATGAGAGCCATGGTGGTTAATTAGAGGGGTGGGCTGTGGAGCCAGGGAGAAGGCAGTGGCAGCCCACTCCAGTGCTCTTGCCTGGAAACCCCATGGATGAAGAAGCCTGCCGTCCATGGGGCAGCTAAGAGTCGGGCACGACTGAGCGACTTCACTGTCACTCTTCACTTTCGTGCACTGGAGAAGGAAATGGCAACCTACTCCAGTGTTCTTGCCTGGAGAATCCCAGGGATGGGGGAGCCTGGTGGGCTGCCATCTATGGGGTCGCACAGAGTCGGACACGACTGAAGCGACTTAGCAGCAGTAGCAGCAGTAGAGCCAGAGGTCCTAGATGGACTTGGTACTTCCTGTCTCTGTGTCTTTGTTTTCTCATCTGTAAAATGGGGATAATTACAGTAACTCCCTTATAGGTTCTGTAAGTTTTTTTACATAAAGTATTTAGCATGTAAAGCATGGTGAACATGGGGTCCCTCTGGGGCTTGTTTGGTTGTTCAAAGGTGTATCGTTGCTGCCAGTAGAACCAAGTCCCTTCTGTCTCTCTGCCTTTTTTTTTTTTTTTAACATTTATTTATTTATTTGGCTGAGTTGTGCCTTAGGTGTGGCATGCAGGATCTAGTTCCCTGACCAGGGGTCAAACCCGGCCTCCCTGCATTGAGAGTGTGGACTCTTAGCCACTGGACCACCAGGGAAGTCCTCTCTCTTTTTTTTCGAAGCATTTAAGCTCAGCATCACAAGATGGCTGCTGTGTTTCCAGATGTCACATCTGTATTCTAAGCAGGGAAGCCTATAGCTAAGCAGGCATGCCTACTGAGTTTGCCTTTTTAGCACAAGCTTTCCCAGAAGAGCCACCCAACAACTTCCAATTAATCTCATTGGCCAGAAGTGTTCCGTGGCCACCCGGAGTCCCACAGTGAATGGAAGAGTGAACTAGATGACTTCTAGAGTCCAGGGATGCCAGAATTCCACCCCAGACCCAGACCTGGTAGTTCAGGTGGCACCAGGAGAATGTGAGCTCCTTGAAGCTACTATTAGTAATTCAGCTAGGAGTCCCAGGACCTAACCCAGGACCTCCCACAGCAGGTACACGAATAATACTTTATGAATGAATGAACTAGCATACAAGCTCTTCAAAGGCAGGGATCATATCTTCCTTGTATTTTATATCCATGGTGGTTGCTGGGGATGTCAGATCAATATATGGCTGTATTATCCTGCGAGTGCCGTGACACCAGGGACTGTCCCTTATGATCCCACGTGGTTCAGTGCCTGGCCTGGTGCCTGGCCTATAGCAGAATACACAGCAGGGTCTGCTGAATGGCTTACCCCTCAGTTGACCAAGAACTCTGGTGTCCTCCAACCTGCCTCATGAGACTTCCTTGATCCCGTGGTGCTGTTCTCCACCAGAGATGGAAAGCCAGGTACGTCACCCTTTTATTAGAGAACCAGAATGCTTTCCTACATAATGAGGCTGCTCCTTCTCAGCTAGGATTGTCCGGAGCTGCAAATTGGAGGGTGCTTAGTGGGAAGCCTGAACCTAGCTGTCTCAGGCCCTACCCTGGGAAATCTATCCCTTACCTAGAATGGGAGGGAGCTGGGTCTTGCCAGGATGCCTTACCCCAGGGGGCTTTTGCTGGGCCCTTCATGGACTCCAGAGCCTGGGAGGACAAAGGAATGGGTCAAAGGAATATCCTTTCTGGGAGGCAACCCAAGTTTTAGCCATAATGCCTTGTTTGCAGAACATTGATGTGCTCAGAGGTGTCCTGGGAGAAAGTTCCAGAAGCCCCTTGCTCCCTGAAGCCCCTTTTCATTCCCATCTGTCACTGCTCATCACCCCTTCTCCCAACTACTTTTTAATCTGACCTCCCCAAAAGGGAAAGTTAGAATTTTTAACAGAATTGACCCAGAAAAAGGGTTTCAAGTCAAACGATATTGGTCAGACCCAGAGAATGTTCTAGGGTCTGCTGTTAGGAGACCACTCCTGGAATGATCACATACAGACCTTTCCCTAGAGGTCTGCAGGACAGGAAGAACCTTTGCGTTATTAGGATGCAGGGGAATGCACAAGGAGAGGTCTAGCCGGCTCTTTCCCATGGCCTTCCATCCCTAAGGTGCAAGATGTTTTTATTCCTTTGCAGAATATTCACAGATCATGTGTATCGTGACTCTGGCATTCTCTGTCCCATCACAGACCCCACAGCACTGTAGAGGTTTTTGCCCCAGTTAGACAGTATGCATCCCGACGGCAAGAGCTATTCTCTTTTGTTCTGCAGCCTTGATGCTTGGTGAGCTGTCAGTAAGTGTTAAACAAGGAATGAACAAAAGGATGATGGAGCCCCTAGGAACCATTTAGACTCATCCACTTGCTTTACAAGTAAGTCAATAGGGTCCCAGTTTGTCAAAAGAAGGTCCACTGTCCCCATCAGTCAAATAGGAGAAGTAGGTTTTTGTATTTGTGCTGAGTCAGGTTCACCACTGAGCTATTGTGGAAAATGAAGGCACGCATGGACACACTTGAACACATGTACCTTCTGAAGTTGAAAGGAGAATGGATGATGATCCCATCCCTTTTGCAGAGCTGGCTTAGTATTCATAGTTTACACGTAAGGTGGCATGATCCTCATTTATTGATAAAGAAATGGGGGCTGAAATCAGTTACATGATTTGCCCAAGGTCACAGTGAGTTAAGCAGGAGACCCGGGACTCACACTGAGACCAGCTGCCTCCATACCTTTCAGGAAGCCCCTGGTGGGGTATTCTGTGCAGGGCATGGTACCAGTTACAGAGAACTTTGGGATCCAGTCCTTGTAACCTAACAGTCCTGAACAAAATTGACCCGTAAAAGGGTTTCCACATCACGAGATACTGATCAGACTCAGGGAATGTTCCAGGGGCCATCAGTGGAAAACAGCTCATGGCGCCACTGCCTTCACTGGAAAGTGAAGATATTAGTCACTCAGTCATGTCCCAGGCAGGAACACTAGAGTGGGTAGCCGTTCCCTTCTCCAGGAGATCTTCCCAACCCAGGTATCCCTCATTGCAGGTGGATTCTTTACCATCTAAGC
>SJYX01004104.1:117065-162418 GCA_006410675.1 Oreotragus oreotragus | reverse complement strand
CAAAAGAGACACAGATGTATAGAACAGTCTTTTGGACTCTGTGGGAGAGGGAGAGGGTGGGATGATTTGGGAGAATGGCATTGAAACATGTATAATATCATATAAGAAACGAATCACCAGTTCAGGTTCGATGCAGGATACAGGATGCTCGGGGCTGGTGCACTGGGATGACCCAGAGGGATGGTACAGGGAGGGAGGTGGGAGGGGGGTTCAGGATTGGGAACACGTGTACACCCGTGGCAGATTCATGCTGATGTATCGCAAAACCAATACAATATTGTAAAGTAATTAGCTTCCAATTAAAATAAATAAATTTAAATTAAAAAAAAGAATTACCTTTGTCCTAAAACAATAAGAATAGTTGATTAGCATTAATTTTGGTGTACTCACAAATGTTGTCTATAACAAATATAACTTCTTCAACAACAAAGAAATGAATTAAATTCTCTAATTTTAAACACACACAAAAGAAAAGAACATGAGATGCCTGGAATTCTGGAAGCACCCCCGTCTCTTGGGGAGCTCCTCCCAGGACTCGCCCTGGATGCTGCTTGGTGCTTTGGATTGCTTTCTCCCTCCCTCTCTGTCTTTCCTTCCTCCCACCTCTCCTTCCCTCCCTCTTTCTGCCTCCCTCCTCACTCCCTTCAGTCTTTCTTTTTTATGGGAAATCAAAAACAGCAGGTCAGTAACTTTTATCTTGAGATCCCTGAGGAGCTTGAAGCTTACTAGCCGGTGTTTATCTTGCCTGTTAGTGGACGCGACCTCCTTTATCTGCCCCTGGACACACACTGGAGGCATCCACATCCTTTCCAGTCCTTTAAAGGTATCAGGATATATACCCGAACTGGATATAGAAAGTCAAAGGAACCAAGGGCATGGGTCACTTTCAGCCCCAGAAGCATCACCTAGCACATTCCTAGTACGTGTGTGCTAAGTCGCTCAGTCATGTCCAACTCTTCGCGACCCCATGGACTGTAGCCTGCCAGGCCCCTCTGTCCATGGGATGCTCCAGGCAAGAGTACTGGAGTGGGTTGCCAGGGGATCTTCCTGACCCAGGGATCAAACCGGCATCTCTTACATCTCCTGCATTGGCAGACAGGCCCTTTAACACTAGCGCCATCTGGGAAACCAGCACGTTTCTAGAGGCTTGATAAATTCTGGGAGAGGGAGGGAGGGAAGAAGGAAGGAAAGAAGGCAGAAAGAAGGAGGAAAAGCACAGCTTGTTGTGTGTGTGGAGGCCCTGTGGCCCCTTCTGCACACGGGGCATGTGATGGGCCCACCATGCCACCCATTTATTTAACAAACATTCATGGAGCTCCTGGTATGATGCTGGGCACTAGAGGGGAAACAAAGATAATTAATAGATGGGTGTGTGCTCCAGGGGCCTTCAGTACAGCTGGGAAGTGAAGGTCTGAACGTAAGTAATTTAACTCAGGGAAAAGGAAGAAGGCAGCAACCCTGAGGGAGAAGCATGGCTCTGAGTCCCAGGGCTCCGGGCTAGCAACCTGGCACTTTTTCACTAACGGCTGGTTTTGCAGGGAGGGCAGTAAAGTGAGAAGAGTGGATAAGAGAGCCACATCTGCATTTACTGTCCCACCTGCAGTCTGGCTTGGAAAGGAGCGGGCTGCAGCACTTAACATCTGCTCGGAGGGTGTTCCCCAGCGGTCCAGTGGTTAAGAGTCCACGCTTCCATCACAGAGGGCACAGATTCCATCCCTGGTCAAGGAACTAAGACCCCACATGCCCTGGAGGCATAGAAAGACAAAAACAAAAACAAAAAAATTCACTCAGCAAGTACTGACGAGGCAGGGAGAGTCTCTGCGAAGCGGTCCCCCCTCCTTTGGAGGGGAAGCGATTCCTCAACAGACCCTGAATGGTGCTCAGGCCGCCTGAGTTTTCCTCCCTTTGTGTTTGTGCTGTTCCTGTGCTGGTAACACTCTTCGGGGCACACTTATCCAGAGGTGCGTGCACACACACGACCAGCACCTGCGCACACACCCTGCCATTATTACCACCTGGGGTGTTGACGCTGCAGACTGTACACGGTCCCCTCGGGGCTGCCTCATTTTCCTGCACAGCTGGCTGCCTCCGCCCCGTCTCCCCCGGAAGACCTCACACCTCCACGCCTCACCTTCCCGACTCCCCGTCCTCTCTTTCCAGGCTCCCCGCTGCCAGAGCCCACGCGCCCCTTCTCCTGCTTCATTTCCCTTCCATTCTCCCTTTCTCTGCCTGTTCTGTCACTGCCTCTCTCTTCAACCCAGTGGTGTGTGTGCATGTGTGTGTGTGTAAGAGAGAGAAAGAGGGACAGAAGGAGGCCATTCCCTGTTAGAGTTTTTCTCCTTGATTTAACCATTGTTTCCTGCTGAAAAAGCCCCAGTGCAGCGGAGCTGATTTCAACTGCCTACGGGAAGAATGATACAGAAATGTTGCCAGGTTGGGACCAAGATATATGAATGAGTTTATGAAACCTGGCCCAAGTGTGTGGGGCCTCTCCAGCGGCCACCCCTGCTCCCCAAGTGGGCTGGCTTCTCGTTGTTCTGGGGACACAGCATCACAGGGAGGAAAGGCAGCCTAGTTGAGGCCAATGACAATGCCTCTTGGTGCAGACGGGACTGGTACTCCCCACCCTTGGGTGCGTTAGTTGCCCGGTTGTGTTTGGCTCTTTCTGACCCTGTGGACTGTGCCCACCAGGCTCCTCTGTCCATGGGATTCTCCAGGCCGGAATACTGGAGTGGGTTGCCATTCCCTTCTCCAGGAGATCTTCCTGACCCAGGGATCAAGCCTGGGTCTCCCACACTGCAGGCAGAATCTTCACTGTCTGAGTCATCAGGAAAGCCCCCTGTTCTTGAGGGTTTAACAAATTAATGGAGACAGTGAAGGTTGGCTAAGAGGCTGGCAGTGCTCTGAGCCCTGGGGGGTGGCCCAAGGGCCAGGGACAAAAAAACAGGTGGTCTTCATTCCTCCAGGCTCTCTGTCTGCACGTCCACTGCAACCACCTCCCTAAAATCAATTCCTACCATATCTCTAAGAAATCTGAATGGATCCTTGCTGGACTAGACGTGAGTACATTGGAGCTCAGGAGGCTGGACCCCCGAGGCCCTACAGCTAGTGGGTCATCTGTAGACCCAAACCCAGATCTGCCCTACCCTTTTGTCACTCAGAGCAGGTGAGATGCTACGGCTCAGGACTTAGGCACTGACTTCACTGGATCCAGGAGCTGGGGAGATCCGAAGACGCTCAGGCTTTAGGTTGTCTACCTGAGGTGATGGGTTTGAAAACTATCCTGAAGCTTGTCCTCTCTCAAGGAAACTCTCTGCATTAAGCTTCAGACTTTGTAATCAGCATATGCATGATGGTTTACCTGCTTTTTCTAATATACACAAAGGTGTCACGGTTTTGAATTCAGGCAAATGTATATTACATGCTTTTGTATCTTTCTCTAACACACCGATGGCTTTCTCTGTGAGCTCTTGGTGAGGAAGCCTGTGTGATCTGGGCATAGGTTTAACACCTGGGAGCAGCTTGCAATCCGTGCAGCATGGGAGTTGGTGGGAAAATACCCCAGCGTTCTCACCTCTCTGGAAGAAGAGAGGTGAGACTGAGGCATGGGCCACCTCTCCCAGAGGTCCCCACTGGGGGAGAACCTAGCTGTCCCCAGTGGTGCTCAACACACCTATAGACGCGCAGAGGCAGGCCCCCTACAGAGACTCCTACCAGCTTCCTCTTTCCTTATCTCCCTCTCCCAGTCCACTCCATGTTCTCCTGGGGTCACTCCTACACAATCCTCAAATCCTGGAACCAGGCTCTACTTCTGGGGACCTCAGTCCAGAAAGGGGCTTCCCCGATGGCTCAGCCAGTAACGAATCAGCCTGCAATGCAAGAGACACAGGAGAGGTGAGTTTGATCCCTGGGTTGGGAAGATCCTCGAGGAGGAAATGACAGCCCACTCCAGTATTCTCACCTGAAAAAATTCATGAACAGGGGAGTCTGGTGGGCTACAGTCCACAGGGTTGCAAAGAATCAGACATGACTCAGCAACTAAGCATGCAGCACGCAGCCCAGGAAAGCCCCAAGAGGGCCAAGGGAGCCAGAATTCAAACCCAGGTCTGCCTGGCTCCGTTGCCCACACACCCAATCCTTATGCCACGTCTGTGTGGCCAGGGAAGCCATACACACGTATGTGCTTACCTGCTATTACAGGTAAACAGCCTGGTGGGCTACAGTCCATGGGGTCACAAAGAGTCAGACAAGACAGTGACTAATCAGCAGGTTAACGGAGCTTAACCAAGTCTCTGCTCACGTAACCAGACTCGCCCTCCAGGGTAGAGAAGAAAGGAAACGCCTCTGCTTTCCTGGCCTGGCTCAGTCGTAGATGGCCCAGGAGGGCACATCTGCCTGTCTCTAGGTGTGTTGAGCAGCTTTATTAGGTTCACAGGAGATGAGAGTGAAATAATACAGAGAAAAGAACTTAGTGCTCTCTGCTTCTCTTGTAGAGGAGACGAGTTCCAAAGAAAAAGCAGGTCAGGGCCTGGGTTGTTGCTAAGTTATTTTTGTTAGCATTTGTGCCTGGAGAACTTTTAGACCTTGAGGATAGCTTATGTTTGCCACTTGTGTTATATCTTTATTTTTCTGTCAAATAAAACGTTGCTATTGTACCAGCTGGCTTTGAAAGATGGGTTTTCATTGTTAATGTTTGTTTTTTTCTTATTAGAGACTGTAGAGAAGGTGGGGTTCCGGGGGGTTGTGGACGTGGACAGTGTCATACTCCTGACTGCTTTAAAGCCGGTGAAACCGCATAGGAATTACAGTCCTTAATTGTTCATTCATCCAAGTCCTCCCCACAAAACCCTGTGGCAAATTACACCTTGGAAGGGGAATAATCCAACTAGACTTCACTGGGAGAGCAAAGAGGGAACAGGCAGTTGTTAGACACTGAGTGAGCAGCAAGGGATCCAGAGAGCAGTGAGGGGCAGACAAGATGTGAAGGGACCCACCACCAAGGTCGGGGTCCGTCTCCCTTATATGAAGTGTCCATGGAGTGCCATTGAGGTCCTCCTGGACAGGAAGAATGAAAGTAGCTGGTGGGAAAGGAAGAGGATTTGCTTTTTTGAGACTTAAGTCCAAGGTTAACAGCTTACTGGCCAACTAACTTCCTCCAGCCTGCTAGCAAGTATTGCAGATCCTCTTAGCCTCAGTCACTTTAGTCGCTCAGTTGTGTCTGACTCTTTGCAACCTCATGGGCTGCAGCACACCAGGCCTCCCTGTCCATCACCAACTCCCAGAACTTGCTCAAACTCATGTCCACAGAGTCGGTGATGCCATCCAACCATCTCATCCTCTGTCATCCCCTTCTCCTCCTGCCCTCAATCTTTCCCAGCATCAGGGTCTTTTCCAGTGAGTCAGTTCTTCACATCAGAGGTGGCCAATATATTGGAGTTTCAGCTTCAGCATCAGTCCTTCCAGTGACTATTCAGGAATGATCTCCCTTAGGAAGGACTGGTTGGACCTTTGGTGTCTTCTCCAACACCACAGTTCAAAAGCACCAATTCTTCAGCCCTCAGCTTTCTTTATAGTCCAACTCTCACATCCATGCATGACCACTGGAAAAACCATAGCTTTGACTAGGTGAACCTTTGTCGGCAAAGTAATGTCTCTGCTTTTTAATAAGCTGTCAATGTTGGTCATAGCTTTCCTCCCAAGGAGCAAGCATCTTTTAATTTCAAGGCTACAGTCACCATCTACAGTGATTTTGGAGCCCCAAAAGATAAAGCTGGACATTGCTTCCATTGTTTTCCCATCTATTTGCCATGAAGTGATGGGACCAGATGCCATGATCTTCGTTTTCTGAATGTTGAGCTTTAAGCCAACTTTTTCACTCTCCTCTTTCACTTTCATCAAGAGGCTCTTTAGTTCTTCTTCACTTTCTGCCATAAGGGTGGTGTCATCTGCTTATCTGAGGTTATTGATATTTCTCCCAGCAATCTTGGTTCCCGGTTTTGCTTCATCCAGCCCACAGTTACATCTGTATCTATCCTTAGCCTATAGTTATGTCTATATCTATATCCATGTTGTTTAGTCTCTCGGTTGTGACCAACTCTCTTGCGATCCCATGCGTTGCAGCTCACCAGGCTCCTCTGCCCATGGGATTTTCCAGGCAGGAATACTGGAGCAGGTTGCCATTTCCTTCTCTAGGAGAATCTTCTTAACCCAGGAATTGGACCCAAGTCTCCTGCATTGCAGGTGGATTCTGTATCACTGAGCCACCAGTGAAGCTCATCTGTGTCTGTAGCCATATCCCTATCTATGCTGCTGCTGCTGCTAAGTCACGTCAGTCGTGTCCAACTCTGTGCGACCCCATAGACGGCAGCCCACCAGGCTCCCCCGTCCCTGGGATTCTCCAGGCAAGAACAGTGGAGTGGGTTGCCATTGCCTTCTCCAATGCACGAAAGTGAAAAGTGAAAGTCAAGTTGCTCAGTCATGTCTGACTCTTAGTGGCCCCATGGACTGCAGCCTACCAGGCTCCTCCGTCCATGGGATTTCCCAGGCAAGAGTACTGGGGCGAGGTGCCATTGCCTTCTCTGATCCCTATCTATCCCTATCTATACCTATCTTATATATGATAGCATGTCCTCTTCAAAGGACTTCCCTGGTGGCTCAGACAGTAAAGCCTCTGCTTACACTGAAGGAGACCTGGGTTCAGTCCTCAAGTTGGGAAGATCTCCTAGAGAAGGAAATGGCAACCCACTCTAGAATTCTTGCCTGGGAAATCCCATGGATGGAGGAGCCTGGTAGGCTACTGTCCATGGGGTCCTAAAGAGTCGGACACGACTAAGTGACTTCACTTTCACTGTCCTCTTCAGGTCAGAGCAGAATTTTATTCATCTGCCCACTGACTGCTGTAAGACACTGACATATATATATTTTTGGATGGCCTTACCCAATAATACTTCTGTTCCAGTGTTGGCAGTTGACAAAGACTTCGAACTCTTACCCACAAGAGCTTAGAAAATAGGGCGAGATGAGTTTGGAATATTCACATATACTCAACTGCTCTCGATTTCCACAGACCTCTCCTTGGAACATCATCCTCTCTGGTCCATCATGTTGCTTCAAGGATGGCAGTGAGGGAGCAAGGGAATACTCACTTGGCCAACCACTCAGCTGGGACCTCAGTCTTGGACATTAATGGATGTGAGATGACCATCCTCTCTATTATTCTCATTTTACATATGAGGAAATAGATATTGAGAAAGGGAGATGGCTTGCCAAGTTTTTCATTATTGCAATGTGAGCTTTCAGATGTTCAAGCTGGATTTAGAAAAGGCAGAGGAACCAGAGATCAAATTGACAACATCTTGCTGGATCATCAAAAAAGCAAGAGAGTTCCAGAAAAATATCTACTTTTGCTGTATTGACTACTCCAAAGCCTTTGACTGTGTGGATCACAACAAACTGTGGAAAACTCTTAAAGATATGGGAATACCAGACCACCTGACTTGCCTCCTAAGAAATCTGTATGCAGGTCAAGAAGCAACAGTTAGAACCAGACATGGAACAACATACTNATCTAAAAATTAACAACACCAAGGAAACCAGATCAAGCCGTGTTTGGGACCCACCCTCTGAAATACCCTATAGAAACAAATATTAGCTATTTCTCTTTTCAAAGGAAAATTCTTCATCTCAGGTTTCGTGTGAATCCCATAAGATATCAAAAGGAAACAACTAATCTTTGTCAGGTCTGATATGCCCCTTACCTCCCAAACATACACTTACAAAAAAGCCAGCTGCTAATGAGCTGAAAGTTTAAAAATTTAGGGAAAAAAATGGAATCCCTTTACTCTAAAGAAAGTGAGTGGTAGACAAAATTAATAGAAGAATTGGCACACATCCCAAGAACTTGAGATGATGGAATAACTTGAAAGAGACCATAAATTATACATTTTTAAATGATCAGAAATATAAAAGAAGAAATACAAAATACAATTAAAATAAAACCCATTATGAGAAAAGAAAAGAATTGGAAATATTTCTAATGGAATGTGTAGAAATAAGATACATAGTTGCTGAAATTAAGAACTTAGTGGATGCTCTGAATAACTTAGTTTAGAGTGAAGTAGATTATAAAGAATAGGGTGTTCTAATATGCAAAAGTCTAATATAAGCACCTATTCCCTGTGAACGTACACTCTGAAAGTGAGACCATGTTTCCCCCAGGATTTCTACTTTATATGCACAGGGATCCAGAAGAGACCCAAGCTAAGCAGAATATCTTTTCCAGATGTCCTCAACTTCATCAATCATCTTCAAGAGGGAGTCACATTTTCTCCAAGCAATCCTGCCAGACAGAGATCAACACTTCTGTGAACGTACACTCTGAAAGTAAGACCATGTTTCCCCCAGGATTTCTACTTTATATGCACAGGGATCCAGAAGAGACCCAAGCTAAGCAGAATATCTTTTCCAGATGTCCTCAACTTCATCAATCATCTTCAAGAGGGAGTCACATTTTCTCCAAGCAATCCTGCCAGACAGAGATCAACACTTGGCACCAGGCACTGGGATTAAAACCAGGCTCCCTCAAGTGACACAGCACTAAAGGGGAACCTGTTAATGAACCTGCTGTACCCTCAACACAGATTAAGAGCGGACCTTGTATCCTGGGACCAAGGCCACTCCTCCGAAAAACATTTTCTATCATCACCAGGGGCCAAATGGGGACAATGCAGTTAGGGGGGGAAAATCTGATTTTCCCAGATGTTCTTAATTTAGTGTGAACATGGGCCTGTTTCCCTGAGGCAGTCTCAGTTTAGGCTTCTTATCCCAGGAACTATGGAAAGTGCCTTCTTCAGTCCCCAGAGTATTCAGTAATGGACAATACATTGTTTTATTACCCTCCCTAAAGTGTTAGTAGCTCTGCTGCTGCTAAGTCACTTCAGTCGTGTCCGACTCTGTGTGACCCCCACAGATGGCAGTCCACCAGGCTCCCCCGTCCCTGGGATTCTCCAGGCAAGAACACTGGAGTGGGTTTCCATTTCCTTCTCCAATACATGAAAGTGAAAAGTGAAAGTGAAGTCGCTCAGTAAGTGTCCAACTCTTCATGACCCCATGGACTACAGCCTACCAGGCTGCTCCATCCATGGGATTTTCCAGGCAAGAGTACTGGAGTGGGTTGCCATTGCCCAGTCGTGTCCAGCTCTTTGCAACCCCATGGACTGTAGCACGTCAGACTCCTCTGTGACCATGGGATTCTCCTGGCAAGAATACTGTAGTGGCTAGCCATTCCCTTCTGAAGGGGATCTTCCTGACCCAGGGATCGAACACAGGTCTCCCATACTAAAGGCAGATCCTTTACCATCTGAGCCACCAGGGAAGTCCAGATGGTAAATCCCTCCCTAAACTCATCTATATATCCTTTAAGTTAGTTTCTTCCCTAAAGGGAGACAGCAGTGATACAGTTACATCTTATCTTCTGGACTTTACCCCATGTAGGCGTATTGGCATATTCTCTATTTTGTGAACCCATCCACTGTATCATCTGGAATTCAAGAACCGTTATTATGAATAATTCCTTATACCCTTCACTACCTCCCTGAAACTGAAAGCACAGCTGTCTGCTGAGAATACTTCCTTCTACAGCTTGCTCAAGTGGGGGCTACTTTACGCTTTCACTTGGATGCCCAATAGAAATCTCAAATTAGCACATCTAAAGACTCATTGGAAAAGACTCTGATGCTGGGAGGGATTGGGGGCAGGAGGAGAAGGGGACGACCGAGGATGAGATGGCTGGATGGCATCACGGACTCGATGGACTTGAGTCTGAGTGAACTCCAGGAGATGGTGATGAACAGGGAGGCCTGGCGTGCTGCGATTCATGGGGTCGCAAAGAGTCGGACACGACTGAGCGACTGAACTGAAAGATGAATTCCTGACCTTACTCTTCGATTTATCTTCCTACAGTCCTTTCCTTCTAAAGCTCAGTCCACAACTTCAGAGATGCCTTTTCTCCTCAATTTCTCATTTATATTCCATTCAACCTATTGATCAATCATTTGGGAACAATTTTCAAATGATTCAGAGTCTCAGCATTTCTTGCCATCTTCTCTACTACCACTCTGGTACCAGCTATAAGCTCTTTCTCACCTTTCTGCAATCTCTCTCTAATGGATCTTCCTTTCACTCTTGCTCTTTAGAATATTCTCAACACAGTAGCCAGAGTGAGCCTGCTTTAAGGCAGGTCACATCTCAACCCCAATACCTGAAACAGCTCCTCATTTCACTGAGAATAACTGCTGATTTCCTTAAAAAAAAAAAAAAAAAAGTCATATAACCCTTCCACTTGTTTCCTGAGTTATATTCCATTTCTCTCCTCTTTTCCAATTCAATCATGGACACGTGGACACATACCCTTAAACTCTTTAAATGGGTATTACTCTCCCACTAGTGCTGTGCCTTGGATACTCACAGAACCACCTATTTACCCATCTTTGGTCAATTGTTACTCAATGAGGCTTACCCTGATGACACTACTTAAAAATAGCTCTTCAAGACTACTCTTAATCTCTTTTATGTTGCACGGTAATCACTTGTGGTGATTACCCCCCAAAATATTCAGGTCCTAATGACTAGAACCTCTGAATGTTATCTAACATGACCAAAGGACCTTTTCAGATGTAATGAAACTAAAGAGATTGATACAGGAATATTATCCTGTGTTATTTATATTAACCAGGCTCTATAATGGCATTACATGTGCACTTAAAAGAGGAGGAAGAGACTGAATACAAAAAAGGAGAAAGAGATTGGTGATGAAAGAAGGAGACTGGAGCGACAGGGCAAACAGGTCATGAGTCAGACTGCAGGTAACTTCCAGAAGTTAGAACAGGCCAGGAAATAGTGTTCCCCCAAGAGTTCTGCCGGAGAAGGCAATGGCACCCCACCCCAGTACTCTTGCCTGGAAAATCCAATGGACGGAGTAGCCTGGTGGGCTGCAGTCCATGGGGTCGCTAACAGTCGGACAGACTGAGCGACTTCACTTTCACTTTTCTCTTTCATGCATTGGAGAAGGAAATGGCAACCCACTCCAGTATTCTTGCCTGGAGAATCCCAGGGATGGGGGAGCCTGGTGGGCTGCCGTCTATGGGGTCACACAGAGTCGGACACGACTGAAGTGACTTAGCAGCAGCAGCAGCAGCAAGAGTTCTGCTGATGCTTCGACTTCAACGCTCTGAAAGTGGTTTCAGACATCTGCCCTGCAGGACTGTAAGACAATAAATCTGTGTTGTTTTAAGCCACCAAACTTATGTTTAATAGCTACAGTAGCCATAGGAAACTGTCACATAACCTAAGATAAAATTTACTTGTGGTTTGTTTCTATTTATTGATTTCCTTTCCTATACTGGAATGGTCCAAGAAGGCATCTTGTGCACTGGGATAGCCCTATTTGTCAGAAAGGGATTGACACAAAGCAGCTGCTCAATAAATGTTGAAGGAATTTGTTAAAATCCCAGTGATTAAAAACATCATATATCCCTAATCTTAACCGTGTGTAAAATGTCCAACCATGTATTTCTATGTTGTCATGTTTGTTATTTAAGTGCACTTACTCTTTTAGCACTAAACATATAGTTGGCCTCCTTCAGTTTAGTTACCTTGCAAGTCAAGCTAAAGATTTTAAAATTTTAACACACCTAAATCTATAATTTTGTTGGAATTATTTTAAATTTAATAACATGCTTCTTTCAATTGGCATCATTGCTTTAATTTTTGTAGTTCTCAATTATTTGAATAAAACATTCTTACGATTATATCTTGGTGGTAGTGGTGGTTTAGTTGCTAAGTCTTGTCCAATTCTTGTTAACCCCTTGGAATGAACTGTAGCCCACCAGGCTCCTCTGTCCATGGGATTTCCCAGGCAAGAATACTGGAGTGGGTTGCCATTTCCTTCTCCAAGGGATCTTCCCAGCTCAGGAACTGAACCCAGGTCTCCTGCATTGCAGGTGGCTTCTTTACTGACTGAGTTACTAGGAATCCCAATCTTACCAGGAGGCCAAAGCAACATACTTAAGGAAGCCTGCTGTAGCTGAAATATCAGGTAGGAACACCAGAGTTCACCTAGTTACTGTCTTATGATACCCACTAGACTTTCAGCTGTAAGCCTCAGGCATTTACGAGAACTCTGAAAATCTGTGGAAGAACTTTTAAATCCCCTGAAACAAACACTAATGCTCAGTTAAATATTTTTCTATAAATATGATAATACTGTTTAAGATGAGCCCTTGATTGGAAGAAAATGACATTATGAATAGTACTTATATTTTAGATTATTATCATGTAATGTTAGCTACACTGAAATTCAAATATATATACTACAGACAACGTGTATTGATTTTGAAAAATAGCCTTTCTATAGAGTCCTTAATCAAATGTTCACAACTATATGGCAGAAGTAATGCAATATATAGCCATAACTCTCAAGCTTTAGTAGAGGTCTACTAATTAATTTTGTACTTTTCAGGACGTTATTTTTCTGAAGACTTTATTTCAAACTATAGATGGAGAGAAAGGAAGCTGTTTGGATTTGAGGGTCCAAATGATTTATATGAATTCTTTGATGTCTGACTTAATCTCCTCTGAAAATTAAACAATTTATTTGTATTTTTATTATGCCACTCTCTTCATGTGGTTCTTAACCCAAACTTTCTTTCTTTGAACCTGCTGCTAAACATCACAACCTAAATCAGCTTATATAATATCTCATTTTCCTTATATGTGACATCATTATCTATTTTGAAGAAAATACAGTATGTTTAATGAGGGAAAATTTTAACAATAATCCAACACAAACTATAGCACTTATAAATTGCTGGTTTTCATTTTATACTGGAAAGAACACATTTTGAAAATGTTCAGTCCAGTTTTTAAATCCAGCTGCACTTCTCATTAGTCTCAAAAAAGTGTCTAAACTCCCCTAATCTCTAGCTTTAGCAATTTTCCCACAAAACCATAAGCTTTCCAAGACCATAAATTAAACCTTTTTTAAAAAATAATTAGTGCCATAGCTCTCTATATCACATACACAGATATCCTATTGCACACATGTGAGTGTGTGTGAGATGGATAGACGAAGGGAAGGATGGATGGTTTATTGGGGAGTTAATGGCAGAGAGCAGGCTGCAGAAATGAGGGAAGTGACATAAAGCAGGCGATTCACTGCTGAGTTGGTTGCTGCTGAGGATAACTGAGGTTCAGTCACGCCAAGAGATTCTAAAAAGCCAGAATGGCTTACTCAAGGGAACAAAAAGTGAAAAATCGATCCCTGGCTCCCAAGCCCCATTGGTCGAGGGTCATTCATGGGATAATGAACAACCCTACATTTTCATATTGCACAGGCATGAGTGTGAGGCACCCATGGCTGCTAAGATGTAAGTAGTTGTTAGGCCACATCATCTCAAACCTGGTTGCCATTAAAAAAAAAAAGAATTAATTTGGACTCTGTAGAGGTTAGGTGGGGCACAAAAGGCATCTAACAGAGAATATCCAGAATCTGGTGCACTTGGGCACTTGATAGCCCTAAGACATTTTATCTATGATGAATGAATAGAGTAGGGACCTGTAACACCTACAACACAGAGTTACTGTGAGGTTAATTAAGAATGTGTGTTTGCTCAGTTATGTCCAGCTCTTTGCAACCCTATGGACTGTAGCCAGCCAGGCTCTCTGTCCATGGGATTTACCCAGCAAGAATACTGGATGGAGTTTGTTGCCATTTCCTCCTCCAGAGGATCATCCCAACCTAGGGATCGAACCTGCATCTCCTGCATTGCAAGTGGATTCTTTATCCCTGAGCCACTGGGGAAGCCCAAGAAGTAGCAGCTCTAAAATATGCTAGAAATAGGCATGCAGTTTTGTCGAGTTTGAATATTGAAAACAGGTGTTAGTCACTCAGTAGTGTCCAACTCTTTGCTATCCCATGGACTGTAGCCCACCAGGCTCCTCTGTCCATGGAATTCCCCAGGCAAGAATACTGGAGTGGGTTGCCATTCAGTCTCCAGGGGATCTTCCCAACCCAGGGATTGAACCCAGGTCTCCTGCACTGTAGGCAGATTCTTCACTATCTGAGCCACCAGGGAAACTATTTATACTGGAGTTGGTTGCCATGCCCTCCTCCAGGGGATATTCCCAATCCAGAGATTGAATCCAGGTCTCCCACATGAATTGCATGTGGATTCTTTACTATCTGAGTCATAAGGGAGGCCCAAGAATACTGGAGTGGGTAGCTTATCCCTTCTCCAGGGCAACTTCACAACACAGGAATTTAACCCTGGTCTCCTGCATTGCAGGAGGATTCGTTACCAGCTGAGCTACCCAGGAAACCCCCAAGGATCTTTTTCTATTTTGTAGCAAGATTATTAAAAACTTTCAAACTCTATTCTAACTAATGACAGAAAAACCTGACCTACCTTTATGCAATCGGTTGTGGGGCAGGGTGGGCAAACCTGAGGCCATCCTCTGTCTCAGTCTGTGGAAGCCATGGTTATAGAGGTGTGCAGGACACTTTTTCAATTTGGTATCTACAGAGGTTCCCAGGGTTCAGGCTTCCCTGAGTCTCTCCTATTTCTCTTAACGAAAGCCTAAAATTTTACTGAAGATACTGGGATGTTTTTTTTCCCCTCCATGGCATTCTGGAACCCCAAAGAATGTGGAAAGACCACCTCCCATTCCCATCCAACATCAGCAACCCAATCAACACCCCTGCTCCACTGCAGAGCCCTGTTCCACTGCTGCAAAGTCTGCAGTGAACTCCAGAGTTTACTTCTCTCCCTTTCCCCCCTAAGCTCTCTTTGCCCTTCATCAGTGAGAGTATATTAATCTATTCTGGGTTTGAGAAGGAAAGGTTTGAAGAGCAGGTACTCAATGCCTCTAAAAGTATAATTTTTCTAGGGAAAATTGTGAACTCAATTCCCAGGCTGAGAGACAAGATAGATACAACTGGAGAAGTTCCATAAAGCTTAGAGTAGGAAAACTCATCAGTTACTGCTTTAACATTGTATCTCACTATACCTGAAGATGTATTATCACCTGTATTTTCAATACTAAATTAAAGCATGGCATACCTAAAACTAAGTAAGACTATGTATTTAATGAACAACTGAAAGGCTTTCTTGTGGCATATACCACCTGTTCACAAATTTTCTGAAACAGAGGAATTTAGTGTAATATAATTAGAACTCATTTATAGCCTCATTAATTTCAATCATTATATGAACATGAGCAAATATTCTCAAAATATCTATTTGCTATTATGTAGGTAAAACTGCAAGTTCATAGAGGGTCTTTATAATATTTGTGGTCGTTTACTGAAATTACCCTAATCTACAGATTAGTTGTTTATAATACACGTAGGGGGAGGAACTCCGGGAGATGGTGATGGACAGGGAGGCCTGGCGTGCTGCAGTTCATGGGGTCACAAAGAGTTGGACACGACTGAGCTACTGAACTGAACTGAGCGGGAGGAAAGTTAACATTATCTTCATTATAATAGATTTGTCCAAACAAACTCAATACTTTTCATTATTTTAAATTATGGAGCTAAAAATCCTAGATCTTAAAGTAGTCTTAACAGTACTATTTGTGGTGATGATAGTAGAATAACTTTTATTCCCTTTGTGTTTTTCTGGATTTGCTAGCATTACTTAGCTTTTCCTCTTTTGGCAGTCAACATTTGTTCCTTCTGTTGTTATTATTAATAGAAAAAATTATTAAAAATTCTATACTCACATTTCTCATGAATTTACTTCTGGTCTTTTATCTCTTCACCCTCATATCTGGCTCCTTTCTACTCTGATTTCCATTTGCCACAACTTTTATAAGAATTTGTGCCATCCACCTGCCTGAAATGCTATTCTGTGCAGTCTGCAGCCCGCATATTCCTCTCATGGCTTATGTTTTTAAAGACAATGTCTGTGCTCATAACACTAAATATGCTGATGAGTCCTAGTACTCAGTGGGTTGACAATCCCCTGCCAACATCAATTGGCAGGCACTAGGCTCTCCATCCTTTCAAATAGCTCTGCCTGCCTCCCCATGCCGACTGAAATTGTCATTTTCACGAAGCCCCCATTGTTGCAAATTAGCTATTGCTGGCAGAAGTTCACAGGCTGTTTCCAGGCCTTAATTTATGATCTTTGCATCTATTTTCTCTATTCAGACCAACACAGCACAGAAGCTGTGCTGAATTTTAGCCCTTACTTATTTAGGTAAGCTAACTGAAAAAAAGAAGCCTAGGTATGTTTTTAGCCATTTCTGCTATCTTGCAGTCATCCAGTAAAGGATAAGCATATCTTGTTTTCTCTTCCTAAGGACATGCATCTTATTCATTGCATTGATTGGGTATATATACAGAAATGAGGTGCTTTTTCTGTATCCATGTTTATCTCAACAGTAATAATGAGAGACAGATAATGGTACAAAGAAGATAAAAAGTGGGGTTGAGATCAAGAAGTCAACATTTCTTCTGTCTCACCTATAATGTTGGTAATTGTTTAGAGACCAGGAAAACAAAACTAAGTGATTCTAACGGAAAAGAAATAACTGAATCTAACAGCAGGGTTTCTCACTCCATTTTATTTTTTTAACTCCTTAGGAAATGCCTTAAAACATTACTACTTGCTGAAGCAGTTCGTTTAAGACAACATTTATTTATCAACTACAGAAATAATGAGATCAACATACAAGCTTCTCCTCCTTATATTCCTAGTCCCTCTCAGAGTTCCCAGAGGCGTAGAGCAGATGTTCAATAAACACTATGTTGATGTGAACTCTGGGAAGACACAGCCATGCAAGGAAGAAACTACATGAGAATTTATCAGTCCAAGTTATCCTCAGAAACTCTCAAGAAAACTCAAATTCCACAGAACTTCTTTTAATTTTAAAAATGGAGTCTAAGTGTATATTCACTCCCTCTCCTTCCGTCCCTCTCTCTCTTTGCCACTCCTTGCACCCAGGGGGAGCTTTAAGGTGACCTTGGTGTTGGACTGGAAAATAAAAAGGTCACGTGAAACTGATGGGATGATTCAAAGCCTCTGAATCATTGATACTGCATCATCATGGACCAATGGAGATCATTACTAGTTAAGACTTTAACTGACACATTTCATATATTAGAATTAGACTACCCCACATATCTCTAAATTACTTAATCTTTGCTATTCAAATAAACTGTGTGAATGAGGATACTTATTTATAGCTGAATGTTTTCTATTCATGTTATGCAAAGAAAGAAAATATAGTCTCTATTAGTAAAATATCTTAAGAAAGGTAAAATTTATTTTTAAAGTTGGCAATGCTATATAAATCATGGAATAGTGAATTTATAAACAAGATAATTCTGTAATTCTATTCACTCTGCCTCATATGTATTCAAACAAATGTTTTAAATAAATACCCTATCTAACATGTGGTTATTCTCATAACTCTCAAGTCATGATTTTCCCCTAAAGTTCTTTAGCAAATTTCTTTCAATACAAAGTCTGCCCTGTGGCTTTGCATAATAATCAAAGCAAACAAAAATATTATTCTTTAGGCGTATACCAAATGATGAGAAACAGTCTTCTCTATTCCCAAGTTAGGAGAAAAATACCTTTTTGCAGGTGTAAACCAACACTGCCAACTTTAAATGAAGCTCATTTGAAGGCTGGGTTATATATAAAACATTAGTATAATAGAGCAATTAACACTATTCCCAGGATAGATGAATGAACTGCTGACAAAGGACTATGTAAATGCTGTCCCTAAGTACTGAGTAATATGATATATATCACATAAACATGTATCTATATGAGTATACAAAGGAGTGAAAACATATACACACATATAAACACAAGTTGTATAGGCCATTTGGCAGACTGCTGCCAATTTTATATGGTAATACATGGACAAGTGGAAAAACAAACATCTGCTATAGTTTATTTCTTCTTGTAAATGACTGAAGTAGCTCATCTCTTAAAAGTGAGTTCATATTTTGGTCTTATATGTTTGGCCCAATGTAAGCTTTTTTTTTCTCCCTTAATCATTTGAGGAAACGGTAAAAGCCAATGGATACAGTGAAATATGGCTTATGAGGTGATGGTCATGTTTATAGGGAGAGCAGAAAACACATCTATCAGATGATGTGCAAACAAGGCAACAGATTTCAATTCACAATTGCTTTGAGATTCTGCTTCTCTTTACAGAAGAATCTGGAAGTGGACAAAACATATGTAGTTTCTCTAATATAAAATCTCAAGAGAATCTTCTTTTTAATAGCCTCTTCCAGTGTTCTTGCCTAGAGAATTCCATGGACAGAGGGGCCTGGTGGGCTACAGTCCATAGGGTTGCACGGAGTTGGACACAACTGAAATGGCTTAGCAGGCACACAATAGATGAATTTTTCAGAATTTTTACTTGCTACAGTGGATTCTGAATATAATGGGCAATGATATAGGCAAGGGAGGGGAATCAGAAGTCTAAACAAGTTAATAGAGGTAAAACTAGAGCTGTAAAGCAGCTCTCTCCAAATAAAGAAAGAGAAAAAAAATCCAAACATCAGTAAAAACAATTAAAAGATCTTTCCCTATAGAGATGATTGGTAGAGAGAAAAGAAGTGATAATATTAGAAGTGAGTTCACTAATACTACAAAGATGCCTTATAAATGCACGTCACCCAGGAAAGATCAGCTGGAACAAAACCGACCAACTCTATGGTGATGAACTGGGGATTAAGAGCCATTATAATGGACATATTATAGCTAGGACGTGGAAGCAACCTAGATGTCCATCAGCAGACAAATGGACAAGAAAGCTGTGATACATATACATAATGGAATATTTCTTAGCTGTTTAAAAATTGCATTTGAATCAGTTCTAACGAGGTGGATGAAACTGGAGCCTTTTATACAGAGCGAAGTAAGTCAGAAAGAAAAACATTAATACAGTATATTAATGCATACATATGGAATTTAGAAAGATGGTAACGATAACCCTATATACGAGACAGCAAGAGACACAGATGTAAAGAACAGACTTTTGGACTCTGTGGGAGAAGGCTAGGGTGGGATGATCTGAGAGAATAGCACTGAAACATGTATGTTACCATATGTGCAATAGATCACCAGTCCAGGTTCTATGCATGAGACAGGGCACTCAGGGCCGGTGCACTGGGATGACCCTGAGGGATAGGATGGGGAGGGAGGTGGGAGGGTGGTTCAGGATGGGGAACACATGTACACCCATGGCTGATTCCTATCAATGTATGGCAAAAACCACTACAATATTATAAAGTAATTAGTCTCCAATTAAAATAAATAAATTTAAAATTTTTGAATTTATTTTTATTCTAAGCTAGTAAAATTGTACATTCTTTTTACATATCTCTATGAATCACACAAAGAACAAAAATTATCTGTAACCCAAAAGAACTAGTCTTTTTACCTATTCTCTTTATAAAATGTTTGTATTTACTGATTTTTTTTTTAACATGGAGATTCTGTTTCCTTTTCTCAGTAGATTGTGGTCACTCTTGCCAGCAAAGTTGCTGTGCTTATTCCAAGTCTTCTAGAAAAGGAGACGTTTTTGTTGGACATATGTCCCGAGCTGCTCTGGAGCAGCATAGGGAAAATAGTTTGTTTACTGTTGGTAAAATGAAACTGAACTAAATCCCCGATTCTGTGGCAAAGGAAAGGGAGATCAGAGCTCTAATGAAAAGAGTCTAAGAAAGGCACTGTGCTTAAGAGGGGACTCAGACTTGGCTCTCAAGAGGACTAAGGAGAAAGCTGTCAATTAACAACAGCCTACTTTGGTCGCCATCTGTTACTGGTTATTACCCTTCTCTCAGCTTGACATGTTTTACTTTTCCTGTCTGTGCCAACAGAGAGATTCTGTTGTTTGACTTATCTACTATGCTCTCTTTCATTAAGTATTAATACCTGATTTTCCTTAGAGAATTGCTCTCCTCACTCTTAGGTTATGTGGATTAGACGGGACTAAAAGTGAAAGTGTTAAAGTGTTAGTCACTCAGTCATGTCCAACTCTTTGTGACCCCTTGAAATGTACCCCCTTCTAGGCTCCTCTGTCCACAGAATTCTCCAAGCAAGAATGCTGGAGTAAGTAGCCATTCCCTTCTCTAAGGGATCTTCCCCACCCAGGGATCAAACCCAGGTCTCCCACATTGCAGGCAGATTCTTTACCATCTGTCGCCAGGGAAGCCCCAGATGGGACTGGACTCACAGGCATTCCAGGGGTCAAACACATGATCTGTGTTTGGTCCACTGCAGTCATAGGGATTAGTGTGGGAATGGATCAACCAGCCAAAAACATGCAAGTTGGTTCTAAGACTTTTCCTGGAACCAGTGGGAAAGATGTGTTTCTGCTGAGGTCCTTAAGCTGATAACATTTCAGTCCAGAGTTTTAAAAACTATATAGGGAGAGGAGCCTTCAGGACAAAACCTATGGAGAGGAATCAGAAATAAGATATGAAATATGTAAGAAAAACAAATTCCTGGTGATACTGAGAATCTTAATCCAGCTATTCTGGAAATCAACCTTGGATATTTCAGGAGTGCGAGCTCTTGACCCCTCTGATTTGTTTAAGATAGAGTAAGTTCTATCTCTGTTACTTGCAACCCAATAAGTATGCTAATGAACTATAGAACTGATAAAATTAATATGATTAAATTACAGAAATGTATCCCTCAGTTCAGTTCATTTCAGTCACTCAGTCGTGTCCGACTCTTTGCGACCCCATGAATCGCAGCACACCAGGCCTCCTTGTCCATCACCAATTCCCGGAGTTCAGTCAGACTCATGTCCATTGAGTCAGTGATGCCATCCAGCCATCTCATCCTCTGTTGTCCCTTTCTCCTCCTGCCCCCAGTCCCTCCCAGGATCAGAGTCTTTTCCAGTGAGTCAACTCTTCTCATGAGGTGGCCAAAGTACTGGAGTTTAGGCAAAAAAAACAAACCTAAACAAAACTATCAAAGGCACTAGAAGGTAACCAAAAGCAAAGAGATTCAGGAGGGAAATCAACCTTGGATGAGGGGAAGGTATACAGCAATTTCTTAATTTTACAACTTCTGGTGTGAGAGTTTCTATTGTATGCCATAGAGGGTAGCTAAATCATTGATAAAAGCCAGTAATCTTTCGGCTTTCAGGCAATCACAACTGTTGGAAAATAAGGGATAATTTCCAAAAAAGGTCGAGTCACAGATAAGAGCCCTGAACTCTGTGTGTAAACTACACTCAAACTTCTGGCTGACTCCAGACTTCAAGAAGCCCAAGACAAGAATCAGAGCACTGGACTGAGATCTGATCTAGCATTCAAAAGAGAATTTGCAATTATATTCCAACGAAATTAACTGATGGCTAAAAGAATAACAAAATTTGCACTCTTCAGAGGAATATAATAGAACACAGTATTTTTACAACATATATTCTTAATGTCTAGGAGACAACACACAAGTTGACCTTCACTGGAAATGAATGCTAAGATACAAGATTTTTGAATTTACAAAGACTTTAAAGTCTCTATTATAACTATGCTTGTGATATAAAGAAAAATATTCACAAAATTAACAGAAAAATTAGCAGAGAGATCTAAATGATAGAAAAGGACCTCCACAAAATTATTATGAGGAATGTAGAATTCCATTAAATAAACAAAGGATGAGTAAATTGAGTGTGAAAATCTGTATCTCTTATGTAGATTGGGAAATGTTTCTTCTTGTTCAGTTTATTTCAGTGACTATTTTAAATTTGGTATATTCTTCATTTAAAACAGAGAGTCCGGCAGTCATTAATACATTGGTCTATAAATGCACCTCTAACTTCCTTATTACCTAAGATAAACTTTATAAAAAATAAAAGAGTAATATTAACTTAAGTCAGAATTGTCATTTTAGTTTTTGTCATTCTGATATTTTCAGTTAATTTAAACCCATTTTTGGCTCAAAGTAGAAGAGCGATAAGTAAATATCTTAAAGTAACCTTAGAGGAACTAATTTTAAAATATCTCAAAATATGAAATGATATGTTATAATGAAATTTCTCTCTCCTGAAATCATTTTTGCAACATTACAGAAAAAGTGAATTTTAACAGTTCCATGGGAAAGGCAAGGTATCATGGTTACAAAACACATAGACATTAGACTCAAGCAGATATAGATTTAAGTACCAGATGTATTAATTATTAACCAGGTACAGTGAATTAGGTATGTTTTTTAGCTTTTGTGAACTTCAGGTAGCTTATTCTCAAAATTAAAATTCTGACAATTATCCTAGCAAGTTTCTTTTTCCTCTTTTAATACTTATTATTTTCTCAGGGTTCTTACTACTACATTAACTGATACAGAGGCTGTATATATTATCTCTCATGATACAGTATGCACAGTTATCTGGGAATACCTTATTAGCTAGTGATTTAAAAATTATATTATTAAACAAAAATAAACAAATGGGACCTAATTAAACTTAAAAACTTTTGCACAGCAAATAAAACCATAAATGGGATGAAAAGACAATCCTCAGAATAGGAGAAAAAAATATCTGCCTAAGAAAGCAACTGGCAAGGGATTAATCTCCATAACATACAAACAGCTCAATAAGAAAAACACGAACAACCCAATCAAAAATTGGGCAGAAGACCTAAATAGACATTTCTCCAAAGAAGACATAGAGATGGCCAAGAGGCACATGTGAAGATACTCAACATCACCAATCATCAGAGAAAGGGAAAACTACAATAAGGTATCTGCTCACACCTGTCAAAATGGCCATTATTTAAAATTCTACAAACAGTAAATGCTGGAGAGGGTGCGGCAAAGAGGAAACCCTCTTGTACTGTTGGTGGGAATGTAAATTGATAGTCACTATGGAGGACAGTATGGAGGTTCCTTAAAAACTAAAAATAGAGCTGCCAACAATCTCACACCTGGGCATATATCCAGAGAAAACCATAATTCAAAAAGACACATGCACCCTGATGTGCATTGCAGCACTCTTTACAATAGGCGAGACATGAAAACATCCTAAACATCCACTGACAAATGGGTAATGAAGATGTGGTACACACACACACAGACACACACACACACACACTATTCAGCCATAAAAAGGAATGAAACTGGGTCATTTGTGGAGATGTGTATGGACTCAGTCTGTCATGCAAAATGAAATTAGTCAGAAAGAGGAAAAACAAATATCATATATTAAGCCATATATGTGGAATCTAGAAAAATGGTACAGATGAACCTATTTGTAGGGCAGGAGTCAAGAGGCAGACAAAGAGAACAGGCATGTGGAGATGGTGGGGGGAAAAGGTGGGTGGGATGAATTGGGAGATTGGGACTAAAAAGTATGCATTACTATGTGTAAAACAGATAGCTAGTGGGAGCCTTCTATACAGCACAGCTCAGCTCAGTGCTCTGGGATAACCTAGATGGTTGGGAATGCGGCTTCAAAAGAGAGGGGATATATGGACACATAAGGCTGATTCACTTTGTTGTACAGCAGAAACTAACCCAATATTCTAAGGTAACTATACCCCGTTTAATGTATATAATTCTTTTAAAAACAGGTCAATTTGAAAATAAAGTAAGGCAAACATTTTCTTTATCATACTATACATAGCAAGCCACTTCCCTGTGAAGAGAAATATACTATATTGGTGTACTGGTAAGAAGTATTGACAATAGTGAGTCTGGTTTTTACACAGGGATTTTCACATGTATAAATGTTTTGCTTTAGGTTTTATAATTTTTTGAAGGACAGAGCTCAGTTTGTAGTTCCTCATAAGAAGAACCAGATTCACATTTCCTTTTGTCTTTGAATATCTGCCTTTCTAATAATCTGCAAAATAAGAACGAGTTATAAATACAACTAGTTCCATTTTCTCCTGCAACATGGTCTTGGCTAATTCCCCAGGGATTCCCCTGATGTGCCACTTTGGAATGATTTACACTATTCTTCTCCCCTATTTGCCAAAAACTTCAGTATGTTTCTACTCTTCCATCTGGTATGGGAAGTAGAGAGCATTTCTGTTCAAGAACATTTGTGAGAGGGAAAAACAAAATACTCATCCCTCCTCCACACTCATAATTTTTTTTAAAAGAAAGAATTATACTCTAATGAAAAAAATACAAGCTGTTTGAGATTTTCAAAATTCTAGCCATAGTGTTGAAATGACATCCCTTCAATTATGTATGAATCATTTTTTTTTTTTGATAGAGCGGGAAAGTAGATGCACAAAAGAGCATAGCACTTTCTCTGTGAAATGACCTAATAGCTCAGTAATTCACACAGCCTGTCAGTTCCTGCTTGAGAACTTCTCAATAAAACACAATGGATCATTTGTCTCTGCCTTCAGAATGTGTGATTATCAATAGGACCCTTGAGGTCTTCTGAGGTAGACCTTTGCAAATTGGAAACACAGGTGGCAATGAAATTATCTTAACCATTAAAGGGGAAGCAGAGATTGAAAACTGACCCTCAGGAATGACTATTTCAATAGATCCCTTGACTCTATAAATCTATGTACATAGGTTGGCTGAATTCTAGAAAGAGAGGTAGTAAATTGTTATTTCATCATGACATTACTTACAAAGAGCATAAAAGCATGCAGCAGCATTTTGTAGAATATTTTTGTGTCCATGAGACACCATACCTATTTGGAACAAAATCAAATAATTGAAAATATTTTAATCATATACATATACATGTGTGTATGCACGCACATACAATATTAACAACAGATATATATATATATCAGCCCAGCATGACATGACTGGATTGTGTGTTATCATTTTTATGAACTTCAATTACTCAAGCGTATTTTCTGCCTAATAACAGAGCCGCAAATTATTAAAATAGAAAAAAGGGAATAAGTTCTCAAAATGAAACCAAAACTATAAACATAAGTATAATTATACAATGAGCATAATAATTATAAAAGGATAATTACAAAAGTATAAATGTATATAAAATTATATTGCAAAAGTATAATACTACATAATTATAATGAATTTGGAATTAATGGCTTTACACTCCTGATTATGAAAGTGATTTATGCTTATTACCAAAACATTCCAATAGTACAGAATCTTATAAAATAGAATGAAAATGAATACAGAATGAAATAGAATGAAAATAGATGAAAATCCTCCAAAATCTTCCCTGCCTAAAGTAAATCACTGTTAATAATATGATTCATATCTTTCTTGACTTTTTACTATCACACAAATATGCATATTATTATTTGAAAACCAAGTAAGATGATGCTATAAATAATGGTTCCCAGGATCTTTTAAAAAAACAAAGACCAAACATAACACACATACAAACATGTACACACAAACTTTTTTTTACAATTTAGAAGATGTGTATGTTTTCTTCATAAGTTACATGGATATTTAATTAATTTTTTGACAAGGTATATTGGGTTCCATTTTCTGGTTGGTAAACAAACCATCTAATTATTACCAGTACAATTTACATCATGAGTATTTTTATTTTAAGAATTACTCTGTATATAAAGGAAAGCATAGTTGAAATTTTTATATTGTCAAATAAGCCTCTTAAAAGAGGTTGTATGACTTCACCAATCTATAAAATAGACTACTTCTTTATGTCTTCCTAGCATTGATCTTCCTAGACCGTGCATTGATCATTTTTCATTTTTGCAAATAATTTCAAAGAATGTTCAAACTACCACACAATGATGCTTATTTCACATGCTAGCAAGGTAATGCACAAAATCCTTCAAGCTAGGCTTCAACAATATGTGATCCAAGAAATTCCAGATATACAAGTTGGATTTAGAAAAGGCAGAGGAACCAAAGATCAAATTGCCAACATCCACTGAATCATAAAGAAAGAAAAGTAATTATAGAAAAACATCTACTATTTCACTGATTATGCTAAAGCCTTTGATAGTGCAGATCACAACAAACTGTGGAAAATGTTTAGAGAGAAAGGAATGCTAGACCACCTTAACCATTTCCTGAGAACTTGCATGCAGGTCAAGAAGCAACAGTTAGAACTGGACATGGAACAACGGACTGGTTCCAAATTGGGAAAGGAGTACGTCAAGGCTGTACATTGTCACCCTGCTTATTTAACTTATATGCAGAGTACATCATGTGAAATGCTGAGCTGGATGAAACACAGATGGAACCAAGATTGCTAGGAGAAATATCAATAACCTCAGATGTGCAGATGATGCCATCCTAATGGCAGGAAGCAAAGAGGAACTAAAGAGCCTCTTTATTAAGGTGAAAGAGGAGAGTGAACAAGCTGGCTTAAAACCCAACATTAAAAAAACTAAGATCGTGGCATCAGATCCCATCACTTCATGGCAAACAGATGTGGAAACAGTGGCAGACTTTATTTTCTTGGGCTCCAAAATCAGTGTAGACTGTGACTGCAGCCATGAAATTAAAAGATGCTTGCTCCTTGGAAGAAAAGCTATGACCAACCTAGAGAGCATATTAAATAGTAGAGACATTACTTTGCTGACAGAAGTCCATATAGTCAAAGCGATGGTTTTTCCAGTAGTCATGTATGGATGTGACTGTTGGACCATAAAGAAGGCTGACCACCAAAGAATTGATGCTTTTGAACTGTGATCCTGGAGAAGACTCTGGAGAGTCCCTTGGACAGCAAGGAGACCAAACCAGTCAATCCTAAAGGAAATAAATCCTGAACATTCATTGGAAGGACAAATGCTGAAGCTCCAAAACTTTAGCCGCCTGATGTGAAGAGCCAATTCACTGGAAAAGATGCTGATGCTGGGAAAGATTAAGGACAGGAGGAAGGGAGTGCACAGGATGAGATGGTTCAATGGTATCATCAATTCAAGGAACATGAGTTTGAGCAAACTCCAAGAGAGTGAAAGACAGGGAAGCTTGGTGTGCTGCAGTCCATGGGGTCCCAAAGAATCAGAAAAGACTGAGGGACTGAACAACAGCAAAGTGATAGGTGATAAATATCTCAAATGTACCTCTTAATTATATTCCTTACATTATTACTGAAACTGGGAGCTTTCTATGTGCTTACTTATTATTTCTTCTATGAACTGTTTATTTGCATCTTTTTCCTATATACAGTTTCTGTAACAATGAAACCCTGCCTACCTGATTTTCTGCATAAAATGTGGTGATATATGCAACACTGATGGTCATTTTCCACTGTAAGTAGATGACAAAAAATTCATATCAGTTAATTAAATATTTATAAACAAAAAATTATTGGACATTGATCTTTCCTTAGAAAAATAATAGGTACTGAATAAGTAAAGTGTTGGTTGCTCAGTTGTGTCCGACTCCTTGTGACCCAGTGGACTGTAGCCTACTAGGTCCCTCTGTCCATGGGATTCTCCAGGCAAGAATATCAGAGTGGGTTACCATTCCTTTCTCCAGGGGATCTTTCCAACCCAGGGACAGAACCCAGGTCTCCTACATTGTAGGAAGATTCTTTGCCATCTGAGCCACCTTAAGTGCTGAATACGTGAATATAAATAACTCTAAACCAGAATCAGGCAAGTCTCTCTTGAAAAAAAGTGATTTCTCACATCATTTGAATCAAATTAACTATTTAATCCCCCTGAGTTGTTTAACAGAACCTGAAGAAAAGCACAATGTTTAATTTTGGTCTTTTATTGATGTTGTATAGAGACTGTGTGCAAATCTCAGACACCACCTGCTGTCTTCATGGAAGCATATTGCCTTCAGTGGAGTCCTATAAGCCAAAGAAGTAGACCTGATTCAGTACCCTTGCCGGTCTCACTTGTCGTCGGACAAAACCTGGAGTAAGGGTGGCTTCTATGTGAACTTGGTGGTGGATTTCAACCACAGTAGCTGAGATTTTTCATCAGTTATGCTTCCTACAGCAGGAGTTCTGAGGACTGTAACTTCATGGCTGCAGGAGGATAGCCCTCAACTTTTGTTGGTTGTATGTTGGAAAGGTGCGAAGGTCAGCAAATTCAAAACAAAATGGCTAAAGTCAAAGAACCTCTGGGGGTTGGAATCACAACCTCTGGGGGTTAGAATCCAATGACAAGAAAGAAAAAAAATACAGGAACTCCGAGACTGAACACGTGATTGTGTATATGAAACAGCTGGTAGTAGTCTTTATTTTTTTTTTTTTTTCCTGGAGATAGGACTGCTGGAGATGTTTATGATGGTTCAATTCAAGCTCATATGGGTGGACTTTATAGAAAAAAAGCTTAATACTCAGAAATTGGCAAGTGCCACTGTTTGGTAGTCTTTAATGTATTCACCCTAAATGCAGTCTAAATCTAGCTAACTGACTGAGGAATAATTCTCCTCTAAAATTCCTTCTCTTGCCTTCCATTGAAAATAAGTGCTCTTTTCATTCTTTTAGGTGTGGTTTTGGAGCCAACAGAAGAAATGAAAATAAGTTGAAAATGGGAACAAAAAGCCCTATGTCAGTTCTGGGATATATGTGGGACTACCTGTTCCTGGGTGCAGTAGTAGATGGATCCATAATCAAATTGTGACGAGTTCTTCATAGTCACAAAAAGTAGAGTGATGGATATATTTTATTCTGAACATGCTTTCCAAGCACTCTTTCCCCATTGAGTTGAAGTCACCGGCACAACATGAACACCAAGACCCTGTGTTACGTTCTTAGGTTTAATTGTTTTTTTGCTTTTTTTTTTTTTAAGCAGGGAACCATCTGTGCTCTGCCATTTTACATTATGTTAATTCAGGATGATAGCTTCTTTGTGAAACAATTTTTTTATTTTGCACACCATGCCCCATGATGATTACTGTAGACATGATTTCACAAGGGGTGGTCCACAGTCATTTACAGCTTTTATCACATTGGGATCTCTGGATAAGGACTCGTTAATTAGGTTTACAGGAGACAAATGTTTCTGTAACAATGGCAAGGAGCCAGGGCTTACTCCTCCCAGGTGTTCAGAGAAGTTGCTAGAACCCAATCCATCTTCAGAGAATGACTAAGATCAGTTCAAGAAGGGAAAACACTGAAATGGAAGAATGCTATTTTACATAATCATTAAAAATGAGAGGGGTTTACTTATTCAGATGAAATTCTTTTAAATACAACTCCCTGAAGAGTTACTAAGTAATGGTTTTGGAATACTTCCAAATCTAGGCTGACACAGCTTCCTGGAGAGTCCAGTAAATGTTTTGAGAGATCCTATATTAGGGTAATTTCATTGTATTTCAGGCTTTAACTAACAACAATAAAGGTAGTCATAAAATATACTAGAACTGGTATTCATCTGGAGAAAATTAGAGGGTCTTTCATGTTTAGGAAATGAAATTCTTTGAACAAGAAATCTTTTCACTCATAAGATTCTCTTTACTAGGCCTTTTATATATCTCAAGTAGTATGACATTTTTTTTTTTAACTGTCACTGTCTATGATGTTTCAAATCAATTTTTGTTTGAAGATCAGAACAACAAAGTTTGGTTAATGATTTTTTTTTCTATGAAGTTTTTTTTTTTTTTTTTAAGATACAACTCCAAAATAAGGCTTTTCCATGAAGTACAGTAATTTGTATGATACTTGGTGATGGGCATTAAAGATAGTCAAAAGTGGCTGATTATTACTCAGTTATAAAAATGAAAAAATAATGCCATTTGCAGTGACGTGGATGAACCTACAGATAGTCACACTGAGTGAACTAAGTCAAAAGATAAAGACAAATATCATCTGACATTGTTTATAAGCCGAATCTAAAAAAAAAAAAATCGGTACAAAGGAATTTATTTACAAAACAGTCATATATGTAGAAATCAAACTTATGGCTATCAAGGAAGAAAATGGGGAGGCATAAATTGGGAGACTGAGATTGACACAAACACACTACTATATACAAAATAGATAACTAATTAGAACCTACTGTATAGCACAGGGAACTCTCCTCAGTACTTAGTGACAAATATGACATGTATATGTATAACTGATTCAATTTGATGTATAGCAGAAACTATGCAGCATTGTAAAATCAACTATACTCTGAGTTTTTAAAGTGGCTGATTGTCAACAAAAACGAAATTTGGGATTTTTTTGTAGCATGTAAATAAACACATGCTGAGTCACACACCATATTGAAACAAGTTTTAGAAAATCAAGTCACTTAAAAACTTCTGCTATTGGGGAAATTATACAATTAAAAAACCTAGCAATGCCACAGCAGAACATGAACAGAGACATTTCATAGAATGGGAAGAAAAAAATGCCTTGATTTTTGAGGAAAATATTCTTACTCTCCGCCTTCCTTTTGAGATGTAAACTAACGTATTGATGTTTAAGTTCTATTGCAATCAGACATTTATTCTTAAATGTTATAAATGAATCAAACACTATGAACAATTCTATGCTGGGAAAAATGCCTAATAGTGAGACCCAGATGTGTATTCTGCCACTTTAAATGTTGATTACACAGAATTTGAAATAGGAATGTGTGTTATTCTCAAGGGATGTGTATTATTGTCAACCTCTTTGTTTCATCTTCCCTGTGTCTTGTTTAGCAACCAGAATAAAAACTCCATAAAGAATTTCCAGTTGCTTGCCAAACCCCATGTCTTCCCCAGGTATTTGAAAATAAAACTACCCCAAATTTTATGGCTTGCAGGTTTCAGCATGTAACAATTTTGAAGTATATTTTTACCAGTGAAGAAGTGATACCAAAAGAGCCACAATGTTTAAAATTTCTCTTTTGCTCTCCTTTTCAAAGTGTAACTCTTTGAAAAGGATATCATATTTGTTTTCATCATCTCTTTACTCTTTCCTTTTGAAGGAGAGTTTCAATTTTTATACTTTCAATGTTATGCTTAGTACTCTATGTCATTGCATCATTTTTAAAAATTCCTACCAGAAGAACTACCCTGAATTTAATTGTCTTTGGCTAATAAAACACATTTAGTAATCAAAGTAAGCTAAGAGATGTTCTTCAGCTATCTTTTGTTATAGAACCTAGAAAAGTAGTAATACCTGCCATAGATTATAAAGAACTCTGGGGATAAATAGTATTAAAAAGAAGAAATTCAGAAGGTAAATAAGAACTGGATTACAGCATACAAAGACATAATAGTTCTTTTATACTTTGTCATATATTAATTTATTTAACAAATATTTGGTAAACTCATACTAGGTTTGAAGTGGAGAAGGAAATGGCAACCCACTCCAGTATTTATGGGGTTGCACAGAGTTGGACACGACTGAAGTGGCTTAGCAGCAGCAGCAGGTTTGAGGAACTGTGTAGGAATATATGTTCTCTGGCATTTAAACTAAGAAAAGAGTATCTCTTGATTGTTAATAGCGTAGATGAATGACTGATACAATAAACATGTAGCAAATCACAAAGCTTTCCCTTTTGTTGATTGTAGCATTAAGATAAATTCTTTTTATAGATGCTTTAGAAATTGGATTGTTAGTCAAATATAAATCATTGCTTGACTCATTAACATTTAAGAATAACATTTGCCATTCATTATGTTCCTAAGGTCACTTTCAATTTTAGGTGTCAAAATGAAGGGTAGCATATTGGCAATTTTATAATATTTTTTTTAAATAGAGATATGATCCTCTAATGAATTTGCCATGACATTATTATGAGTTACTTTGCTTGAATCTGTTTTGTCTTATATAATTAAAAAGATTAATCTCCAAAACACATAAACAGGGGTTAATTTTCAAAATATAAAACAGCTCATATAGCCGCTCAATATCAAGAAAACAGAACTCAATCAAAATATAGGCAGAAGACCTAAACAGATGTCTCCAAAGGAGACATGCAGATGGCCAAGAGACACATGAAAAAATACTCAACATTGTTACTTATCAGTGAAATGCAAATCACAACAATAGTAAGGTATCATCTCACACCAGTCAGAATGGCCATCATCAAAATTCTATAAATAATAAATGCTGGAGAGAATGTGGAGGACTACAAATTGGTAGTCACTATAAAAAACAGTATGCTGCTGCTGCTGCTGCTGTTAAGTCGCTTCAGTCGTGTCCAACTCTGTGTGACCCCATAGATGGCAGCCCACCAGGCTCCCCCATCCCTGGGATTCTCCAGGCAAGAACACTGGAGTGGGCCGCCATTTCCTTCTCCAGTGCATGAAAGTGAAAAGTGAAGTCTCTCAGTTGTGTCTAACTCTTCATGACCCCATGGACTGCAGCCCACCAGGCTCCTCCATCCATGGGGTTTTCCAGGCAAGAGTACTGGAGTGGGGTGCCATTGTCTTCTCTGAGAAAACAGTATGGAGGTTCCTTAAAAAACTGAAAATAGAGCTACCACATGATCTAGCAATCCCACTCCTGGGCATATACTCAGAAAAAAGTATAATTCAAAATAATACATGCACACACACACACAACACATGCAATGGGATATTACTAAGCCATAAAAACAAATGAAATAATGCTATTTGCAGCTATGGATTGATTTAGAGATTATCATAGCAAGTGAAAGTACAAGTCAGACAAAGATAAATATGAAAATGCTCATATGTGGAATTTTAAGAAATGATACAAATGAACTTATTTACAAGATAGAAATAGACTCACAGAATTAGAAAACAAACATGGTTACCAAGGTTTGGAGGAAGGATAAATTAGAAGTTTGGGACTAACGTATACACATAATGCTTAGTCATGTCTGACTCTTTGTGACCCATGGACTGCAGCCTGCCAGGCTCCTCTGTGCATGGGGATTATTCAGGCAAGAATACTGGAGTGGGTTGCCATGCTCTAATCCAGGGGAATCTTTCCAACACAGGGATTGAACCCAGGTCTCCCACATTGCGGACAGATTCTTTACCGTCTGAGCCACCAGAAAAACCCACACAGTACATGTTTAAAACAGATAACTAACAAGGACCTACTCTACAGCACATGGAACTCAACATTCTGTCATAACCTAAGCAAGAAAAGACTTTGAAAAAGAAGAGATACACATATATGCACAAAGGAATCTCTTTGCTGTACATGTGAAACTAACACAATATTGTCCATCAACTATAACCGAGTATAAAATAACTTTTTCAAAAAAAACTTTTTGACCTAAAAAAATAAAAACATATTTTATATGAGAATAAGCCTAGGATAATACATTTAAAAAAGAATGGCTTCCATTTGGGTTGAATAAGCATTTATATGGACAGGATATAAATGTGCCATTTAGCTTTGTTTCATAGCAGATGAGCCAATTGCTAGAATCATATGTATTTTCAAACCTACTAATCTCTAACCAGAATACAATCTTCCATGATCATTATTTAAAATTCAAATGTGGACAATTTTTACCATTACTTTTACCAATATGGTTATCTCTTGCATAATGAAAAGAATTATTTTATTACAATAGAAATCCCACTGCTCTATTTCTACTCCATTTAACTTCACTCCTTGCACCTCTAAGTTCACACCATTTTTTATTTTGTTGTTGCTTAAATAGAATCAAGGTAAAGGCTACTTTTAAAGTAAATTAACTAAATAGTTTATTGCTATTGCTCTTGATGTTACCTCAGACAGCTTTTTTTTTTTTTTTTGCTTCTATCTCAGATTAATCCCTTTAGGTCATTTTCTTTTCTATGTCACTCTGAAATGTGGACTTGGAATTACTGATACTCAAATTCTCCTTTGCAGAATTCTTACATTTTCTCCACCAGCAGCATACTTCCAGTTGCCTTCCAGGACCTCTACTGAGATGTTGTACACATTTTCAATCTCGACAAGCCCAAAACTAAAGCCATTACCACTGCCCAAATGTCAAAGGCCTAACTCTTCTAGTACTTCCTACAAAACGATAGCCCAACCACAATCTCTCATCACAAAGCCAATCTATTGGAAATCACTTATCTTAATAAGTTTCAGTTTATAAGTTAGTTGACATAGTTAATAAACTCATCAAACTTGATAGGCTAATTTAACACAATTTGTTTATCACTCTTATCAGTAAAAAACAGGTATTCCTCCCTGTTGGTAGCTCTTCTGCAATACTGAGAAAGAAATGCAGATTCCTTATATGTTTAGTCTCTAACTTTTGGCTCCGAAGGTCACTCTGAGTGTCATCTCCATACATGAAGTCAATAAGGAAAAAAAAAAGCATAGAGATTTATTCCTCAGTGGTTTTTATAGCCCAAATATAGAAGTTTACTGCTATAATTTTATTAACTAGACTTCTGTGCAAGACAATATTTAATTGCATGGCAGTTGCAAAAGTTAGGCATCTGTGTGTCCAGGAGGAAAATAAAATGGGTCTTGGTAATTGCACAGAAGCATCTACTCCATCATCAAACAGTTTCTTCCAAAATCTCCCCAGCTAATTTTCAGATGTCTTTATCAGTGTTTAGGTGGCTTGCTTAGCCACTTTTTCAGTCTCCCTCTCTCTCTCTCCCATCTCTTAACAATTAAAATGGGCTTTTAATTGGCCTATAAAATAGGATATTAATATTGTCAGAACTTCAAGTTTATTTTAAGAAAGAAAAATGATCCATGTAACAGTCCTTGCATATAATAATGTTTAATAGATAGGATAGCTATTCATCATTATCAGATTCTGTATAATTTGGTTCCCATGTGGGTGAAGAGATGCTTAAAGACATTTTGGATGTTTCATCAATTTTGTATCCACCTATCTGTTTTACAATATACTATATTTAAAAAAAAAAAAGATTCTTTTGACAGTGAACACAACAAAATAACACTAAGACAGGTCAAAGGGTGAACTGTTTGTTACACATTCCTAAACACTGGAAGACTGCCAAATAGGGCCAAAAAGCCACTTGCACCTGAGACGTGAGTAACGGCAATTTGGAGCTATAGAAGAAAGCTTACGTAGACAAAGGGGACTTCCGGTTACCACAGGGGATAGCGAGGTGGAAGTGAGAGATGAACTAGGAGTTTGCAATTAACACACACATATCACAATATATAAAATAGGTAAACAAGACCTACTGTATAGCACACAGAATTATACTCAGTATCTGATAATAACTGATAATGGAAAAGAATCTGAAAAAAAAAGTATATAAACCAAATATATATATAAACTGAATGTCCAGGAGGAAAATAAACTTGAAACTAACACAATGTTGTAAATGAACTAGAATTCAATAAAAAATTAGTGACTTCATCATATTTAAAAAAAAAAAGAAGGATGGGTTTTAGCTAGGTTTCCAGGGCTCCCTATAAATCTGAATAATTTTGCAGACTCTGGGGAATACTACAATGAGCTCACACTCATTCTCTCTTTCTGTCTCTTATTTTCTGGTACCTCCTCTCAGCAATTAGGGCAGGTGCATAGTGACCCCAGTATCAGAGGCTGATAAGGGAACAAGGACTTAACCAGTTGTTCAAGAAGGAGAATTGACCGACTCCTAGTTATGGCTTCAAAACTGGGTTGGGAGAAAAAAAGAACTGTAGTTAAACACACTCTAGAGTCCTTGGTTAAAAAAAAAAATTATCATGTAAATGGAATGAAATTAATGTCCTGGGAAAATATTATCCAATATTATTTCTCATATCTTCTGTTTAGTATTAATGCTTGGCTAAACTGACACCAGTAATGAATTTGAACTTACTGCAATGCTTTTTATTATAGATCTATTAGCAGATAGTGATATACTGCCTCAATGTGTTGTTTTCAGTAATCTTTGAAAAATCCATGTTTTTTTTTTTTTTAATAATGAATTTTCACTTCTGATCATAAGTCAACTCATGTTTTTTATGCCATTTTAAAGATACAGCTTGCAGGAAACCCGGTTACGACGGACACCATCTACACTCCCACAACTCAGACTGACCACATATTTTGACCACATAAGTTTCAACCAGTTTCTAGCTTTCTGGCTCTTTAGATATTATACATCTCCTCAGGGCAGTGTTGAGCATGCCGAAATCATTCTCAACACTGAGTGCCCCACATAAGATGATATTTCAGCACTGAGATATTCCTTAATTATACGTGTTTTCACTGTATATGTAAATAGGGGATAAAAGTTGCTGAAATGCCATTAACAATGGCTGTTGAAATTTTGTGTTTAAAAGCTGCATGCACAGAAAGGGAGTTGAGCATTTGATGGTTAATATGCAGTTGGGCTCTTTCCTGACAAATCCAGCTGATTTTAAGGTCAGTGTAAATGATATCACTGTCAAACTTTAAAACCTTAAGTAATCGGTTCCAGTTATACAGAGTGTAGTAAGCCAGAAAGAAAAACACCAATACAGTATACTAACACATATATATGGAATTTAGAAAGATGGTAATGAAGACCCTGTATGCAAGACAGCAAAAGAGACACAGATATGTAGAGCGGACTTTTGGACTCTGAGGGAGAGGGAGAGGGAGAGGGTGGGATGATTTGGGAGAATAGCATTGAAATATGTATACTATCATGTAAGAAATGAATCACCAGTCAATGTTCAATGCAGGATGCAGGATGCTTGGGGCTGGTGTATGGGGATGATCCAGAGGGATGATGTGGGGTGGGAGGTGGGAGGAGGGTTCATGTTTGGGAGTTCATGTACACCTGTGGCAGATTCCTGTCAATGTATGCCAAAACCAATAGAGTACTGTAAAGTAAAATAAATAAATAAAAATAAAATAAAACTTTAAGTAAGCAATGTAGCCAACAGACATGCAATTGAATATTGGAAGCTGAAAGAGAAAATATTTGTCATGATTATTTTGAAAACGTCATTAGAATTTAACTTGATTTCAGCTGGACCTTTGGCAATACAACATGAAAATTTAAAACTAATCTTTATTTCCCTGTAACTGTTGATTCCTCCTATCATAGCTTTTTTGGTTTGTAAGACTGGTAATCAATATAAACTAACATTAACATTTTGATTTGTCAAAAATTTTCTTTTTTCAAAGGAGATTTAATTTTTATTAAAGTTTTATATTAGTTGAAACAAACAAACAAAACTATGTTTCCAGACTCTCACCTCCATAATTTGACAGAGAAAATATGTGCACAGCTATCTTTCATATCCACTGCATTGATTTCATGTTTAGCTAATCAAAAAAATTTTATACTAAGTCTCAGTTAAAAATACATGTTATTTTAGTGATCATTAGCAAGTGAAAACATAATCACTGGCCTCAATATCTTTGAAAAATAATAGATATTCAAGAACAAAACAAAGTTATTTTATGGTGTATCATGCTCCCTAGTTTTAACTGTCTTTCATTCTTATTCATTTGGGATGTCTTGCACAATTTCTTGTGCTACATAGAACTGGCATGATGGTCTCCTTGGAATCAATATGCATTTCTACTACGTCTTCTTCATCTTGATAGCAGAAAGAAGAGAAACTATTTTGATCTCTCCTAATGCCAGACACCTGTTTCAATTATCTGCTTTGGCTCATAAAATGCAGTCACTTTCAGGATTATCCTGCACTTATACTGGGAACACTTCTGGCAAAAGACACACTTTCATTTGAAGCTCTTGCTTCTGGATTCACCTTTGTACCATTCACTCTCCCATTGCAGACAACTCTTTCCCCTCAGTTTTTGTCTGCTTTTTACCTAATTTTCACTACTGAGTTACATACCTATAAAAAATATTTTCATATTTCATCGGTTGACATACAATATATTGTCTGTTCTGGTAATGGCGAGATTGAGCTCAAAATATCTTGGTTTAGAAAATACCCAAGTAAACTGTATATTACTCAGCTGTTTACAAACATTATGGCAGCCAAGATCACGTTAATGATACCTGTACAAATATGGGGCTTTAATTTTACTTTCTTGTATATGCATCAATTTACTTAACTTTTACATACCTTGTGAGTTAAGTAGCTCAGTATAACTTTCCCCATTTCACAGACCAATAATTGAGGCTAAGAGAGATTAAAGGAGCTGCTGAAAGGTCATTGCTTTTTCCAGTACACATGGAAAAATTCCATGCTAACACAAATCATGTCTAAATCTTCAATACCTTAAGAAATTGAAAATAATCCAAATAACTTTTACAAACATGATATGTTATAGTAAATGTTAGAATAGTCAAAATGGAATATTCATCAGTTCAATTGCTCAGTCATATCTGACTCTTTGCAACCCCATGCTGCAGCATGCCAGGCTTCCCTATCCATCACTAACTTCCAGAACTTGATCAAACACATGTCCATCAAGTTGGTGCATATATTCCTGAGGACAGATTCAGAGAAAAGCATGGTCCGAAAAGATACATAAACCCCAGTGTTCACTGCAGTGCTGTTTACAATAGCCAAGGCTTGGAAGCAACCTAAATATCCAACAATGGATGAATAGATCAAAAATATGTGGTACATATATATAATGGAATTATTACTCAGCCATTAAAGAGAATAATGCCATCTGCAGCAACGTGTATGGACCTAGAGATTTTCGTACATCAGTTCAGTTCAGTTCAGTTGCTCAGTCGTGTTCAACTCTTTGCGACCCCATGGACTGTGGTATGACAGGCCTCCCTGTCCATCACCAACTCCCGGAGTTGACTCAAACTCATGTCCATTGAGTCAGTGATGCCATCCAACCATCTCATCCTCTGTTGTCCCCTTCTCCTCCCACCTTCAATCTTTCCCAGCATCAGGGTCTTTTCCAATGAGTCAGTTCTTTGCATCAGCTGGCCAAAGTATTAGAGTTTCAGCTTCAACATCAGTCCTTCCAATGAACACCCAGGACCGATTCCCCTCAGGATGGACTAGTTGGATCTCTTTGCAGCCAAGGGATTCTCAAGAGTTTTCTCCAACACCACAGTTCATAATTCAAATTAATTCTTAATATTCCTTTGTTAAAAATTGCATTGAAATTCTATTTTTAAGACATTTACCATGTGTGTTTTATTTATAGTAAATAAATTTAGGTGCTTTGATTTAGTCAGTAAATTATAAAGTATAATCCTATAAGTGTAGAAATTCTAGAGTTTCTAGTCCCATAAATGTTAATCTTGGGTACTTATTTTGAAATTGAAAAGATCACACGGTTCTATAAGAAAATAAGAACACAGTACTATTTATTGTAAATCACATTATCTGTCAATGAATGTTATTAGGTTGGTGCAAAAGTAATTGCAGCTTTGCACTGTTGAAATTTGCTGTGTGATACTGGAATAGATTCTTAAATAAATGTGGTTATGTTATATATCATTTTAATGCACATTTCTTGATTTATGCTTTTTTGCTAAAGACATTACTTGCTCTATATTTTAGTTTAGACTATGAAAATTATGCTAGACAAAAGGCAAATTCAAGTGATTTTTTTATTTGAGTTCAAAATGTGTTGTAAAGCAGTAGAGACAACTCATAATATCAATGACCCATCTGGCCCAAGAACTGTTAATGAACATACAGCACAATGGTGTCAAGAAATTTTGCAAAAGAGATGAGAGACTTGAAGTTGAGGAATGTAGTGGCCTGCCATTGGAAACTGACAATGACCAATTGAGAAGATCTCAAAGCTGATCTTCTTACAAATATACAAAAGTTTCCCAAAGAGCTTAACATTGATCCTTTGAAAACATGAAAAAGTTCAATAAGTATATGCCTCATGAACTGACCAAAAATTTTTTTTTTTAAATCATTTTGAAGTTTTGTCTTCTCTTATTCTACACAACAATGAACCGTTTCTCCACCATATTCTGACTCGTGACAGAAAGCGGATTTTATATGAAAACCAGCAATGACCATCTCAGTGAGTGGACCAAGCAGCAGCTCCAAAGCACTTCCCAAAGCCAAACTTGCACCAAGGATGTGGTCACTGTTTTGCTGTCTGCTGCCCATCTGATCCACTACAGCTTTCTGAATCCTGGTGAAACCACTACCTCCAAGAAGTATGCTCAGCAAATCAATGAAAACTGGCACCCAAAACTGCCATACCTGCAGCGTCATTGGTCAACAGAATGGGCTCAATTCTTCCCAATGACAACACCCAACCACACATCACACAATCGATGCTTTTAAAGTTAAATGCATTGGACTACAAAGTTTTGCCTCATCCGCCATATTCACCCGATCTCTCACCAACTGACTACCACTTCTTCAAGCATCTCAACAACTTCTTGCAGGGAAAGCACTTAACACAACCAGAAAGAGGAAGAAAATGCTTTCTTGTATGTAGAGTACATCATGCAAAATGCTGGGTTGGATGAAGCACAAGCTGGAATCAAGATTGCCAGAAGAAATATCAATAGCCTCAGATATGCAGATGACACCATCCCAGTGGCAGAAAGCAGGGAGGAACTGAAGAGCCTCTTGAAGAAGGTGAAAGAGGAGAGTGAAAAAGCTGGCTTAAAACTCAACATTCAGAAAACTAAGATCATGACATCTGGTCCCATCACTTCATGGCAAATAGATGGGGAAGCAATGGAAACAGTGCAGACTTCATTTTCCTGGGCTCCAAAATCACTGCAGATGGTGACTGCAGCCATTAAATTAAAAGATACTTTCTCTTTGGAAGAAAATCTATGATGAACCTAGACAGCATATTAAAAAGCAGAGACATTACGTTGCCAACAAAGGTCCATATAGTCAATGCTATGGTTTTTCCAGTAGTCATGTATGGATATGAGAACTGGACCATAAAGAAGGCTGAATGCTGAAGAACTAATGCTTCTGAATTGTGATGCTGGAGAAGACTCTTGAGAGTCCCTTGAACTGAAAGGAGATCAAACCAGTCAATCCTAAAGGAAAGCAATCCCAAATATCCATTGGAAGGACTGATGCTGAAGCTCCAATACTTTGGCCACCAGATGTGAAGAGCCGACCCACTGGAAAAACCATGATACTGGGAAAGATTGAAGACAGGAGGAAAAGGGGATGACAGAGGATGATATGGTTGGGAGGCATCACTGACTTGATGGACATGAGTTTGAGCAAGTTCCAGGAGTTATTGATGAACAGGGAAGCCTGGCGTGCTGCAGACCATGGGGTCACAAAGAGTTGGACACAAATGAGTGACTGAACTGAAGAGTTCATCAAATCCTAAAGCATGAATTTTTACACCATAGGAATAAACAAACTTATTTCCTGTTAGCAAAAAAATAGGTTACTTATAATGGTCCCTGTTTTGGTTTAAAAAAATGTATTTGAGCCTAGTTATATTGACTTAAAATTCACAGTGTGAAATCACATTTGCACCAACCTAATAATTTTTGATATATTTTTACTTCTAAATTTTTTATGATGCTATAAATTGTTTTTTATAATTGATATAATATACTGTTTGAAAAAACCTGTCCTCTATACAAACGTAATCACATAAAACCAAGAAATGTTAAGCATGGATGATCTCAGGTCAGTGAAGTATGACATGAGCTCATACACAAAAAAAGAAAAGCAACACAAACACAGCGTGAGAGTCATCAAATCACAAGAGAATGAAAGAGGAAAGGAAGAAAAATGAACTATAAAAATTAATCCAAAACAAGAAACAAACAGCAATTAAAACTAAGATCATGACATCTGGTCCCATCACTTCATGGCAAATAGATGGGGAAGCAATGGAAACAGTGCAGACTTCATTTTCCTGGGCTCCAAAATCACTGCAGATGGTGACTGCAGCCATTAAATTAAAAGATACTTTCTCTTTGGAAGAAAATCTATGATGAACCTAGACAGCATATTAAAAAGCAGAGACATTACGTTGCCAACAAAGGTCCATATAGTCAATGCTATGGTTTTTCCAGTAGTCATGTATGGATATGAGAACTGGACCATAAAGAAGGCTGAATGCTGAAGAACTAATGCTTCTGAATTGTAATGCTGGAGAAGACTCTTGAGAGTCCCTTGAACTGAAAGGAGATCAAACCAGTCAATCCTAAAGGAAAGCAATCCCAAATATCCATTGGAAGGACTGATGCTGAAGCTCCAATACTTTGGCCACCAGATGTGAAGAGCCGACCCACTGGAAAAACCATGATACTGGGAAAGATTGAAGACAGGAGGAAAAGGGGATGACAGAGGATGATATGGTTGGGAGGCATCACTGACTTGATGGACATGAGTTTGAGCAAGTTCCAGGAGTTATTGATGAACAGGGAAGCCTGGCGTGCTGCAGACCATGGGGTCACAAAGAGTTGGACACAAATGAGTGACTGAACTGAAGAGTTCATCAAATCCTAAAGCATGAATTTTTATACCATAGGAATAAACAAACTTATTTCCTGTTAGCAAAAAAATAGGTTACTTATAATGGTCCCTATTTTGGTTTAAAAAAATGTATTTGAGCCTAGTTATATTGACTTAAAATTCACAGTGTGAAATCACATTTGCACCAACCTAATAATTTTTGATATATTTTTACTTCTAAATTTTTTATGATGCTATAAATTGTTTTTTATAATTGATATAATATACTGTTTGAAAAAACCTGTCCTCTATACAAACGTAATCACATAAAACCAAGAAATGTTAAGCATGGATGATCTCAGGTCAGTGAAGTATGACATGAGCTCATACACAAAAAAAGAAAAGCAACACAAACACAGCGTGAGAGTCATCAAATCACAAGAGAATGAAAGAGGAAAGGAAGAAAAATGATCTATAAAAATTAATCCAAAACAAGAAACAAACAGCAATAAGAACACACATATTGATAATTGGGTCTTCCCTAGTAGCTCAGCTGGTAAGCAATCCGCCTGCAATGCAAGAGACCCCATGGGGTTACAAAAAGTTGGACACGACTAAACCATTTTCACTTCACTTTCTTTTATTGATAATTACCTTAAACATAAATGGATTAACTACTCCAACCAAAAGACAGAATAGTTGAATGGACACAGGCAAAAAACCCTTATAAATATGCTGTCTACAAGAGACCAATTTCAGATCTAAGGACATATACAGATTGAAAATGAGGGGAAAGAGAAAGTTATTCCATGCAAATGGATATCACTAATTATTAGAGGATTCAAATAAAAACCACAATGAGGTATCACACTGGCCAAAATGTGAATCTACAAACAGTAAATATTGGAGAGGGTGTAGAGAAAAGGAAACCCTCTGGCACTGTTGGTGGGAAGGTAAATTGATAGAGCCACTGTGGAGAACAGCATGGAGGTTCGCTAAAAAGCTAAAAATAGAACTACCATATGACCCAGTAATCCCACTACTGAGCATATGCCCTGAGAAAACTAATTCAAAAAGATACATGAATCCCAATGTTCATTGCAGCACTATTTACAATAGCCAGCACATGGAAGCAACAGATTAAATGCTCCAGCCAAAAGGCAGATAAATGTCCACTGACAGATAAATGGATAAAGAAGATATGATGCATATATAAAATTAAATATTACTCAGCCATAAAAAGGAACAAAATTGGGACATTTGTAGTGATGTGGGTGGAACTAGAATGTGTCATATGGAGTGAATAAAGTCAGAAAGAGAAAAACAAGTACTATATATTAACGCATATAGATGGAACCCAGAAAAATGGTACAGATGCACTAACTTGCAGGGAAGGAACAGAAGACTAGACATAGAGAACTGACACGTGGAGGNAATTGGGACATTTGTAGTGATGTGGGTGGAACTAGAATGTGTCATATGGAGTGAATAAAGTCAGAAAGAGAAAAACAAGTACTATATATTAACGCATATAGATGGAACCCAGAAAAATGGTACAGATGCACTAACTTGCAGGGAAGGAACAGAAGACTAGACATAGAGAACTGACACGTGGAGGTAGTGGGGAAAAGGGAGAGTAGCATCAACATATATACACAACCGTGTCTAAAATAGAGAGCTAGTGGGAAGCTGCTGTAGAATCAGGGGTTCAGCTCAGGGCTCTGTGATGACTGAGAACAGCTGGAACGGAAACTCAAGAAACAGGGGATATATGCATAAATATAGCTGACTCACTTTGGTTTACAACCAAAATTATCAGAGCACTGTAAAGTAATTATACTCCAATTGAAAAAAAATACCTACAATGAGGTAACACTTCAAATCAATCAGAATGTGTGTGTGCTAAGTCATGTCAGTCATGTTCAACTCTTTGTAACCCTATGGACTGCAGCCTACCAGGCTTCTCTGCCCATGGCATTCTCCAGGCAAGAATACTGGAATGGTTTGCCATGCCAAAACATCTACAAACAAGAAATGCTGAAGAGATTGTGGAGAAATGGGAACCTTTCTATACTGTTGATGGGAAAATTGGTGCAGCCACCATGGAGAACAGTACAGAAGTTCATTAAAAAACTGGAGTTACCGTATGACCCTACAATCACACTCCTGGGCATATACTCAGAGGAGAATATGGTCTAGAANAGGCAAGAATACTGGAATGGTTTGCCATGCCAAAACATCTACAAACAAGAAATGCTGAAGAGATTGTGGAGAAATGGGAACCTTTCTATACTGTTGATGGGAAAATTGGTGCAGCCACCATGGAGAACAGTACAGAAGTTCATTAAAAAACTGGAGTTACCGTATGACCCTACAATCACACTCCTGGGCATATACTCAGAGGAGAATATGGTCTAGAAAGTTATATGCACTTCAGTGTTCACTGCAGTACTATTTACAGTAGCCAAGATATGGGAACAACCTAAATTTCCATCAAAAGATGAATGCATAAAGAAGATGTGGTACACACAAACAGTGATTCCATTAAAAGCCATTGAAAAGAATGAAATAATGACATTTGCAGCAATATGGATGCTCCTAGAAATTGTCAAAGTAAGTCAAAGACAACATGGCTTTGTGCAAAATCTAAGAAAAGAAAGGAAAAAATGAACTTATTTACAAATAGAAACAGACACAGACTTGAACAAGGAACTTATGGTTACCAGAGGGGAGGGGAAGAGAAAGGGACAGTGAGTGAGTTTGGACTGACATGTACACACTGCTATATTTTAAATGGATAACCAACAGGGAACTATTATATAGCACAGGGAACTCTGCTCAGTATTATATAACCACCTAAAGGGAAAAAAAAACTTGAAAAAAAGATACACAAATATGAATAACTGAATCAATTTACTGTACACCTGAACATAACACAACATTGTTATTCAATTATACTCCAATATAACATAAAATGTTGCTTAAAAAAGAAATTTTAAACATATCATTTAATAGAACTTCTAGAAATAAAAAAGCTAATAATAGTGTCAAAAAATGATAAAAATTTGAAAGAGATAAATAATCCTGGCCAATTTTCAAAAGAAATTTTGTACAGGTTCTCTATACAACGTAATCAATTTTCAAAAATAAAACCTGGGAAGGAAATGTGTATGGAAAACAACATTCTTCTTCTGACAAATATATACTGACTGCTGCTGCTAAGTCGATTCAGTTGTATTTGACTCTGTGTGACCCCA
>SJYX01004104.1:89625-116840 GCA_006410675.1 Oreotragus oreotragus | reverse complement strand
TCCATTGGATTTTCCAGGCAAGAGTACTGGGGTGGGGTGCCATTGAAAGGAATTTGATTTAGGTCATACCTGAAAGGTCTAGTGGTTTTCCCCACTTCCTTCATCTTAAATCTGAATTTTGCAGTAATTAGTTCATGATATGAGCCACAGTCAGCTCCCAGTCTTGCTTTTGCTGACTGTATAGAGCTTCTCCATCTTTGGCTGCAAAGAATATAATCAATCTCATTTCAGTATTGACCATCTGGTGATGTCCATGTGTAGAGTCTTCTCTTCTGTTGTTGGAAGAGAGTGTTTTCTATGACCAGTGTTTTCTCTTGGCAAAACTCTGTTAGCCTTTGCTCTGCTTCATTTTGTACACCAAGGCCAAAGTGGCCTATTACTCCAGGTATTTCTTGACTTCCTACTTTCACATTCCAGTCCCCTCTGATGAAAAAGACATCTTTGTTTGGTGATAGTTGTAGAAGGTCTTATAAATCAATCACAGAAAACTAACCAAACATGGATCACATGGACCACAGCCTTGTCTAGCTCAATGAAACCATGAGCCATGCCCTGTAAGGCCACCCAAGATGGATGGCTCATGGTGGAGAGTTCTGATAAAACGTGGAAAGGAATGGCAAACCGCTGCAGTATTATTGCCTTGAGAACCCCATGAACAGTATGAAAAGGCAAAAACATATGACACTGAAAGATGAGCTTCCCAGGTCGGTAGGTGCCCAATATGCTACTGGATAAGAGTGGAGAAATAACTCCAGAAAGAATGAAGAGATGGAGCCAAAGCAAAAACAATGCCTAGTTGTGGATGTGATGGGTGATGGAAGTAAAGTCTGACGCTAAAGAACAATATTGCATAGGAACCTGGAATGTTAGGTCCATAGATCAAGGTAAATTGGAAGTGGTCAAAAAGGAGATGGCAAGAGTGAACACTGACATTTTAGGAATCAGTGAACTAAAATGGACTGGAATGGGCAAATTTAATTCAGATGACCACTATATCTACTACTGTGGGCAAGAATCCATTAGGATAAATGCAATAGCCCTCATAGTCACAAAAGAGTCTGAAATGCAGGGTGCCATCTCAAAAATGACAGAATGATATCTGTTGATTTCCAAGGCAAACTATTCAGTATCACAGTAATCCAAGTCTATGCCCCAACCAGTAATGCTAAGAAGCTGAAGTTGAAAGGTTCTATGATGACCGATAAGACTAGACCCCCAAATGCTCTATTAAGGGCACCACTCCAACAAATGGGCCTACAGACAATAATGGATCAGTATTTGTGTCAGTAACGTCCAAATAAATACTTGAGAATTTTATAGTTTATTTCAAATACTGTCTTCACTATTGACTATCAAAGACTATCAAAGTTTCTTGAAAATCTGGCTACTTATTATCCTTAAATTTGCTATAATCTTCATGGGAAGTTTTATCCACTACATACAAAATATCAGCCCAGAATCATTTTCCTACCCTCTGTCACACCACCTCAGTGTGGAAAAATTCTCATATTTTGGAAAATTTTATCTTATTACATTATTCCAGTCTGTGACATAAGAGAGCAGACAGCTATTATTCCCAAAGGGGGTGGGCCTCTTTTAAGGATGATATATTAATTTACTTAGGCTGATATAACACAGTACCACAGACTAGACTGACTAAATGACAGAAAATTATTCTCTACAATTTTGGAGACTCAAATCTGAAATCAAGGTGTTAGCAAGGCTGGTTTCTTCCAAAGCCTTTTTCTTTGGCTTGTGGTTGGCCATCTGTTTTCTCTTTGTATCCTCATCTACTCTTGCCTCTGTGCATATCTCTGTACAATTGTCTTCTTCTTATAAAGCACCAGTCATATGATTAGCAACTCATTTTAATGATTTTATTTTAACTTAATACCACTTTAAAGGCCCTATATCCAATATCATTACATTCTGGGGCTCCAGCAGCTAGGACTTCCACCTTAGATTTTGAAGAAATACAATTCAGACCATCAATGAAGCCAATATCCAGCAATCAAAGCATACAGCATGGATTCAACCAAATAACTTCAAGACCTTGTCTATTGCCTTCCCAAATCTAATAAACTCATTCATTCTTTGGCATTTCATTTGGAAACCTTAACAATCATCATGATTGGAATTCTGTGAATTATAGTTATTGTAGCATATATTGATTGTGTATCTAGAATTCTACAGTGGGTTTTAATCTACTTTGCATTATTCATATATAAGCCAGTAGGGTTCTCAAGTACTTAGACAAATAAGCCTTGAATATTTAGAAAACACTGTGTATCTCTAGGTATCTAAGTAATTTTATATCTTTTCTCTTGGAAAGCTGTCACCTCCTAATTCTGATCCTGAGCAGTCAAAATAATAAATAGATATTAAACTTCTTGACCACTAAAAAGTGTGTGTGTGTGTGTGTTGGGGCTCCAGCAGCTAGGACTTCCACCTTAGATTTTGAAGAAATACAATTCAGACCATCAATGAAGCCAATATCCAGCAATCAAAGCATACAGCATGGATTCAACCAAATAACTTCAAGACCTTGTCTATTGCCTTCCCAAATCTAATAAACTCATTCATTCTTTGGCATTTCATTTGGAAACCTTAACAATCATCATGATTGGAATTCTGTGAATTATAGTTATTGTAGCATATATTGATTGTGTATCTAGAATTCTACAGTGGGTTTTAATCTACTTTGCATTATTCATATATAAGCCAGTAGGGTTCTCAAGTACTTAGACAAATAAGCCTTGAATATTTAGAAAACACTGTGTATCTCTAGGTATCTAAGTAATTTTATATCTTTTCTCTTGGAAAGCTGTCACCTCCTAATTCTGATCCTGAGCAGTCAAAATAATAAATAGATATTAAACTTCTTGACCACTAAAAAGTGTGTGTGTGTGTGTGTGTATGCACTTTTTGACTATGATTTTCCTTGTATAAAAAATTCAGCTAGTCTGCCTTCCACTCTGCTCTCATTCCAATGACAGAGCCAGGCTTCTTAACCACTTACTTCGAAAGAGTAACAATTTTCTGCCTACCTATATTTAGAAGATGAAAATTTTCTAAGAAGCCTCTAATTTTAAGGTAGTTCAGGAAGTACTCGTCTTGCTTACTTTAAATATTTTCCTATTCTATATTCCATCTTAATATGTTTATTAAGAGTTGCAGAATTTCTTCATACTAAACAACCATTCACATGTATAATATTCCATCCCATGAATTTAAGAATGGAAAGATTTATGACTTCTTAGTTATTGAAATAAGTGAGAAATTCCTTTGATCTTTTAGTCCCTCAGTTGAACTGCTGAAGTAATTATTTCAAGTTCTTTTCTTTATATTCTAAACCAAAAATAAATATTCCTAACAGTTAACAAAAATGTTCAAACTCTTGAACCATTCCCTTTATTAATTAAAACATGGTTACACAAAAAGAACAGTAATTTTTCAAACATATAAAGAGTAATATTTGTATGTTTGCTGTTTGTATTTTATTACCATATCATTTTTAGATTAGTAAACTGAAACAGATATAAATGTATCAGACATACACCAGATCTAGACTCAAATTATTTTCTGGAAAATTTCTCAACATATACAAAATTAGCAAGATTCAAATACAATTTACTACTTCCCCAAAGCACCTCTAGTACCTAGTGAATATCCACTATAATAATTTTAAATTATCACCTTATATTTTTACCAGACAGATCAGTTATCCTCAAAAGCCTTCTGAAGTGTAAAGTACCCTCAGAGTTCACCATATGTGTCCTGCATTCATGCTTCTGCAGCAGAGCTCCAAGATCTACCAAAAAAGCTCCTAAGGAATCCCTTAGGATTCCTTATCAGTTGACATTTTCATACTCCCTAGAGTATTACTCAGAGAAGGCAATGGCACCCCACTGCAGTACTCTTGCCTGGAAAATCCCATGGATGGAGGAGCCTGGTAGGCTGCAGTCCATGGGATCGCAAACGTCGGACACGACTGAGTGACTTGACTTTCACTTTTCACTTTCATGCATTGGAGAAGGAAATGGCAACCCACTCCAGTATTCTTGCCTGGAGAATCCCAGGGATGGGGGAGCCTGGTGGGCTGCTGTCTATGGGGTCGCACAGAGTTGGACACGACTGAAGTGACTTAGCAGCAGCAGCAGGAAGGGTTCTTGAGTGTCTTGGGTTTCTATAACAGTTTCTCTCATTTCTATAACTATTATGACAAACAATATTAGAGGTTACAAATTAGAGCTCCTCCAATTAGATGCTCTTAGCTATGTGATATATTGATTTTAAACTTTTCCTGTGATAGGTTTACTATAACAGATTTTCAGATACACAGTCCTGCCTATCAGAAATGCAAAGAGTCAGATACAACCTAGCAACTGAACAACAATAAAGAAATGGAAACTTGAAAAGCCAAGAAGGATTTTGGCAAGCTCTCTGTGTAAGGTGCCACACTACAAGGGTCTCAAAGCTGGAGCAACAAAATCAAGGCAATGGCATTTGTATAGGGATTTAAACTTGACAAATTTGTCTCATCATTCTTTCCTCTTTCAGTTAAAGTAGATGCATCTTAGATCACTTAAATGACCTATTTAGGGCCCTATAGGTAGTAGGGAAGCACTGGGATTTGAGGCAATGTCTTCTGTTTTTAATAGAAGAAAAATGAAGCAACTGTGGGAGAGGCAGAAGTATGGCGAATGGTGTTGACTTATCTACTTTGTTGTCTTGTATTCAGTCTTAAAAACATTATTACACTAACAATAATGACTATCATGTTTAAGATATTCCTTCTTAATCTCTCTCTCATGATGAAACCAAACCCATGATATAAGAACAAACAGGCCAAGTTTTCACAAATAATGACTTTCTGTATGAGATTGAAAGACAATATTCCAAGGACAGTATTAAATTACCAGCATGGCTCAGTGCACTGTTCAACTTTCAATTCACTGTCAGATGAAATTGGTAGAGTGTCAAAACCCATCAAAAACCTAACACAACAATTTCTCCCTGGAGAAACATACTGTAACTATTACAAGGCACTTTTAAGGTTTATTGATTTGGAGATAAGAAGCACAGTTACATTGGAGAGATGACAGAGATGAAGTGCATTTCTCAGAATAATAAACATACTTCCAAGTCAGGGATCACATAAATATAAAGACAGAGCACCATTTAATTGTCATTTGTTCCACTGTATTTGCACCAGATTATAAATATCCAAAAGACCCAATATAAGTATCAGGCATGAAAAGCAGCCATATATAGTAAAATAGGGTAAATGGTCTTCAAAAGTCTTCAGTAGCATTTGAGTTTTGTGAATGATACAACTTTGTCATCATTAAACAAGATTTATAACTCCCATAATATTTTTAAAAAGTTTTTTTGCCCCAGTATATTAATAACTACCACATTAGAGGCATTTCTATTCAATTTAAAAAGAAAGAGATAATGATATAAAAAGTATGGCTGATGTATGGGGATATAAAACAGTAAAAAGTTAAATGATTAGGGAAGTGTTTTTATTTACAGAAGGACAGTATTCAGAATAATATATATAATACATTATTATATTTGTAAAGAAAATTTAGTCCAATATGTCAATATAAGAAAAATTCTTGACAAGGAAATTAATAATTGTTATATCTCACAAAGCTTAGTTAGAAATAAATAATGGCAAACTCATTCATAATAACATATATAGTCACAATATAACTACAATAAACATATATGAAGAAAGCAGTAAAAAACCACCAAATATCGAGTACATAAAAAGATGAAAATGTGAGGTTTAGCATGTTATAGAACAAAAAGCTTGAACATTTTCAAATTGTTGAACGATTTCAATATTTCAATTGCATTAAAGAGTAATGCAATTCCAACTAAAATTATAATTTTTAACTTTAATTTTAGAAATTTGAAAATCTTTTCTTAAATTCCATTTTAAAGTTTCAAATTGATGAAACTAAAATGAATGAGCCATAATTCCATAATAAACTGCAAAGATACAAAAGAAGAAATTAATTTATGTTTTGGGAACTAATAGTATTAACACATATCATTTAGGAAGCAACAGAGTTAATTTGGAAATGACAATCAATTAATAAATGCTGTTGGCACACTTTGTTAGCTATTTTTAAAAAGTCACTGATGTATGTGTAAAGAAGTATACTGCATACAAATAAGTAGATTTCTATATATTTATACGAATTAATTTAAAAGAATATAAAATTAGAAAATATAATTATAGTCACAAAAATAAAATACTTAAGAATAAAACTTTAAAAAAAGTATGCAAGCTTAACTGTATAAGGACAATAATACTTTACCTAAAGTCTCTAAAAGATTTAAGGGATGGAGAGACATAATCAAGAGCTTATAGTCAAGAAAAAGCTAAAATAATTCAGCACCACAAAACCAGCTTCACAATAAATACTAAAGGAATTTCTATAGGTGGAAAACACAAGAAGGAAGAACAATTAGGTAGGGAAGAAAAGACACATACAGAAAGAAACCCAAAACAATTAATAAAATGTCAACAGGAATACACATACTGAAGATCACCATGTAAATGGAATAAAAGTTCCAACAAGAAATAAAGTGAATGAATGGATACAAAAACAAGATTTGTATATGTGCTCTCTATAAGAGACCCACTTCAGACCTAAGGACACAAACCGACTGAAAGTGAGGGCATGGAAAAAACATATTCCATGCAAATGGAAATCAAAAGAAAGGTGGAGTAGCATTACTCTTATTAGACAAAATATACTTTAAAATAAAGACTGTTACAAGTATAGGGAAGCACACTACCTAATGATCAAGGGATCAACCCAAGAAGAAGATATAACAACTGTAAATATATTTGCACCCAACATTGGAACACTTCAATCCATAAGGCAAATGCTAAGATCCATAAAAGCGGAAATCAACAGTAACTCAATAATAGTGGGGAACATTAGCACCTCAGTTACACCAATAGACAGATCATCCAGATAGAAAATCAATAAAGACAAGACTTATCTGATACACTGGATTAGATAGACTTAATTGATATTTACAGGACATTTCATCTGAAAGCAGTAGAAAATACTTTCTCGGGTGCACACATAACATTCTCCAGGATAGATCACATCCTGGGTCACAAATCAAGCCACAGTAAATTTAAGAAAGCTGAAATCATAATGAGCTTCTTTTCTAACAATAATCCTATGAAATTTGAAATGAATTACAGGGAAAACACTGTAAAAAAAAATAAGTGGAGGCTAAACAGTATGTCACTAAATAATCAATGAGTCATTGAAAGAAAATCAAAGAGGAAATTAATAAATACTTAGACACAAATAATAATGAAAACATGATAAACCAAACCTATGGAACACAGCAAAAGCAGTGCCAAGAGGGAAGTTTATAACAATACAACATTAGCTCAAGAAACAAGAGAAATTTCAAATGACCTAACCTTACACTTAAAGAAACTAGACAAAGACCAAATAAAACCCAAAGTTAGGAGAAGGAAAGAAATCATAAAGATTGGAGCAGAAATAAATGAAATAAAGATAAAGAAAACAATACCAAAGACTAATGAAACTCAAAACTGTTCTTTGGGAAGATAAACAAAGATGATTAAATTTTAGGCAGACTAATCAAGAAAAAAAAAAGGGGGACGGGAGCAGACTCAATTTCAGATCAATAAAACTAGAAATGAAAAAAGAAAAGTTACAACTGATACAACAGAAATACAAAGAATCATAAGAGATTACTACAAGACTGTATGCCACTAAAATGGAAAACCTAGAAATAATGGACAAATTCTTAGAAAGGTACAATCTCCCAAAACTGAAACAATAAGAAATAGAAAATATGAACAGAAAAATCACAAGTACTGAAGCTGAAACTGAACAAAAGTCCAGAATCAGGCAGCTTCACAAGCAAATTTCACCAAACATTTAGAGAAGAGTTAATACCTACTCTATCTGAAAATGTCCCCATCTGCCCCCCCAAAAAATACAGAGGAAGGAACACTCTCAAGCTTATTCTAATAGGAATCCATCACCTTGATATTAAAACCAGATATCAGCAAAATACTAGCAAAGCAAATAGAAACATATTAAAAGGAGAATGCAAAAGTAGGAAGTCATGAAACACTTGAGGTAACTGGAAAATTTCGCCTTGGAGTACAGAATGAAGCAGGGAAAATGATAATAGAGTTTTGCCAAGAGAAGGCACTGATCATAGCAACCACCCCCTTCAAACAACACAAGAGAAGACTCTACACATGAACATCACCAGATGGTCAACACCAAAATCAAATTGATTTTATTCTTTGCAGCCAAAGATGGAGAAGCTCTATACAGTCAACAAAAACAAGACTGGGAGCTAACTGTGGCTCATATCATTAACTCCTTATTGCCTAATTCAGACTTAAACTGAAGAAAGTAGGGAAAACCACTAGACTATTCAGGTATGACCTAAATCAAATCACTTTAGATTATACAGTGAAAGTGACAAATAGATTCAAGGGATTAGATCTGATAGACAGAGTGCCTGAAGAATTATGGACGGAGGTTCAAGACACTGTACAAGACACAGGGATGAAGACTATCCCCAAGAAAAAGAAATGCAAAAAGGAAAAATGGCTATCTGAGGAGGCCTTACAAATAGCTGTGAAAAGAAGTGAAGCAAAAGGCAAAGGAGAAAAGGAAAGATACACCCACTTGAATGCAGAGTTCTGAAGAATAGCAAGGAGAGATTAAAAAAAAAAAGCCTTCCTCAGTGATCATTGCAAAAAAATAGAGGAAAACAATAGAATGGGAAAGACTAGAGATCTCTTCAAGAAAATTAGGGATACCAAGGGAACATTTCATGCAAAGATGGGCTTGATAAAGGACAGGAATGGTATGGACCTAACAGAAGCAGAAGATATGAAGAGGTGGCAGGAAAACACAGAAGAACTGTACATCTTCATGATCCAGATAATCATGATGGTATGATCACTCACCCAGAGTCAGACATCCTGGAATGTGAAGTCAAGTGGGCCTTAAGAAGCATCACTACAAGCAAAGCTAGTAGAGGTGATGGAATTCCAGTTGAACTATTTCAAATTCTAAAATATGATGCTGTGAAAGTGCTGCACTCAATATGCCAACAAATTTGGAATACTCAGCAGTGGCCACAGGACTGGAAAAGGTCAGTTTTCATTCCAATCCCAAAGAAAGACAATGCCAGTTCAATTCAGTTCAGTAGCTCAGTCATGTCCAACTCTTTGTGATCCCATGAACCGCAGCACGCCAGGCCTCCCTGTCTATCACCAACTCCCAGAGTTTACCCAAAATCATGTCCATCGAGTCAGTGATGCCATCCAATGATCTCATCCTCTGTCATCCCCTTCTCCTCCTGCCCTCAATCTTTCTCAGCATCAGGGTCTTTTCAAATGAGTCAGCTCTTTGCATCAGGTAGCCAATGTATTGGAGTTTCAGCTGCAACATCAGTCCTTTCAATGAACACCAAGGATTGATCTCCTTTAGGATGGACTGGTTGGATCTCCTTGAAGTCAAGGGACTCTCAAGAGTCTTCTCAACTCCACAGTTCAAAAGCATCAATTCTTCAGTGCTCAGCCTTCTATATAGTCCAACTCTCACATCCATACATGACCACTGGAAAAACCATAGCCTTGACTAGACTACCACACAATTGCTCTCATCTCACACGCTAGTAAAGTAATGTTCAAAATTCTCCAACTCAGGCTTCAACAGTACGTGAACTGTGAACTTCCAAATGTTCAAGCTGGATTTCAAAAAGGCAGAGGGACCAGAGATCAAATNGTGATGCCATCCAATGATCTCATCCTCTGTCATCCCCTTCTCCTCCTGCCCTCAATCTTTCTCAGCATCAGGGTCTTTTCAAATGAGTCAGCTCTTTGCATCAGGTAGCCAATGTATTGGAGTTTCAGCTGCAACATCAGTCCTTCCAATGAACACCAAGGATTGATCTCCTTTAGGATGGACTGGTTGGATCTCCTTGAAGTCAAGGGACTCTCAAGAGTCTTCTCAACTCCACAGTTCAAAAGCATCAATTCTTCGGTGCTCAGCCTTCTATATAGTCCAACTCTCACATCCATACATGACCACTGGAAAAACCATAGCCTTGACTAGACTACCACACAATTGCTCTCATCTCACACGCTAGTAAAGTAATGCTCAAAATTCTCCAACTCAGGCTTCAACAGTACATGAACTGTGAACTTCCAAATGTTCAAGCTGGATTTCAAAAAGGCAGAGGGACCAGAGATCAAATTGCCAACATCTGTTGGACTATCAAAAAAGCAAGAACGTTCCAGAAAAACATCTATTTCTGTTTATTGACTATGCCAAAGCCTTTGACTGTGTGGATCACAACAAACTGTGGAATTTCCAGAGAAAGAACGGGAAAGAAGAGATGGGAATACCAGACCACCTAACCTGCCTCTTGAGAAATCTGTATGCAGATCAGGAAGCAACAGTTAGAACTGGACATGGAACAACAGACTGGTTCCAAATCAGGCAAGGAGTACATCAAGGCTGCATATTGTCACCCTGCTTATTTAACTTATATGCAGAGTACATTCATACAAAATACCAGGGTGAAGCACAAGCTGCAATCAAGATTGCCAGGAGAACTATCAATAACCTCAGATATGCAAGTGACACCAACCTTATTGCAGAAAGCAAAAAGGAACTGAAGAGCCTCTTGATGAAGGTGAAAGAGGAGAGTGAAAAAGGTGGCTTAAAAGCTCAACATTCAAAAAACTAAGATCATGGCATCCAGTCCCATCATTTCATGGCAAATAGATGGGGAAACAGTGGAAACAGTGACAGACTTTATTTTCTTGGGCTCCAAAATCACTGCAGATTATGACTGCAGCCATGAAATTAAAAAACAAAACAAAACAAAAAAACACTTGCTCCTTGGAAGAATAGTTATGACCAACTTAGATAGCATACTAAAAAGCAGACACATTACCTTGTCAGCAAATATCCATCTAGTCAAAGCTATGGTTTTTCTAGTAGTCATGTATGGAAGTGAGAGTTGGACTAGAAAGAAGGCTGAGTGACAAAGAATTGATGCTTTTGACTTGTGGTGTTGGAGAAACCTCTTGAGAGTCCCTTGGACTGCAAGGAGATCAAACCAGTCAACGCTAAAGGAAATAAATCCTAAATATTCATTGGAAGGACATGTTGAAGCAGAAACTCCAATACTTTGACCACCTGATGTGAAGAGCTAACTTATTAGGAAAGATTCTGATGCTGGAAAGATTGAAGCCAGAAGAAGAAGGGGACGACAGAGGATGAGATGTTTGAATGACATCACCAACTCAATGGACATGAGTTTGAGCAAGCTCTGGGAGATGGTGATGGACAGGGAAGCCTGGCATGATTCAGTCTCCATGGAGTCACAAAGAGTTGGACACAACTGAGCAACTAAACAACAACAGATAGCTAAAACATGGAAAGATTGGTCAACATTACTAATCATCAGAGAAGTGCAAATGAAAATCTCAACAAGGTATCACCTCACACAGTCAGAGTGGTCATATTCAAATAATCCACAAACAATAAATGCTGGAGAGCATGTGGAGGAACAGGAACTTTCTGACACTGTTGATAAGAATATAAATTGGTACAGCCCCTGTGGAGAACAGTATGGAAGTTCATTAAAAAAAAAAAAAAAACTAAAAACAGAACTACCATGTGATCTAGCAGTCCTTCTTATAGGCATACATCCAGAGAAAAACCTGGTTGGAAAGATACATGAACCTCAGTGTTCACTGCAACACTGTTTACAATAGCCAAGACATGGAAGCAACCTAAATCTTCATCAACAGAGGAATGAATAAAAAAGCTTTGGTACATACATACAGTGGAACATTTCTCAGCCATAAAATAAACCTTCAAAATAATGTCATTTGCAGCAACATGAATGGACTTAAAGATTATCATACTGAGTGAAGTAAGTCAAACAGAGAAAGACAAATATGTGATATCGCTTATATGTGGGATCTGAAAAAGGGTACAAATGAACTTGTCTATAAAACAGAAAACAGTTTACAGATGTATGAAATGAATTTACGGTTACCAGGGGGTGTTGCATTGGGAGAGACAGATTATAAGATTAGGACTGACATAAACTGTATTATGTATAACATAGATAACTAATACGGACCTACTGTATAGCACGGGGAACTCAATACTCTGTAACATACTGTATGGGAAAAGAAACTAAAGAAGAGTGGATATATGTACATAGTTAACATTCACTGCACTACACACCTTAAATACCACAACATTGTAAATCAACTATACTCAAAATTTGAAATAAATAAACCTAAACAATAATCTGAATATGCTTGAGCCAAAAACTCTAGAATAAAAGGGTAATATATTTAGGATGAAGAACTAGAACAAAGGAATAAGGAAATATTATGAGTCCCACTGGCAAGGAAATAAAGAACATAAAGGGACACATCATGACATGAAAAATACTAGTAACAAAAAGTATTAGTTATACTTGAAGTATGCACATTTTAGCAACAAAACATTTCAGAGAAAAGAGGGAATGTTCTATTCACTCCCCATCCCAACACCAGAAAAACCTATGTCAAACAAGCTTGTTGAAGTATCCTAGTGTTATTTGGCACACACACAAAAAGCCAAATACTGCTAAGAATAGACTTCCAAACACCACCTGATAAAAGAGACTTTTACACAGCTAAGTTTTGATAGCGACTGCACTTTTACTTTTCACTTTCCTGCATTGGAGAAGGAAATGGCAACCCACTCCAGTGTTCTTATCTGGAGAATCCCAGCAACGGGGGAGCCTGGTGGGCTGCCGTCTATGGGGTCGCACAGAGTCGGACATGACCGAAGCAACTTAGCAGCAGCAGCAGCAGCAGCAGCAGCAGTTTTGATCGGTACTTTACTGCCATTTAGTCATAGAGATAAGCTAAGGTTGGAATTTGAGAGATTTAGGCAGACAAGTTTTGGAAGGTGGTGCGATGCTTGGGTGAAACAGGCTAGGCAGAAGTCGCTTACAAGTTGTTGGGCTTCTCTAAGCTGCACTTTTCTGAATTATTCATAATCTTATCTCTCAATATATAATCTCTGTAAAAGTTTACTTTGTTTCTCAGCAGTGAAATATATGCTGCTTGGAGACAGATGATACATGCTGAAATCTCTCAGAAAAGTGTTTTTTTCGGGGGGTGGGGGAGGGGTGGTACTGAATCCAATTCTCCAGGTAATTCACCCTCATCCCTGGGTCACATGAGCTTATCTGGAGCTGTGGACAGTCCCCAACACCCACAAAGCTTCCCATACAAAACATCTGCTTTCATCTTCACTACCTAAGGATTTTCTAGCTCACCATGTCCCCAGGACAAACCTCAACCAATGGCTGAAACGAGTCACAGCATTCAGCTTCCAGTGGTACAGCTGAAGTCAATGTTCAAACAGCTTTTCAGTACCTCCTGAGACTCCCAATATTGCCATTCAAGATGAGAACATAGACAGCTTCATGGTCTTTCCAGGTCTTTAGCTAGTCCTAAACACCTGCACAGCCTCCTTTATTTTTTTAATTATGTATGATTAGTTTTTCTTAAATAACATGGTTTTTCCATCTTACCCAGACAAGGTATTTCACTCTATAGCTCAGTTTTTGAATTTTTAAAACAAAGATAAACTAACTATAGCAAGAGTCATTGTAAGGGTTAAATTAGTTTAAGTAAAACACTTACAACCATGTCTGTTAATTAATACTAATAATTGTAACAGTGATTATTACTAGTAGCATTTTTATAGTTACTGTGATTAACACTCAAGCTTCCTGCATATATTTGACTCTAAGAAAATATTTCCTGATAGCCAAAAAGCATATGAAAAATGTTCAACATTGCTAATTGTCAGATAAATGAAAATCAAAACTACAATGAGGTATAACCTCGTATCAGTTAAAATGACCACCACTGAAAAGTCTACAGACAGGGGACTCCCCCAGTGGCCCACTGGTTAAGACTCCATGCTTCCAAAGTAGGAAGTGTGATTTGATCCCTAATCCAGGAACTAAGATCCCACATGCCATGCAGTATGGCCAATAATAATAATAATAATAATAATAATTTAAAACTAGATGCAAAAATCCTCAACAAAATTCTAGCAAATAGAGTTCAACAACACATTAAAAAGATCATACACCCTGATCAAGTAGGGTTTATCCCAGGGATGCAAGGATTCTTCAATATAACACAAATAAAACAATGAAATGCACCATATTAACAAATTAAATATAAAAGCCATATGACAATCTCAACAGATGGAAAAAAAAGAGATTTTGACACAATTCAACACCCATTTATGATAAAAAACTCTTCCAAAAATTGGCATAGAATTTTATAAAAAATAATAAAAGCCATATATGACATAATAAAAGCCATATATGACAAACCCATAGGAAACATTATTCTCAATGGTGAAAACCTGAAAGCATTCCCTTTAAGATAAGGAATGAGAAAAAGTGCCCACTCTCACCACTAATACTCAAAATAGTTTTGGAAGCCATGGGCTTCCCTGGTGGCTCAGACAGAGAATTGACTGATTCCCTATAACGAATCAACCAACAATGCAGGAGACTGGGTTCAGTCCCTGGGTCTGGAAGATCCCCTGGAGAAGGGAATAGGAACCCACTCCAGTATTCTTGCCTGGAGAATTCCATGGACAGAGGAGCCTGGCGGGCTACAGTTCATGTGGTTGCAAAGAGTTGGACACAACTGAGCAACTAAGCACAGCACACACAGCACAGCCAGGGAAATCAAAGCAGAAAAAAATAAAAGGAATCCAGATAGGAAAAGCAGAAGTAAAACTCTCACTGGAGATGACATGAAACTGCACACAGAATACCCTAAAGATACCATCAGAAAATTACTAGAGCTAATCAGTGAATTTAGCAAAGTGGCAGGATACAAAACTAACACACAGAAGCCACTTGCATTCCTATACACTAGCAATGAAATATCAGAAAGAGAAATTAAGGAGTCAATCTCATTTACCACTGCAACAGAAAGAATAAGATGCCTAGGAATAAACCTGCCTAAGGAGACAAAAGAGCTGTATACAGAAAGCTATAAGACCCTGATGAAAGAAATCAAAGGGGACATAAACAGATGGCGAGATAGTCCACGTTCCTGTGTGGGAAGAATCAATATTGTGAAAATGACTATACTACCAAATATAATGTACAGATCCAATGCAATCCCTATCAAATTACAAAAGGCATTTTTCACAGAACTAGAACAACAACAACAAAAATCTCACAATTCATGTGGAAACACGAAAGACCCCCAAGAGTCAAAGAAACTTTGATAAAGAAGCACGGAGCTGGAGAAATCAACCTTCCTGACTTCAGACCAAACTACAAAGATATGGCCATCAAGACAATATGATACTGGTACAAAAACAGAAATATAGATCAATGGAATGAGATAGAAAGCCCAGAAATAAACCAACACACCTATGGACACGTTATTTTTGACAAAGGAGGCTAGAATATACAATGGGGCAAAGACATTTTCAATAAATGCTGCTGGGAAAGCTGGATAGCTGCATGCGAAATAATGAAATTAGAACACTTCCTAATACCATACACAAATATAAACTCGAAATGGATTAAAGACCTAAATATAAGACCAGAAACCACAAAACTCTTAGAGGAAAATATAGGTAGAAGACTCGATGACATAAATCAGAGCAAGATCTTCTATGACTACCTCCTAGAGTAATGGAAATAAAAACAAAAATAAACAAGTGGGACCTAATTAAATGTAAAAGCTTTTACACAGTGTCGAAAACTATAAACAAGGTGAAAAGATAACCCTCAGAATGGGAAAAAAATAACAGCAAATGAAACACTGACAAAGGATTAATTTCAAAACCACGCAAGCAGCTCATACAAATCAATACCAGAAACACAAACAACCCAATCAAAAAGTGGGAAAAAGATATAAATAGACATTTCTCCAAAAAGACATACAGATGGCTAATAAACACATGAAAAGATGCTCAACATCACTCATTATTAGAGAAATGCAAATCAAAACTACAGTGATATATCACCTCCCACCAGTCAAAATGGCCATCACCAAAAAAAATCTGTAAATAATCAATAAATGCTAGAGAGGGTGTGGAAAAAGGAAACCCTCTTGCACTGTTGGTGGGAATGTAAATTGATACAGCCATTATGGAAAACAATATGGAGATTTTTTAAATATCTAGCAATAAAACCACCATACGACCTAGCAATCCCACTACTAGGCATATATCCCGAGGAAACTAAAATTGAAAAAGACATGTGTACCCCAATATTCATTGCTGCTGCTACTGCTAAGTCGCTTCAGTCGTGTCTGACTCTGTGCGACCCCATAGACGGCAGCCCACCAGGCTCCCCCATCCCTGGGATTCTCCAGGCAAGAACATTGGAGTGGGTTTCCATTTCCTTCTCCAATGCATGAAAGTGAAAAGTGAAAGTGAAGTCACTGAGTCGTATCCAACTCTCAGCGCCCCATGGACTGCAGCCCACCAGGCTCCTCCATCCATGAGATTTTCCAGGCAAGAGTACTGGAGTGGGGTGCCATTGCCTTCTCCAATATTCATTGCAGCTCTATTTATAATAGCTAAGACGTGGAAGCAACCTAGATGTCCACTGACAGATGAAAGAATAAAGAAACTGCGGTATGTATTTATATAATGGAATATTCAGTTCAGTTCAGTCGCTCAGTCATGTCTGACTCTTTGTGACCCCATGAATCACAGCAAGCCAGGCCTCCCTGTCCATCACCATCTCCCGGAGTTCACTCAAACTCATGTCCATCAAGTCAGTGATGCCATCCAGCCATCTCATCCTCGGTCGTCCCCTTCTCCTCCTGCCCCCAATCCCTCCCAGCATCAGAGTCTTTTCCAATGAGTCAGCTCTTCGCATGAGGTGGCCAAAGTACTGGAGTTTCAGCTTTAACATCATTCCTTCCAAAGAAAACCCAGGGCTGATCTCCTTCGGAATGGACTGGTTGGATCTCCTTGCAGCTGTCTCTTATACACATCTAGATGTGTATAAGAGACAGCTACACAACTGCAGTAAAGAACAGAACAGTTTCACTTAAGAATGTCCTTGATGAAACAGTAAAAAGTATTACTTTCATTAAATCTTGACCCTTGTGTACACATCTTTTTAATACTCTGTGTGATGAAATGGGAAATACAGGGTATGTCCTGCTACAAAGCACTTCTGTTACAAAGCACTCAAGCAACTGAGCTGTGAGCTAAACTAGCTTTTTTCTTTTTTTCCATTATAATTAAAAGAATGACTAACTGACAGCTGTTTTATTTGTACCTGGGCTTTAGGCTGGTATTTTCTACCAAAGAAAGAAAGTTAGCCTGCTAGTTCAATATAAAGAAATAAATAAATGACAACATTTATTGCCAATGATAAAATACAGAATTTTTGGAAAACCTGTACAGCCTGATGTGTTAATGACTTTTATGATGAGATCAATGGTGACGACAAATGTACATAATATCATCGTTTTGATATTACATGCTGAAAGATGTTAACATTCGGAATATCTGCATGATTCATTCACTCAGTGAGCCAATATTTTTCTGAACATCCACAAAGGATGTTACAAATTCATGAAGGGTAGAGAATCCATTCTTAGTGCAACACACAGATGCATGGATTTTAATGTAATGGTAGACAAAAAGTTAATTTATTTGGTTTCAGATTCTACACTGTAACTATACTATAAAGAAATTACCACTTGCTGAGTTTTAGTATAGTACCTGTTAAAAAACAAAATTCAGCTGAGTGAATGTGAAGATCTAATTGGTTTTACTCAACAATTCATGAACTGGACAACATCCTGTCCAGAAAGCAGGAGAGCAAAGGTAAGATTTTTAAAGGCAGGAGGGTGGGGCAAAGCCGCTATTAACAAAAGAAAAGAAAGGATTGTTTCAGGCCAGGTTACCTTCTTTCAGGGTAAGGATAAGGATCTATCATGCAGATTACCTTTTCTTTCTTTCTCAGGGGAAGAAGGATATATGGACAAGGCCCATGCAACAGATTATCTCATTGGTGCCCACCAACCAGAGAATCCCAAACTGGCAGATTAAACNCTTTAAGCCAACTTTTTCACTCTCCTCTTTTACTTTCATCAAGAGGCTCTTTAGTTCCTCTTCACTTTCTGCCATAAGGGTGGTGTCATCTGCATATCTGGGGTTACTGATATTTTTCCCAGCAATCTTGATTCCAGCTTGTGCTTCTTCCAGCCCAGCATTTCTCATGATGTACTCTGCATATAAGTTAAATAAGCAGGGTGACAATATACAGCCTTGATGTACTCCTTTTCCTGTTTGGAACCAGTCTGTTGTTCCATGTCCAGTTCTAACTGTTGTTCCCTGACCTGCATATAGGTTTCTCAAGAGGCAGGTCAAGCTTTAAAAAGGAATGCATTTGAATCAGTCCTATTGAGGTAGATGAGTCTAGAGGCTATTATACAGAGTGAAGTATGTCAGAAAAAGAAAAACAAATATTTACTACTAACACAAATATATGGAATCTAGAAAGATGATACTGATAACCTATTTGCAGAGCAGCAATGGAGACATAAACATTGGGCAAAGACTTACGGATATGGCTGCGGAGGGTAGGAAGGAGAGGGTGGGAGGTATGGAGAGAGTGACAAGGAAACATATATTACCATATATTAAATAGCCAATGGGAATTTTCTGCATGACTCAGGGAACTCAAACTGAAGCTTGGTAACAACCTAGAGGGGTAGGATGTGGAGGGAGGTGGAAGGGATATTCAAGTGAGAGGGGACATGGGTAAACCTATGACTTATTCATGCTAATGTTTGGTAGAAACTGACACAATACCATAAAGCAATTATCCTTCAATTAAAAGTAAATANNNCTTGCCACCTCTTCTTAATATCTTCTGCTTCTGTTAGGTCCATACCATTTCTGTCCTTTATTGTGCCTATCTTTGCATGAACTATTTCCTTGGTATCTCTAATTTTCTTGAAGAGATCTCTAGTCTTTCCCATTTTATTCCTCTGTTATTTTTAGAGAAATTAAAATAAAACTACAATGAGATATCATCTTAAACCAGTCAGAATTGCCATCATCAAAAACTCCACAAACAATAAATGCTGGAAAGAGTGTGGAGAAGAGAGAAGCCTCCTACACTATTGGTAGGAATGTAAATTGGTATTTCACAATGGAGAACTTTATGGATAGTCCTTCAAAAACTAAAAATAGAAATATCATACGACCCAGCAATCCACTTCGAGGAATATATCCATAGAAAACTATAATTCAAAAAGATGTTCATTGCAGCATTGTTTACAGTAGCCAAGACATGTAAGCAACCTAAATGTTCATTGACAGATGAACAGGTAAAGAAGATGTGGTACACATATACAATGGGATATTACTTATTCATTAAAAGGAATGCTGTATTGCCATATGCAATATATGAACAGACATAGGAACTGTCATAGTGAAGCAAATCAGAAAAACAAAATTAAATATCATATGGTATCATCATACATGGAATCTAATTTTAAAAGATGATACAAGTGAACTTATTTACAAAACAGAAAGAGACTGACAGATTTCTAAAACAAACTTATTGTTGCCAAAGGAGAAACATGAAGAGAGGAATAAATTAGAAGCTTGGAATTAACATACATACACTACTATATATAACATAGATAATAATAAAAAAAAAAAAGGCCTACTATATAGCACAGGGAACTTCATTCAATATTCTGTAATAATGTATATGGGAAAAGAACCTGAAAAATAATTAATATATGTATAAGTGAATCACTATGTTGTATACCTAAAGTTAACACAATATTGTAAATAAAATTATCTTTAAAAAGAAAAAAATTCCCCATTTTCACAACTGAGAATATCATTGAGCCTTTAATCACTTACCATTAACCACTTCTAAGAATCTGCTCAAAATATGCCTTTAAAAAATTCCAGATTTCTTTTCAAGCTTATATGTTTGTCATTTTATCAGTAAATTTATTTAGAATTTTTAATTATAATTACAGAACAGAAACTCATATCATTTAATAAACACATATCTTGATGAATTATCCCACAATGTACATAACTGTGACCCCAATATCTAGATCAAGACACAGCATGTTGTCAACACTGTTCTTTCTACCTTTTCTGTAACAACCTCCTTCGAGGACAACCACTGTTCTAACTTTGTAAAGGACAGACTGGCTTTCCTGTTTTATGTGCTGTGTTGTGCTTAGTCGCTCAGTCATGTCCAACTCTTTGCAACCCCATGGGCTGTAGCCAACCAGGCGTCTCTGTCCATGGGGATTCTCCACGTAAGAATGCCAAAGTGGTTTGCCATGCCCTCCTCCAGGGGATCTTCCCAACCCAGGGATCGAACTCAAGCCTCCCACACTGCAAGCAGATTCTTTACCATCTGAGCCACTAGGGAAGCCTAAGAATACTGAATTGGGTAGCCTATCCCTTCTCCAGGGAAACTTCCCAACCCAGGTATTGAACCAGGGTCTCCTGCACTGCAGGAGGATTATTTACCAGCTGAGCTACCTATGCTTTCTATTACATCATTAATATAAGTCATTCCTTTGTATCTACTTTCTCTCATTCAGCATTGTGTTTGAGAGATATATCTGCATCATTGGCACTTTCTAAAGCTGATTTAACTTGTATTCAAAATGTATTAGAAGCTTAAGGGTCAGAATCCAGACTTTTACTTGGATAAAACACCCAGGGTATATCATACCACACCACAGCAGACAACTGATAAAACCTCAAGTAAACATTATGGCTCCTTGTTTCTCAAGACAATAATGCCTCACAGGGATTTTCCATTTTCCAACATCACCACACTATCCTATCATTCTTTGTGGTTCTCTTCTGTAAACCACCATTGCAATCTTCACCAAATCTCCTACTCCCTTAGATTGGGACTGACATATATACAGTACTATGTATGGAACAGATAACTAATGAGAACCTACTGTATAGCACAGGGAGGTTTATCCAGTGCTCTGTGGTGACCTAAATGAGAAGGAAATCCAAAAAAGAGGGAACATATACATACGTATAGCTGATTCACTTTGCTGTACAGCAGAAACTAATAGTAAAGCAACTCAACTCCAATAAAAGTTAATAAAATATCTCTAACTCCTTTGCTAATATTTTTACATAAATGATACATATTTAAGCATAGATTTATAGAAGAAAAATATAAAATACTCAAAGCTACCCATTAATTACAATCTAGCATGTAATAACTGGTATCATGTTTTAATTGAATTATATGTTAATTTTAATGTGGTCACAGATTTTTTTGTACAATCAACTGGATTGTTCTCACATATCAATGAATCGCCTTTTGTGTCATGTGTTTCCTATTACTGCATCAAATATGAAATCACATTCTTTATTGTTCATACCATTCATAATTTTTAATTAAAGTTTTAACTGGTTGATTAAAAGACATAGGGAAAACTGGTATATATATATATATATATTTAAGTCTATTCCTTATAGATGATTCTGCTTTCCTTTGTAGGACCACTTTAAAAAGTTCCTTCCAATTTTGGATTATGGACTTGAGAAATTTCTCAACCTGTTTATCTTTTGCTTCTTAAAATACTTTTTTAAAGTTCTTACTGAACTTCAGAAAGAAAAATTAGGAAGAGTCAATGATAGGGAAAAAACAAAACCTACAGCAAACAGACTACTTTTTAAAGAAAGATAAAACCATGAGGCTGAGTGATACTTTTTTTCCCCCTAAAGAAAAGAGAAGTGTTTGAAGTAAATGGAAGATATTTTAGTTTACTGTGAACATAACAAATATACTACCCACAAGTCTGTTACAGCACAGATGAAAAAGTTACTTCAAAGTGACAGGGAGAAAAAGCACTATTAAGTTTTCATAACTCTGCTACCAAACTAACATTACAAACACCTGGTGAACTTGCATATTTTAAGAAAGGTAGAGAGAATTTCTAAAAAGGAAACAAATTTCTGATTGCATGCAGGTGTAACAGCCATATTCTGAAAAAAAAAATATGCCATTTTTAAAGTGCACAAAGTTCTGAGAAATTAGGTTGTCATTACTTACATCATTTGGAATATTCTAGAAGCTGAAAACTTAGCTCAAGTAGTTGAAGAAAAACTATTCCTTCTTATTGATTCTCTTTTGTGATGCTGGAGAAGACTCTCGAGAGAACCTTGGACTGCAAGGAGATCAAACCAGTCAATCATAAAGGAAATCAACCCTAAATGCTCATTGGAAGGATTGATGCTGTTGGAATATTCTAGAAGCTGAAAACTTAGCTCAAGTAGTTGAAGAAAAACTATTCCTTCTTATTGATTCTCTTTTGTGATGCTGGAGAAGACTCTCGAGAGAACCTTGGACTGCAAGGAGATCAAACCAGTCAATCATAAAGGAAATCAACCCTAAATGCTCATTGGAAGGATTGATGCTGAAGCTGAAATTCCAATACTCTGGTCACCTGATGTGAAGAGCCAACTCACTGGATAACAAGAAAGACTGAGGGCAAGACAGCAGCTAAGAATGAGATGGTTGGATGGCATCACTGACTTGATGGACATGAGTTTGAGCAAACTCAGGGAGAGAGTGAAGGACAGGGAAGCCTGGTGTGCTGCAGTCCATGGGTTTGNATGTGAAGAGCCAACTCACTGGATAACAAGAAAGACTGAGGGCAAGACAGCAGCTAAGAATGAGATGGTTGGATGGCATCACTGACTTGATGGACATGAGTTTGAGCAAACTCAGGGAGAGAGTGAAGGACAGGGAAGCCTGGTGTGCTGCAGTCCATGGGTTTGCAATGAGTCAGACACAACTTAGCAACTAAACAACAAACAACAAATGATTCTTTTAGCTCTACCTTGAAAATAATATAAAATTTGAATTCAGGATTAAATCACAACGTAGACAGTTTTTCCTCTTATTTATGAATTCTTGTCAAGGAAACATTTTATGTTGAGGAAATATATATATGCATGCTATCTACATATATTAAAACATATTGAAAACATACAAATATGTTTTATTGAAACATATTGAAAACATACAAATATGATTTAATTCACAAGGAAAATTTGTATTTTTGTTCTAATACCAAGGTTTTTCTAAATCATTAAGCACATTGGCATTATTTATCTTCTGAGACTTTTCCATGTCAATGGAGCATTTCCACATTTATACTGGGCTTGAAATTCAAGATAATTATTTCTCATTTCTAATGTATTTATGCTTTTTATCTTTACAGGGGCAACAGTTCTTTGAGATAGCTTTGAAATGTACATAGATTTGAACTTCAAGTAGCTAGAGTTCCTCCTGACAACTTATTTTCTCCTCAAATCAATATTTCAAAAACAAGGAGAATTTCTCTTTAAATATTGACTGCTTGTTTGAATGTCAAACACCGTGAACTTTCTATCTGTCAAGACCTTTCCAGTCAGGTGTTTGCTAAAATTTACTCTGGTTTCAAATTATTCATTTTAAGTATCTTATTCCACTTCTTATATCTACCACCTTTACATTTTGAAAACAGAGAATTTTTTAAAACTCAGAGGAACAACTGAAAAAAAAAATTACTCAGCCATTAAAAAGAATACATTTGAATCAGTTCTAATAAGATGGATGAAACTGGAACCAATTATACAGAGTGAAGTAAGCCAGAAAGAAAAACACCAATACAGTATACTAACACATATATATGGAATTTAGAAAGATGGTAATGAGGACCCTGTATGCAAGACAGCAAAAGAGATACAGATGTGTAGAGCGGACTTATGGACTCTGAGGGAGAAGGAGAGGGAGAGGGAGAGGGAGGGATGATTTGGGAGAATAGCATTGAAATNTTTTTTAATATGCTGTCTAGGTTGGTCATAACTTTCCTTCCAAGGAGCAAGCATCTTTTAATTTCATGTCTGCGGTCACCATCTTCAGTGATTTGGGAGCCCAAAAAATAAAGTCTGTCACTGTTTTCACTGTTTCCCCACCCATTTGCCACGAAGGAATGGGAACCATGATCTTCATTTTCTGAATGTTGAGTTTTAAGCCAACTTTTTCACTCACCTCTTTCACTTTCATCAAGAGGCTCTTTAGTTCCTCTTCACTTTCTGACATAAGGTGGTGTCATCTGCTTATCTGAGATTATTGATATTTCTCCCGGCAATCTTGATCCAAGCTTGTGCTTTATCCAAGCCCAATGTTTCTCATGATGTACTCTGGATATAAGTTAAATAAGCAGGGTGACAATATACAGACTTGAAGTACTCCTTTCCCTATTTGGAACCTGTTGTTCCATGTATTATTGGATTAGCCTAATTCAGAAAAAGGATTATCTTTCTTTAAACTGACAAATACATTGCTGAATATATCTAATATGGATTAACAGAAGTATAGGCACCAACAGAAATATCCAGTCTTACAAAATAATCATCCTATTTCCACTACTTTTATTTTTTCTTTCCAAGCTTCACTGTTAGGAATGTTCCAAATGAAAAGCTTTGTGAATTTTTCAAAATTACTTACAAGGAATGTCTCAGGACTTACATTTTTTAAATTGGCATCAGTTCAGTTCATTTCAGTCGCTCAGTTGTGTCCGACTCTTTGTGATCCCATGAATAACAGCATGCCAGGACTCCCTGTCCATCACCAACTCCTTGAGTTCACTCAGACTCATGTCCATTGAGTCAGTGATGCCATCCAGCCATCTAATAATCTGTCGTCCCCTTCTCCTCTTGCCCCCCAATCCCTCCCAGCATCAGTCTTTTCCAATGAGTCAATTCTTCACATAAGGTGGCCAAAGTACTGGAGTTTCAGCTTCAGCATCATTCCTTCCAATGAACACCCAGGACTGATCTCCTTTAGGATGGACTGGTTGGATCTCCTTGCAGTCTAAGGGACTCTCAAGAGTCTTCTCCAACACCACAGTTCAAAAGCATCAATTCTTTGGCACTCAGCTTTTTTCACAGTCTAACTCTCACATACATACATACATGACCATTGGAAAAACCAAAGCCTTGACTAGACGGACCTTTGTTGGCAAAGTAATATCTCTGCTTTTCAATATGATATCTAGATTGGTCATAACTTTCCTTCCAAGGAGTAAGCATCTTTTAATTTCATGGCTGCAATCACCATCTGCAGTGATTTTGGAGCCCCCAAAAATAAAGATAGCCACTGTTTCCACTGTTTCCCTATCTATTGCCCATGAAGTGATGGGACCAGATGCCATGATTTTAGTTTTCTGAATGTTGAGCTTTAAGCCAAACTTTTCACTCTCCACTTTCACTTTCATCAAGAAGTCTTTCGTTCCTTTTCACTTTCGGCCATAAGGGTGGTGTCATCTGCATATCTGAGGTTATTGATATTTCTCCCAGCAATCTTGATTCCAGCTTGTGCTTCTTCCAGTCCAGCGTTTCTCATGATGTACTCTGCATGNATCATGTAAGAAATGAATTGCCAGTCTATGTTCAATGCAGGATGCTTGGGGCTGGTGTATGGGGATGATCTGGAGGGATGATGTGGGGTGGGAGGTGGGAGGGGGGTTCATGTTTGGGAGTTCGTGTAAAAAAATAAATAAATACAAAAAAATTAAAAAATAAAAAAAAATTAAAAAATGCTTTTATATAGTATTAAGTGAGAAAAAAATCACTAAATAGTTTAAAAAACTTAAAGGGTCACTTGAGGTGTGGATATAACTATCTTGTTTTCAAATGTTTCTTTATGGAGATTATTTTTAAGGTGGAATCATCATATTTAGTGATGTCAATCAGTTGTACAAAAAAAAAAAGTGGCTGTGTTAGGTAGCTTACTCTTGGCAGCTCTGGCTCTCATTCCTAAAAGAGAGAGCTACAGAGCATTTGAGTTTTAAAAGAAAGGATGTTCTCATTAAACACTGCATTAAGATCCTGCAAAGATGCTCAACATTACTCATTATTAGTGAAATGCAAATCAAAACCACAATGAGGTATCATCTTATACCAGTCGGATAGCTGCTATCAAAAACTCTACAAACAATAAGTGCTGGAGTGGGTGTGGAGAAAAGGGAACCCTCTTACAGTGTTGGTGGGAATTAAAACTGATACATCCACTATGGAGAACAGTGTGAAGATTCCTTAAAAACTTGGAATAGAATACCCATATAACCCAGCATCTCCACTGGCATACACATCAAGCAAAGCAAAATTGAAAGAGACTCATGTACCCCAATGTTCATTGCAGCACTGTTTACAATAGCTAGGACATGGAAGCAACCTAGATATCCATCAGCAGATGAACAGATAAGTTGTGGTACATATACACAATGGAATATTACTTAGCTATAAAAAGGAACCCAATTGACTTAGCTCTAATGAGGTAGATGAAACTGAAGCCTATTATACAGAGTGAAGTCAGAAAGAGAAACACCAGTACTGTATATTAATACATATATATGGAATTTAGAAAGATGATTGTGATGATCTTATATGCAAGGCAGCAAGAGAGACACAGATGTAAAGAACAGACTTCTGGACTCTGTGGGAGAAGGCGAGGGTGGGATGATTTAAGAGAATAGCACTGAAACATGTGTATTACCTTATGTAAAATAGATGACCTATGCAACTTCAATGCATGAAGCAGGGCACAACCCAGAGGGATAGGGTAGGGAGGCAGGTGAGAGGGGGTTTCAGGGTGGGGGGACATATGTGCAGCTGTGCTGTTTCATGTTGATGTATGGTGGAAACCATCACAATATTGTAAAGTAATTATCCTTCAATTAAAATTAATAAAAAAAAAACTCTGCATCTTTGTATAATGAAGCAGTGAAACTTTTGCCTAGATGTATTTGTTTTGTCATAGGATTTTTTAAAAAAAATCCCTGATTATATTTTTGAACTTGCAGCTTAAATCTAGTGTTCTGGCTCAACTGCTGTCTCTTATACACATCTCATAACTTTTCTTCCAAGGAGTAAATGTCTTTAAATTTCATGGCTGCAGTCAGCATCTGCAGTGATTTTGGAGCCCCCAAAAAACAAAGTCTGACACTGTTTCCTTTCTCCATCTATTTCCCATGAAGTGATGGGACCAGATGCCATGATCTT
>SJYX01004104.1:47285-71978 GCA_006410675.1 Oreotragus oreotragus | reverse complement strand
TGTGGTCATGTATGGATGTGAGAGTTGGACTGTGAAAAAGGCTAAGCACTGAGGAACTGATGCTTTTGAACTGTGATGTTGGAGAAGACTCTTGAGAGTCCCTTGGACTGCAAGGAGATCCAACCAGTGCATTCTGACGATCAGCCCTGGGATTTCTTTGGAAGGAATGGTGCTAAAGCTGAAACTCCAGTACTTTGGCCACCTCATGAGAATAGTTGACTCACTGGAAAAGACTCTGATGCTGGGAGGGATTGGGGGCAGGAGGCGAAGCGGACAACAGAGGATGAGATGGCTGGATGGCATCACGGACTCAATGGACATGAGTCTGAGTGAACTCCAGGAGACCGTGATGAACAGGGAGGCCTGGTGTGCTGCGATTCATGGGGTCACAAAGAGTTGGACACGACTGAGCGACTGAACTGAACTGATACCCACTTAACTGCAGAGTTCCAGAGACTATCAAGGAGAGTTAAGAAAGCCTTCTTAAGTGAACAATGTAAAGAAATTGAGGCAAAACAATACAATGGGAAAAACTAGCTATCTCGTCAAGAAAATTAGAGATACCAAGGGAACACTTTATGCAAAATTGGGAACAATAAAGAACAGAAATTGTAAGGACCTAACAGAAGCAAAAGAGATAAAGAAGAAGTGGCAAGAATACACAGAAGAACTATACAAAAAAACCTTAATGACCCAGATAACCATGATGGTGTGGTCACTCACAGAGTCAGACATCCTGGAATATGAAGTCAAGTGGGCTTTAGGAAGAATTACTACTAACAAAGCTAGTAGAGATAATGGAACTTCAGGTGAGCTATTTCAAATCCCAGATGTTGCTGTTAAAGTGCTGCGCTCAGTATGTCAGCACATTTGGAAAAACCCATATAGCCACAGGACTGGGAAAGGTCTGTTTTCATTCTAATCACAAAGAAAGACAATGCCAAAGAATGTTCAAACTATCATACAACTGCACTCATATTACATGCCAGCTAGGTAATGCTCAAAATTCATCAGTTCAGTTCAGTTCAGTCACTCAGTCATATCCGACTCTTTGCGACCCCATGAACCACAGCACGCCAGGCCTGCCCCTGTCTATCACCAACTCCCGGAGTTCAGTCAGACTCACGTCCAAGGAGTCGGTGATGCCATCCAGCCATCTCATCCTCTGTTGTCCCCTTTTCCTCCTGCCCCCAATCCCTCNATGTTGGCAATTTGATCTTGGTTCCCCTGCCTTTTCTATAACCAGCTTGAACATCAGGAAGTTCACGGTTCACGTATTGCTAAAGCCTGGCTTGGAGAATTTTGAGCATTACTTTACAAGCATGTGAGATGAGTGCAATTGTGTGGTAGTTTGAGCATTCTTTGGCATTGCCTTTCTTTGGGATTGGAAGGAAAACTGGCCTTTTCCAGTCCTGTGGCCACTGCTGAGTTTTCCAAATTTACTGGCATATTGAGTGCAGCACTTTCACAGCATCATCTTAGGCTTAATACACCAATGAAAAACTCACAGATGTACAAGCTAGATTTAGAAAAGGCAAAGAGGAGCCCGAAATCAAATTGCCAACATACATTGGAATTCCAGAAAGTAAGTGAACTGCTTTCAAAAAGCAAGGGAATTCCAGAAAAACATCTACTTCTGTTTCATTGACTATACTAAAGCCTTTGACTGTGTGGTTCACAACAAACTGTGGAAAATTCTTAAAGAGATAGGAATATCAGACCACCTTACCTGCCTCCTGAGAATCATGTATGCAAGTCAAGAAGCAACAGTTAGAACTAGACGTGGAACAATGGACTGTTTCAAAATTGGAAAAAGAGTATGTCAAGGCTGTATATTGTCACCCTACTTATTTAACTTCTACGCAGCGTACATGATGCAAAATGCCAGGCTGGATGAATCACAAGCTGGAATCAAGACATCAGGAGAAATATATACAAACTCAGATATTTACAAGATAGCACCTTAAAGGCAGAAAGCAAAGAGGAACTAAAGAGCCTCCTGATGAGGGTAAAAGAAGAGAGGGAAAAAGCTGGCTTAAAAATCAGCATTCAAAAATGAAGATCATGGTATCCAGTCACATTAAGTTAGTTAAGTCGCTCAGTCATGTCCGACTCTTTGCGACCCCATGGACTGTAGCCCACCAGGCTCCTCCGTCCATGGGATTCTCCAGGCAAGAATACTGGAGTGGGTTGCCATTTCCTTCTCCAGTCACATTACTTCATGGCAAACAGATAGGAAACAATGGAAACAGTGGCAGACTTTATTTTCTTGGGTTCCAAAATCACCTGGGATGGTGACTGCAGCCACAAAATTAAAAGATGCTTGCTCCTTGGAAGAAAAGCTATGGCAAATCTAAACAGCATATTAAGGAGCAGAGACATCACTTTGCGGACAAAGCCCATACAGTCAAAGCTATGGTTTTTCTGGTAGTCATGTTGGATGTGCGAGTTGGACCATAGGAAGACCAAGCACTGCAGGAACACTGTAGAACAAATGCTTTTAAATTGTGGTGCTAAAGGAAACTCTCGAGAGTCGCTGGGACAGCAAGGAGATCAGCCAGTCAATCTGAAGGACATTAACCTTCAATATTCATTGGGAGGACTGCTGCTGAAGCTCCAGTACTTTGACCACCTGATGCCAAGAGTCAACTCATTGGAAAAGATGCTGATATTGGGAAAGATTGAGGGCAGGAGGAGAAGGGGGTGGCAGAGGATGAGATGGTTGGATGGCATCAGTGGTTCAACAGACATGAGTTTAAGCAAACACAGTGAGATATTGAAGGACAGGTGAGCCTGGCATGCTGAAGTCCATGGGGTGGCAAAGAATGGGATATGACTGAGTGGCTGAACAAAAACAGACGTTTGTAAATGATGAAAAAGTGCGTGAAAAGAGGTAGGAAACAAATGGAGTTGTAATAACCTTGCATTACCCAGAATATAGTAAAAATATAACTAAAGGTTGTCTAAGTTTATAATACCATAAACATCAACTCAGACTAAAATAATCAGAACTTTTGAAAATAATACAAAAAGAATTATAACTAATAAGCTAACAAAGGGGTAGAAATCAAAAATAAGAAATGTTAACACAAAAGAGGTTAAGAAAGAAGAAAAAATAACTAATTATAGATGGAAACTGCAGAGCATAGATTTAAACCTAACTATAATGGCGCCCCACTCCAGTACTCGTGCCTGGAAAAACCCCACGGATGGAGGAGCCTGGCGGGCTGCAGCCCATGGGGTCGCTAACAGTCGGACACGACTGAGCGACTTCACTTTCACTTTTCACTTTCATGCATTGGAGAAGGAAATGGCAACCCACTCCAGTGTCTTTCCTGGAGAATCCCAGGGACGGGGGAGCCTGGTGGGCTGCCGTCTATGGGGTTGCACAGAGTTGGACACGACTGAAGCGACTTAGCAGCAGCAGCTTAGATGGTAAAGAATCTTCCTGCAATGCAGGAGACTCAGGTTCAATCCCTGGGTCAGGAAGATCCCCTAGAGAAGGAAATGGCAACCCACTCCAGTATTCTTTCCTGGAGAATCCCATGCACAGAGGGGTCTCACAGGCTACATTCCAAGGGGTTGCAAAAAGTCAGACACGAGTAAGCAACTGACACACATATGTATTATGTTAATGTAACTGTGCCAAATGCTGCAAATAGATGACACAAGACTAGATCAAGAAAAAACACTAACATCCAAAAAGAAATTCAACTACAGGAGGCATAAATATAAGAAGGTAGAATGTGAAAGTAAAATATAATAATAGTTTTACCATACAAAGACCAACCAAAAGAATGAGAGTATAATCATACACGTAAAGTTGGCTTTAAACCAAAAAATACCAATAGAGGAAAAAGTTACAATGGAAGAAAAGATATGACAAACCTAGACAGCATATTGAAAAGCAGAACATTACTTTGACAACAAAGGTCTGTATAGTCAAAGCTAAGGCTTATCCAGTAGTCGTGTAGATGTGAGTTGGACTATAAAGAAGGTTGAGCACCAAAGAACTGATATTTTTGAACCATGGTTTTGGAAAAACCTCTTGAGAGTCCCTTGGACTGCAAGGAGATCAAACCAGTCCATCCTAAAGGAAATCAATCCTGAATATTCACTGGAAGGACTGATGCTGAAGCTGAAGCTCCAATACTTTGGCCACCTGATGCAAAGATATGACTCACTGGAAAAGACCCTGGTGCTGGGAAAGATTGAGGGCAGAAGAAGGGGGCAACAGGGACAAGATGGCTGCATAGCACCACCGACTCAATGGACATGAGTTTGAGCAAGCTCCAGAAGATGATTAAGAACAGGGAAAACTGGCATGCTGCAGTCCATGGGGTAACAAAGAGTCGGACACGACTAAGCAACTGAACTACAACAAAGACTGAAAAATACCAAAAGAGGAAACAGTGACACTTTATAAAATCAAAACCAGCATAAATGATCTACCTTGACAGTTTCTTAGTGACTTGATACCTTTAAAATAAAAACCTTTTTGAATAAAATTAGAAATGCACTATTAGCTTTCAACAAAAATTATGGTAATGATGCAACTTTTAAAATAAATATTTAAAGATGTACATTTGTTCAGAAAAGTGCAAAAGAAATATTCTGCTTGATGTATATTATAAATGAAAACATTTTCTATTTATTGACAATTAGGGACCATCTGTATATAGTTCATTAATTTCACAAAATTGATAAAGGCACAGTATGTTAGATGTGGATGAGAAAAGACTTCAGGGGAGGACATGATTCATTATTTCAATCTATTCTGTATCATTACAATTAAATTTCTTGTCCTTCTGTACCTTGCCATTTACCTTCTGTTCTTGCTGTACATGCCTCACAAATGCTTACACTAAAGATTCTTCTAAACATTCACTTTCCTATGGCAACATGCAGGTTCCTGAACTGCTGGAGAAAAGCTGTAACAGTGCAGTCTGTGACTCTGAATTCATGGTATTTACATTTAACTGAATCCTCAGAGCTGCCAGCAGATTATTTTTCAGTCTCTCTCTGCTTATTTAAAATAGTCATCACTCTGCCATTGTTACTTTTAGAAGTTGCCTCTCAAATCACAAAGGATATTTAATCCAGAGATCTTCACTAATTTTCTGCCACCCAACTTGCACATGGAAGCATGTTTCCTCTATCTTTCAGGTAGAATCAAAGAAGCATTTCTTTAGCCCCAGGTTAATCCCTGTAATGATACTCTAGATCTCATTAAACTTATCCTTCTTAATGACTTCACCATCTTTTATCTCATCTGACAATGTTAGTAGACCTCTTCTTTTGTTGGTTTCATTTTTTCAGCATTGGAATAACTTCAAAGATTTCCAGTCATTAAGAAAAAAAAAAAAAAAAACTGAAAATCAACCTTCCTAAACTCCAGTCTCCTTCCTTTATTGTCAGATTTATTTATGGAGCTGTACACATGTTCTTTCTTCATTTATTTACTACCCATTCATTCTGCAATGCACTGAAAAAATGCTTTTTCTTCATTGATATTTTAAACATCTCTCAACAAGACCATCTTCATCTACAGTATTTGTGTCTATGCTTGTGTGTACATGTACAATTATCTTATTTGGTACCTCACAAGCATTTTATATTATTACATACAAGTGTGCTAAGTGACTTCAGTCATGTCTAACTCTTCATGACCTTACAGACTGTAGCCCTCTAGGCCTTTCTGTCCATAGGCTTGTCCAGGAAAAAATACTGAAGTGGGTTGCCATACTCTCCTGTAGGGGATCTTCCCAACCCAGGGACTGAACCTGCATCTCGTGTGTCTCCTGAGTATCTTACTGCATCTTTTACATCTCCTAAATTAGCAGGCGGGTTCTTTATCATTAGTGCCACCTGTGAAGTATATTGCTGATCAGTTCCTCTTTGGAATAGTTCTTTCCTTCCCTTAGTTTCAATAACCATGTTCTAGAAGTCTACCTTTCTCCCTTGTTCCTTCATCCTTGTCTTTTTACAAGTTTTCCTTTTATATCTAACCTTTTTCTAATTATTAAATATCTCATGCTTATAGGAAAGTAAAAAAAATTAAAGCCCATGCACTTACTGCCAAGCTTTGTCAACCCTCAACATTTTCTATCTTTTTTGTAAAAAAGTAAAGAACTAAAACAATACATTAACAATCGAACTGTCTTATGTACCCCACTTTGATCCAATTTTTTTAAACTTCCTATTTATTCTTCAAAGTCCTATCCATTCAATGTCAGTGTTTTATTTTTGAATTTTATCATGTTTCAATTTCCAAGTATGTCTGAAAACAATTTGAGAAGATACTGTGGTATACATATGACCAATAGATCAATTTCACGCTATGTTCAAAGCTTCTGTTATTCATATTATACTCTGCTTGATATATCAATTTCTGAAAGGATTATATTATGATATATCAATTTCTGAAAGGATATTATATATTACCCATAATATAATATTTTTTCAATTTTATTTTATATAATGAGTAGCTCTGTTTTAGCAATTAGAAGTTTTCTATTCAATATTTGGAATCCTTAAAATAAATAAGATCTTAATGATTCATGTCTAAGTTTTCTCTTTTTAGTTTCATATCATGTCTCTTTCAACCTGTAATGTATATACTCACCATATACAACTAAAGGCAGTGTCTCAAACTTAAGTATTTTATTACTTTTGAAAATGGTTTCCAGATTTCAACACTCCTTACACATGTTATCTGGCTAATATTTTAGCATTTTTTCTATCTCAACTAAGAGATCTATTCTTCCCTCTCAATTCCACTGCAGTGGAGGTACTGTGGTGTCACTGGAAACTGCTTGTACTTAGAATAAAAGAGCAGTTAGAATTATTTCTCTTGAAGGTCCCTATCTCTTTTACCCTTTATATTGCTACACTTAGCACTTTGCCACACAAAGGGAGCCTCATAGATGGAAAGTGGAAAGATTAACTGACAAAGGCCTGTCTCTATCTGTAAGAGAGAGTGTAGCCTAGTACTGTGTGTGTTTTTGTAACTTGCCTGGAAAATCCCATGGATGCAGGAGCCTGGAAAGCTGCAGTCCATGGGGTCGCTGAGGGTCAGACACGACTGAGTGACTTTACTTTCACTTTTCACTTTCATGCATTGGAGAAGGAAATGGCAACCCACTCTAGTGTTCTTGCCTGGAGAATCCCAGGGACTGGGGAGCCTGGGGGGCTGCTGTCTATGGGGTCGCACAGACTCGGACATGACTGAAGCAAATTAGCAGCAGCAGTATGTATACTGGTGGCAAAGAATATATATTTGGAGTGTAAATTCATTCACAGTTCATGATTCCAACCCAAATTACAAATGTTAAGAAGTTGCTCCTTTAAAATTTTTACTAACATCATGATGGTGAGACTCCTACCTGAATTTAGAATCAATAGAGTTTGACTGATTGTATAGAAAACTCATTTTGAAATAATGTCCTAATTATGAATGTAAATGTGATATGCTAAAATACAATCTATCTATAGATAAGGTTCATGTTGACATTTTACTCATTTCCATAAACCCAGATCAACTCACACTCTCAAGTCTAGTCTCTTCTGAGCAATCAAGTAGATATGGTCCCTCCTTGTTTTGTATTTCTCTTGGTTCTCTTCTCCAAAACTCCTGTTTTTCATACATGTAACATTATATTGGGCTTCCTTGGAGGCTCAGATGGTGCAGAATCTGCCTGCAATGCAGGAGACCCGGGTTCGATTCCTGAGTCAGGAATATCCCATGAAGAAGGGAATGGTACCTACTCCAGTATTCTTGCCTGGAGAATCCCATGGACAGAGCAACCTAGAGGGCTATAATCCATAGGGTCACAGGGTCAGATATGACTGAGTGACTAATACTACTACTAACCATCATATTTAGCTACTTGATTATTCATTCCTAGGGCATTAGATCCTAAAGTAGCAGCATTTGTGGTTTATTCATTTTTTTCATTCCCTACACTAGCTAGCACATGGCTTGCACATTATAGATGTATTATTATGAAATTAAATTTGGATTTTTGGATTAATAGTATACTAGAGAGCAACAAAAGTACTAATTTCAACTAAAAAAAAATTACTAGAAATGTATGGCCTCCCCACTTGCTTGTTTTGTCCTTTACACTGAATAAAGTTGAATGCAAATAATTATGATCATACAAAAAACATGAATATATTGTTAAAAACAAACCAATTCAGACTATGGTGGTATAAACTTTAAACTTTCAAATTAAAATAACCCCAAAACCCACTAGTAAGCAACATTATTTTATGGCAAGTGGCATTCATTGCATTGTATAAAATATCATAAACTCTTTCACATTTATGTGAACTGGGTTATGGTCACTGTGGTGCCTATAATTTCAAATCTGTAATACATATTTAATAGTTCAACATTTATTCTGCTATAAGGTAGGGTTTTTGAACTGTGGTGTTGCAGAAGACTCTTGAGAGTCCCTTGGACTGCAAGGAGATCCAACCAGTCCATTCTGAAGGAGACCAACCCTGGGATTTCTTTGGAAGGAATGATACTGAAGCTGAAACGCCAGTACTTTGGCCACCTCATGCAAAGAGTTGACTCACTGGGAAAGACTTTGATGCTGGGAGGGACTGGGGACAGGAGAAGGGGACGACCGAGGATGAGATGGCTGGATGGCATCACTGACTCGATGGATGCGAGTCTGAGTGAACTCCGGGAGTTGGTGATGGACAGGGAGGCCTGGTGTGCTGCGATTCATGGGGTCACAAAGAGTCAGACACGACTGAGCGACTGAACTGAACTGAAGGTAGGGTTTTGCACAGAAAAATTATCTATTTTTTGTTTCATTTTTTAAAAGTAACACAAACTACAAAATATGTTCTCTATAGATAGGGACACATTTTCCTCATGTATCTTTTGTCTGTGTGTTTTATAGTGATTATGGGCAGAATCCTCATGAGTTGTCCAGATGTATTCTGAGATTCTGATTTACTTCCCTTTTCTCTATTGACTTGCTATATGGCTTTAAGAAGTGCCTTAGCTCCTCTTAGAAAATACAGTCATTGCAAAATAGAGATTACATCGGCTTTTCTTAAATAACAAAAGACTATATTTGAGCTTTCTCTTAAAATAGAGAATTATTAGAAAACTAAAAATCCAAGCCTAGATTCAGACACAATTATTTGATAGCAAAGTAATTTTAAGGAAAAGTATTTATTATTTATCATTTCTCCACTTATCTACCATCCTCAGTCTCTCTCTCATTTCATACTATTCTCAGATACTTCATTCTCAGCTAAGGTAAACATGATTGGTTGATAATTATTTAAAACGTGACCACTGACAGGAAAAATTTTATTTCCATAAGGATCAAAAGTTTTAAATTAAGGAAATTGGTATCTTACCTCTTTTTGCTAAAGAAGAACAGTTAGATCTGAGAGCAAATATCTACGTGTAGAAGGCTATAAACTAAGTGCTTTTGAAATTCAACATTTGTTTAGGAATTACTATGGGTAAGGCAGAATTCTAGACTTAGCAAAAAATAATAGCGAGCAAAGACTAGGCTTTGTCTTCAGTTTATAATCTTGGATGAGAGCAGGGGAAACTTTAACCAAATAGTCTAAATTAATCAAATGATCACCAATACATACACTTATGTATGTATGTATCTAAAAATTGCGCTAAGTGCTGTGATGACTAACGGCGGGTGGTGCAAGACTGTGTCAGCAGGAGATCTAGCCTGTTCTGGTGGGAAGGAGGGCATCTGTAAGAGAGTCACTGGAAGTTGCAGACCTAGGTGCTCACCAGCACTGCACAATAAAGCCAGTCTTATTCATATGGCATTACTAAAAGTAAAATAAACTTACTCGAAAAAACAAATTTGTGCAAATAGAGGAGAGAAATAATCATCAAAAGATCACTGAAATGAGAGCAACATGACACTTTATTCTCAAAATGCTTTGAGACGTGATTAATAATGCAGTATTAGTCCATCTGAAAACCCTTATATGTGGAATATAAATAAACCGATAGATGAAACATAAACAGAATCACGAACAGAAAGAATAGACTGGTGGTGGCCAAGGGGGAGGGGAATGGAAGAGGGATGATTAGGAGTCTGGGCTTAGCAGATGCAAACTGGTATATACAAGATAGACAAACAACAAGGTCCTGCTGTATAGCACAGGAACTATATTGAATATCCTGTAGTAAACCATAATGGAAAAGACTGAGAAAGCAGGTATATATATGCATATATGTCACTTTGCTGTACAGCAGAAATTAACACAACACTGCAATTCAACTATATTTCAATTAAAACATGGTGTTATTGTAATAAACCACATAACACACTGATTTAAAAATTCTGAGTTTTGAGTTATGGGCCAGGTTTTTTATTATTTTTTTTCTTGTTTAAATACACTAAGCTTTGATTAGTCCATTTGATTCTCAGTTCAACCTGCTAGGACAAATCCTCAGAAAAAGATGATCCAGGGGACCTGCGATCTAGACAGACCATATTGAGAAACACAGAACACTAGAAAAGTCACTGTTATTGGACAAAGGACAGTGTTAAAAGATTTTCAGTACTGTGTAAAATCCACGAGTAAGGTCTAGTCTCATATTGCCTAAACTGTCATCATAACAAATTTTACAACACAGAATACATTTGGAAAATCATGTTGATTTTATACTCAACTCTTTAATCATCTTGTTTGGAGATTTACAATAAACAAATACTCAGTTGTTTATGTGACATCTGAGTATATCAAAATCTCTGGGAATTTCTGCAGGAAAGAAACCTCCTCAGCTTTAAGCTGTTTACAAAGCTAATGCAATTTACCTTTGTTCCCTAATAAATATGTATATCCAGTAAAATTATCTTATTTGCTGTAACATTATTTTACATGTTGACCTAGCCCAAATCACATCAACTGACAGATGAAAATTACTTGATCCTTGGAAGGTAAGTAACTTCCTAAGTTACATATATTTGGTGAAACAGTGAGGATGAGAAAGGTGTCTTTACTCCCTTATTCTCTTTCTGCCTCTTATACCATTTTAACACATACTAATAATAGTTTGTCTTAATACATTTAGATACTGATTTTAGCATGATATTCAGCTGTATCTGAAGAACACAAGCCTATATCAAACAATCATAATATATATCAATAAAATAATTACTATTATTTTATACTAATAAAATTTTATACATATTCATGAACTGATCATTTGGATGTCTAATACCTCATTTCATCTATTATGGAAAATGAGGGAGTGAAATTGATAATTCTTTTCTCATTAAGGTTATATAACAAGTTATGCAATGCTGTTAATGGGCTTTCCTCAGATTCCTTTCACTGTGGCCTTCTGAAGGTTTTAGGAACTTATGCTGCAGTATAACTGGTTCCCAAAATAGTCATAAATGTGAGTACTATAGAAAAACAACCAGATATACTCATACACATTTACTTTCACGTGGCCATTTGATGTCAATTGAAGGAGTATACACAGAATTTCTTCTCAGTGGCCATTTCTTAGTGCCTTAATTGGACAGGAATATTTAAAACAATGAAAGTACAGAAACTAAAATATGCTGTGAACTCAAATGTTTTACCAACTAGCTTTTCAAAGTAATATTGTACCTAATTAACATGGGACCTCATAAAGACAATGAAATTGATTGAAATAATTGCACACTATATCAGTATGAGAAGAGCTCTGATGTATTTTCACAGAACAGCTTAGTGTTAGTCACTCAGTTGTGGCCAACTCTTTGTGACCCCATGGACTGTAGCCTGCCAGGCTCCTTTTTCCGTGGAATTCTCCAGGCAAGATTACTGGAGTGGGTGGCCATTTCCTTCTTCAGGGTAACTTCTCGACCCCAAGGACTGAACCCAGGTTTCCTGCATTGCAGGAAGATTCTTTACCACCTGAGCCAGCAGGGAAGCCCCAATAAATTATTTCTGGTGTAAGGGGAAATTTCACTGTTCTATGAGAAAATACATCATATAATGTATCATATGTATTATCTCACAGAACAGCGTGACTTCCCCCTACACCAGAAAGAACTTATTGGGAAGATGGAGAAAATTGCAACTACTCTTCTACTGATAATTTTCAGCAAAACAAAGCAAAATAAAAACAAACTAAACACAGAGAGAGAGAGAGAGAGAGAAAGGCCTGCCTAAAGGCAGCAGTGAAATTAACTGGAGTCTGAATAAGGGTATAGCCTATATTGTTCATTTTCCACTGTATTAGTGTTCCTTTGAATTATCCTCTATATCACCATTCTCTGAATGCTGGTAACACTGCCACTATCCAGTACTCAAATGACCACTTAATGGTCTCTGATACTAAATTTAGTTAATTTGCATGGTTAGTTTGCATGGTTGACTGCTGAAAACCAGGTTTACTTTATTTAACTTTACAGTACTGTATTGGTTTTGGCATACATTGACATGAATCCGTCATGGGTGTACATGAACTCCCAAACATGAACCCCCACCACCACCTCCCACCCCACATCATCCCTCCGGATCATCCCCATACACCAGCCCCAAACATCCTGCATCGAACATAGACTGGCGATTCGTTTCTTACATGATAGTATACATATTTCAATGCTATTCTCCCAAATCATCCCACCTTCTCCCTCTCCCTCAGAGTCCGAAAGTCTGCTCTACACATCTGTGTCTCTTTTGCTGTCTTGCATACAGGGTCCTCATTACCATCTTTCTAAATTCCATATATATGTGTTAGTATACTGTATTGGTGTTTTTCTTTCTGGCTTACTTCACTCTGTATAATCGGTTCCAGTTTCATCCATCTTATTAGAACTGATTCAAATGTATTCTTTTTAATGGCTGAGTAATACTCCATTGTGTATATGTACCACAGCTTTCTTATCCATTCATCTTTTCTTACATGATAGTATACATATTTCAATGCTATTCTCCCAAATCATCCCACCCTCTCCCTCTCCCTCAGAGTCCAAAAGTCCGCTTTACACATCTGTGTCTCTTTTGCTGTCTTGCATACAGGGTCCTCATTACCATCTTTCTAAATTCCATATATATGTGTTAGTATACTGTATTGGTGTTTTTCTTTCTGGCTTACTTCACTCTGTATAATCGGTTCCAGTTTCATCCATCTTATTAGAACTGATTCAAATGTATTCTTTTTAACTTACTTTTCTGTGCTTTAGGTGTATGTTTACTAATATGGCAACCTGTAGGTAACAGGCCAATGCAGGCAGTGTAATTAAGAGACCTGTTAACGAGATAAGTAGGCAATATATATGCAAAGCTAGTAACTGGTTTTTTTTTTTTAAGCCTCATTAACTGCTAGGGGTGGGCTGGACCGGGAAGGCTCAGCAGTTGCCATGGGAACCGCAGCTGGAGGGGGAAGGAGGGGCTGGGAAGGGGGTGGACAGAGCCCCAGCGACTCCGGACTCTGGACTCTAGGCGAGACTCGGAAGTGGGGGAGGGGAAAGGAGGGGAGGGGCGGGGTCACAGCTGGAACTGGGTGGCCCCAGGGGTGTTTACAGAGTGAAGAATGAAATGCAGGGTCCACGTTGAGCAGTTCAGCTCGGGGGAATAATCTCTTCTAGCTCATTGTGTCCTTGCAAATACCAGATGATGTTTATAAAGCATATGGTGCATTTCTGGGGTTTCCATGGTGACAGGCAGACACACTGCAAGAGAATCACCTGTTCTGAGGGGAATGGACTTGATAAAAATGCACACTCCTGAGGCTAAGCTTAGTCCAAGAAAGTAACTCTTGGTTAGAGAGCTGTGCCTCTTGAGGTGTAGCAGGAATCTCTCTCAGCCTTCTGTCTGTCTGTCTCTCTGTCCGTCCGTCTATATGAATATACGTGACTTGTTTGCCGTTCAATACTGGCTGAATTAAAATTATTCTCCGTTGACTGTCATCTCCCACCCACTACAGTGGGTCTCGTGAAAGCAGAGGTCTTTCCATCTGCTTCCTTCAATTCGTGGAAAACCACAGTTCTGGCTTGAATGGGGTCTCCCAAGACTAAGATTTTGGAGTCCTAGCCCCTAGTCCCTCAGAACGTGACTGCGTCTGGAGACAGGGTTTTTAAAGAGGTGATTAAGTTAGAACAGGGTCATTAGGATGGCTTTTAATCCCGTCTGTGGATGTTCAGTTGCTCAGTCGTGTCCAACTCTTTGCGACCCCATGGACTGCAGCACGCCAGGCCTCCCTGTCCATCACCAACTGCCGGAGCTTGCTCAAGTTCACGTCCATCGAGTGGGTGATGCCATCCAACCATCTCGTCCTCTGTCGTCCCCTTCTCCTCCTGCCTTCAGTCTTTCCCAGCATCAGGGTCTTTTCCAAGGAGTCAGTTCTCATCAGGCGGCCAAAGGATTGGAGTTTCAGCGTCAGCATCAGTCCTGCCAATGAATATTCAGGACTGATTTCCTTTAGGATGGATTGCTTAGATCTCCTTGCAGTCCAAGGGACTCTCAAGAATCTTCTCCAACACCACAGTTCGAAAGCATCAATTCTTCAGCATTCTCTGGTGTTCCTATAAAAGGAGGAGATTATCAAGAGGGAGGGGACATATGTATATCTAGGGCTGATCCCTGTTGCTGTATGGCAGAAACCAACACAATATTGTAATTATCCTTCAATTAAAAATAAATATTTTTTTAAAGAGGTGCTTAGAGAAGACCATGGCCATTTAGAAGTAGAGCCTTCAGAAGAAACCAAGGCTGCTGACCCGCGACCTCGAGCTGCCAGAAGGGGAGACAATCAATTTCTGTTGGAAGGCCCACCCCCGCCCCAGTCTGAGGTACTCTGTTATAATAGCCCTCGCAACCTAACACAATCACCCTTTTTTTTTTTTAAAGTTTGTGTTTAAAAAGCAAGAAACAGTCTGGAAACGTGCATATAATTGATTAGAAAGCAATTACGTAACATCTTAGAACCACCATAAACTCTACAAACATTAATAATAAATGCTAGAGAGCGTCTAGGGAGAAGGGAACCCTCCTACACTTTTGGTGGGAATGTAAATTGCTGCAGCCACTATGGAGAACGGTACAGAGGTTCCCTAAAAACCTGAAAAGAGAGTTAACATATGATCCTGCAATCCCGCCCCTGGACAAAAGTCTGGAGGAAAACACGGTTTGAAAGGATACATGCACCCCAGAGTGGTCTGCAGCACGGCTTCCAGTAGCCAGCCAAACGTCCATCCACGAAGGGACGGATAGAGAAGATGTGGTATGCTTGCCTTCTGGAATATCCCCGGAATACCACTCAGCCACGAAACAGGGCGAGGCACTGCCGTTCGCTGCAGCTTGGAGGGGCCTGTAGATCTCCACACTAGCACAAGTGAAGCGACTCAGGAGGACAGATGTCATGTGAGATCATTTATATGTGGGATCGTAAAAGATACAAACGAACTTACGAAACAGAACTATGACTCACAGGCATAGAAAGCAAACTTTTGGGTACCAAAGGGTAAAAGGGGAGGGATAAATTAGAAGCTTGAGATGAACAGGTATGCCCTATTATATATAAATAGATAATCAGCAAGGCCCCACTGAATAGCACAGGGAACTCTCCTCAATGTCTTGTAATAATCTATAATGGAAAAAATACATATGATAGGAAATTATGAAATATATAGGATATATAAAAAATTCTTCCCAGGTGGCACAGTGGTAAAGAATGCACCAGCAATGCGGGAGATGAGGGTTCCCTTCCTGGATTGGGACGATCCCCTGGAGAGGGAAATAGCAACCCGCTCCAGTATTCTTGCCTGGAAAGTCCCATGGACATAGGAGCCTGGCGGGCTACAGTCCCTGGAATTGAACTCAGACTCCACTTAGTGACGAAACAATGACAACGTAAATACATATGTATAGCTGAATCAATTCGCCATCACCTAAAACATTGTAAACCAACAATACTTCAATAAAAATAAATAAAAGATGAAAAAGCTTACATTAGAAACTCTTTGAACAAAACCCTGCGGGACTCAAACAGTCTGGACTTTGGAGACCCATGGGGGATCTCCAGCAGAAATGCCGACCCACAGACTGGGTCTGTGGTTCCTAGTATTTAGTGGGAATCCCATCCGGCTGTCCCGCGAGAGTGTGGGCAGTGGTCAGGAGGAGCGCGTGGCCTCGGGGTGAGTAGTGGGAAATGGCAGCATCATTCCCTCCTCACTGCCCCTCCCTCGCAGCCCACGGGCAGCCCACACTTCCCGAAGGAGGCAGAGTGAGAGTTTGAAGCCCTCACACAGACCGGGTGGTTTCCCCTCTGCCACCCGAACATGCATCTTTGCAGTGGACTTTCCAGGGGATATAGCATGAAATCCCACGTCCTCACCCGGACAACATCCTGGAGGAGGAATTTGCAAGCATCTACAAAATTCACAGGCACATTTTCCCTCTGGCCCGCAGGCCATTGATCAATACTTAATCTAAACCACAAGCGCACGCAACCTTGAATCTGCAACGGCTCCCTGAGTTCATCCAAGAGTCAGAGCAGAATTCGGGTGGAATAACATCTGTGCAGTCATAGATCGTTCACTGCACCGCGGCATTATCGTCGTTATTTTTGTAGCAGAAACACAACAGAAATGCGTCAGGAAGTCAGCCTGTGAGATTACAGCAAATCCACGCGTGGAACGGTCCATAGCCATTAAGAATGCAGAACGTCTTTGTGCCTGCAAGGACATCAAACCCGTCCGTCCTAAAGAGAATCCACCCTGAAGATTCATTGGAAGGACTGATGCTGAAGCTGAGGCTCCAGTCCTTTGGCCCCCTGATGGGAAGAGCCAACTCATTGGAAAAGACCCTGATGCTGGGAAAGATTGAAGGCGGGAGGAGAAGGGGGTGACAGAGGATGAGATGGCTGGAGGGCATCACCGACTCAATGGACCCGAGTCTGAGCAGACTCCGGGAGATGGTGATGGACGGGGTGGGGCCTGGTGTGCTTGCAGTCCATGGGGCCGCATAGAGTGGGACACGACAGCGACTGAACAGAAACAGCTCTGTGCCTTAAAGCGGGATCAAGACGTGGTGTGAAGTGATAAGGGCACGCTGTCAAACAGCGCAAGGCCAGCCACGCTCCGTGTCAGTGAAAAGAGACAGAAGGGTGTGAACGTCAAGGCACATGTTGCCGCTGATTCCTATACGGGACGCTCTGCAGGGAGACCTGGGAACTGGCAGCCGGGTTTGTCTCAAGAGCAAGTGTCGGGAAGCTCTTTCTCTAAAGGGCAAGTACTCAACTCTGCCACTGCGATGGCACAGAACGGAAATGACTGCGTCCCAATAAAGCTTTATTTACAAACGTGGGTGGAGCCAGGTGTGAGCAGATGGAGGGTGACTTCCCCTTTCTCTTTACTTTATTGAACTTTAGTTGAGGTACAGTATGCTGTCAGTTTCGGGCGCACAGCACAGTGATTCAGCTGTGCGCGTAAATGATCTTTTGCTTTGGCTAGCTAACCCCAAACTCCCGATCCTCCCCTTCCCCTTGGAGACCACCAGTGTGTTCTGTGTGTCTGCGAGTCTCTTTGTGTTTTGCAAACAAGCTTGATTGTGTCGTATCGTAGATTCCTCGGGGAAGTGGGAATCGTCTGATGCCTTTATTTTTCTAACTTACTTCGCCGAGTACGGTGATGTCTAGGCCCGTCCGTGTTGCCACACAGGCCATTATGGCATTCTTTTCCACAGCTGACTAATATTCCACTGTCTGTGTGCTGCACCCTCCTGATCTGTTCATCACTCAGTGGGTGCGGAGTTACCTCCTGGTCTTGGCTGTTGTGAATGACGCTGCAGTGAACCCCTGAGGGGCATCTGTCTTACCGAATTAGAGTTTTGTCTGGATATGTGCCCAGGAGGGGGATTACTGGACCATATGGTAGCGCTAGTTTTCAAGGCGCTATTCTCTGGGGTGGCTGCACCAGTGTACATTTACAGGGCAGTTCTGGGGGCTGACTGTTCTGATCCCTGGGCTGGAGCGTGGAAACTAGGGCAGGAGCGTCGGGCCAGAAAGAGAAACACACCCTCCTGGTTCCCTTCCATGCGGTTCTTCGAATCCGCCAATGACGCCTACGGGAGAGGAACTGTTTTTATCCTCAACACACAGGGTTGGAAACCTCTACTTAGAAAATTGCACAAGAACGCAGCTGGGAATTGGAGGAGCCAGCACACACACCCACGCCGAGTCCCTCCAGAGTCTGACGGCGGCCACGTGTCCCTACGCAGCGCTCCCCCGCGAGGAACCAGCCCGCTGGCTCCAGCCTGGGAGGCGAGAGGAGGCCGGCTGGCAAGGCGAGGGCACTCAGGGCTCCTATCTGTCTCCCCGATCCAGGTTTCAGGGCTGCAGCGCGAGGGGCCTGGGGAATTTTAAACTTGGGTTTGCTCTCACATCAGCCCACATAAGCTGCTCGAGTTGCTGGAAGTCGGGTTTTCCTCACTGAGGGACTTCTTGCTCCGCAGAAGGCTCTCATGGCAGCGTTTCAAGTTCCCTAGACTGCAGATCTTCGGCCCTCCTGAGCACACGGGTTCCCGGGCTGTTTGTAGATCACTCCCGGTTGGATCGATCACTCCTGTTTTCTGCTTTTGATTGTTGGTTTTTCGTTTTGTGTTACTTTGGATTCGGCTGCCCCGGGTCTCAGCTGTGGCACCGGCATCTCCGGTCTTTGCTGAGGCACGAGGGTCGCGTGTTTTTTAGTTGGGGTATGCAAACTCTTACTTGCCGCTAAGATATAGTTCTTACTTATCTTACTATCTTAAGATATGTAGTAAGACATAGTCCCCCAACCAGGGATCAAACCTGGGCCCCCTACACTGGAAATGCGTCCCTGGCCCTCCCCTCCTGAGTCCTCCACCAATGGAGCTGGACCCCAGCCCTTCAGCACTCAGCCACTGCACCACCAGCGTGGAAGTGTTACCTGCCCGGTCGTGTCCGACCCTTTACAACCCCATGGACTGTAGCCCGCCAGGCCGCTCTGTCCATGGGATTCTCCAGGCAAGAACACTGGCGTGGGGAGCCACTCCCTCCTCCAGGGGACCTCCCGAACCTAGGGATCGAGCCCAGGTCTCCTGCGCTGAAGGCAAACGCTTTATCATCTGGACCCCCAGGGCAGCCCCAGTCGCCAGCGTGTTTTAAGGGAGCAAAAGCGGCCGGAGCTGGCCGGTGTTTTACCTGCTGCCTCTTACCTTGGCTTCCCAGGTGACACAGCGGAAAGGAATCCGTCTGCAGTGGAGGAGCCGGAGGTTCAGTCCCCGGGGTCGGGAAGGTCCCCTGGAGGAGGAAATGGCAACCCACTGCCGTCTTCTCGCCTGGAGATCTCATGCACAGAGGCGCCTAGCGGGCCGCAGTCCGTGGGCTCGCAGAGCCTGACACAAGTGAGCACACACGCACCGTGGCCTTGACAGAGGGACTGTGTTTCTCCCGCCATTGACACAGGAAGGAACCGAAGCTCAGAGAGGTTGAGTAAGCTTCCGCTGGACACACAGCCCATCAGGACCCACACTCAGTTCTCCTGAAACCCCCTTCTGTCGACGGACAAGATCTACTGATAGCCTCAGGTGCCCGAGTGTCTCCTGGTCCCTGAGCATCCCTGACCCTCCCCTCCTGAGTCCTTCCACCAGTGGGGCTGGACCCCAGCCCTTGAGCACCATCCCAGAGTTATAGAAAGGCCCCCAGGACTACGTGCACCTCAAATCCATCTTTCTCGGTGGTGGGGCCACCACCTCTCCATCTGATGAGCATAGCTTCATCACTCTGCCTCCGTGACAACCCCAAGCTATTTTCTCTCTTGTAAAAAGTCTTCCAACCTTTGCATTTAACCCAAGGCATCCAAACATGACCCCTTCAAAACGTAACCCACATCGCAATGATAAGGAATAGGTTCTATGATCTGTTCTGCATTTATCTCACGCATGTTTCACGGATACAGCCCTTCTCCATTTAAAAGATAAATCTGATCAGGTAAACCTGACGTGTATCAAGATTTCACACGATCTGTGGTCGCAGGAGAGGCTTCCAGCAGCTGTGCTGTCCAAACATACCTCGAAACGTTCCCACAGCGGAACCGAGTCTTGGTTTTCAGAATTGAAGTTAGGCTCGCTAAAATGAACCGAATGCAAAGCCCCCATCCTGCTGGCTACCGAGCTGCATCCCGTGTGTGGATGGGCCCGGTCCCGGTGGGACGGGTCGCTTGTTGTCCATGGTAGAGCCTGGAGCCCCACCCAGCTTTCGGCGACCATGAGGGTAGGGCTGCTCTAAACCTGTGCGTTCACGTTCTTCTCATGCAGGTCAGATAACTCAGACTGAGAAAGCTGGATGGAAGGGTGAGAGTGTGTTTACCTGTGAAAGAGATGGACCAGTCGTTTTCCTGGGGGATGTGCCATTCTGTGCCCCGCCCCCCGCGGTGGTGAGAGTCGCTGAGGCCTTGGTGCGGTCAGCAGCTGATGTTCCTGTGGCTTCCGGCGGCTGTGGGGTGTTTCAGCGCATCTAATTTCAGTCCTCCTGGGGGCTATGATTTGAACCCACTCAAGTGTTTGCCTGCCTCTCCTTGGTGAACTATCTGTTCAAGTCTCTCTTTCTCGCTCTCGATTTTTTTTTTTTTAAATACTAAGAACTTTATTGTATGCCTCTGCCAGTGACTATAAAATACTTACTCTTGTGAAACAGAAATTCACGAAAACTCAGAGGTACTGTTAAGGACTGGCAGAGTGGAGGTTTGTATTGTGTGGCAGCTGTTACAGAGACAGGCTTCAAATTTAGGTCTCCTTTGAATAGTCCCTGGTTCACGAAGAGTGGTCTAGAAAACCTTGTGAAGATTCCTTTTTCTATAAAGAGGAGCAGGCTTTCTGGGGTCTGACAAGTCTCCTTTGTAAAATTCTATTTTTTAAATAGAAATTATATATATTTAAGCTTCCCTGGTGGCTCAGATGGTAAAGCATCTGCCTGCAACGCGGGAGACCCCAGGTTCGACTCCTGGGTCAGGAAGATCCCCTGGAGAAGGAAATGGCAATCCACTCCAGCACTCTTGCCTGGAAAAATCCCATGGACAGAGGAGCCTGGTAGGCTACAGTCCATGGGGTTGCAAAGAGTCGGGCACAACTGAGCAACTTCACTTTTCACTTTAAGGCAAACAACATGATTTGCTACACACATACACAGTGAAATAATTACTGCAAACTAAATAACATAGCATCTCACACAGTTGCCATTATTTGTATGGTGAGAGCCCCTAAAATCTACTCTCTCAGTAAATGTCCAGTATTCAGCATAGTATTTTTTGATTGTCTATTTGCTTCATTTATTTTTACTGAAATATAGTGGATTTACAATGTCGTGTTAGTTTCAGGTGTAAACTGAGTATGTATAATTATATATACATACTATGTATATTATAGTGTGTGTGTATATATATGTGTGTGTGTGTATATATATATACGTTGCTGTTTACTTACTAAGTCGTGTCCAGCTCTTGTGCGACCCCATGGACCGTATGCCACCAGGCTTCTCTGTCCGTGGGATTCTCCAGGCAAGAGTACTGGAGTGGGCTGCCACGTCCTCCTCCCGGGGATCTTCCCCAACCAGGGATCAAACCCGCGTCTCCTGCTTTGGCAGGCGGATTCCTTACCATTGAACCACCAGGGAAGCCTTTTTTTTTTTTTTTCCACCAGGCTTCTCTGTCCGTGGGATTCTCCAGGCAAGAGTACTGGAGTGGGCTGCCACGTCCTCCTCCCGGGGATCTTCCCCAACCAGGGATCAAACCCGCGTCTCCTGCATTGGCAGGCGGATTCCTTACCATTGAACCACCAGGGAAGCCTTTTTTTTTTTTTTTAAAGATTCTTTTCCCACATTGTTTATTGCAAAATGTTGAATACAGTCCCCTATGCTGGACGTGAGTCTGAGTGAACTCCGGGAGTTGGTGATGGACAGGGAGGCCTGGCGTGCTGCGATTCATGGGGTCACAGAGTCGGGCACGACTGAGCGGCTGGACTGAACTGATGCTGTAGAGCAGGTCCTTGTTGTATATTTTCTATGTACTCGTTTATACCTGCTAATCCTGGACCCCTAATTTGTCCCTCCCCCCCCATATTTCCTCTTTGGTGATCATAGTTTATGTCTGTGGGTCTGCTTTATAAAAAAGTTCATTTGTATAATTTTTTTACATTCCACATGCAAATAGTGTCTTATGACACTGTCTTTCTCTGTCTGACTTACTTCGCTTAGTATGACCGTCTCTAGGTCCATCCACGTTGTTGTAAGTGGCGTGATTTCGTTCTTTTCGACAGTTGGGTAATATTCCATTGTCTATATTGACCACATCTCCTTTGCCCATCCCTCTGTCGATGGACACTTCGGTGCAGCACACTAGGCCTGCAGACTTCCTCATCCCTCACAACTTAACGTTGTCCCCTTCGCCCATCACCCGTTTCCCCATGTCTCCTCTCTGGTAACCATCATTCCACTCTCTGCTTCTGCCAGTTGAGTTTTTCAGATGCCGCATGCATGAGAGTGCGCATTTTTTCCCTTTGCCTGACTTGGGTCCCCTAGCGTAACGTCCTCCGGGTTCACCCTTGCTGTTCCAGATGGAAGAATCTCTTTCCTTTTTCAAGGGCTGAGTCATATTGCATCACATCTCTATCCCTCAATGTCTTTATCCATTCCTCTGTCTGGGAAGACCAGTCTTTTGCCTGTTTTCCGACGGGGTCATCAGTCCTTACCTGGAGATGTTTTAGTTCCTATCCCCTAACTGATTTTTGTGAGGAAGGAAATGGAGGCACAGAAAGGTTAAGTGACTGGCCCGAGAATGCACAGCTGACCCCTGCAAGAACCGGAAAGCAGGAAGCCAGGCCTCCTCACTGGCGGAGAGGAAGCAGAAAGCCCTCAGCCCTCTGGACTGGCCTTTGCAAACAAGCAGTCGTTCTGTGTTCTGAGAGGCAGCTGCAGAGGGCGTCCCGCAGTGGGATTGTCCAGGGACCTCTGAGGGCCTGACCCGTACCCACCTGAGGGCCTTTACACCTGCTTCCCTGACCTTGGCCGGGGAAGTCCTTACCCAGACATCCTGCGTCTCATCCTTCAGGTCTCAGCTGCCACGTCGTCACCTTGGAGGGCCATTTCCAGAGTTACTCTCTGAAACCGTGGCGTTGGTTTGTTGATTTTCTGACTGTCTCCTCCTTCCAGGAGAGTCTGAGCTCCACGAGGCGGGGTGGTTTGTCTGCGCTGGGTCACAGTTCCACCCCATCTCTCACCAATGCTTTCTGTGCCCCCAAACATTTTTACTTCCTCAAACGTCCCGCATTCCTGAGGCTTCCTCGGCGGCCCAGCCGTTAAGACTCTGAGCTGCCGCTGCAAGGGCCGGGCTCAGGCCCTGCTCGGGGAGCTAAGATCCCGCGTGCTGCGTGGTGTGGCCAGAACTTTTCAGAAACAACAAAAATATAGTGCCGCATTCTCTCCAGACACAGCCCAGCAGAAGTGACAAACGACACATACTTGTTGAATGAAGTAGCAAAAATAGCAAGCGTGGAATCCAGGAATGAACTGCTTTAACAAGTTGGCAACCACCAGATTAGAATCATGGAGATTGCCTGCTCCTGAGAAAACACGTGCTGGTTTTGCTCGAGTTCTGATGCGTCTCTGGTTCCAGGAGAAATTCCCTGCGCACCGTTAGGTTAGTGAGGAGGGCCCCTGCGGACCCCTGCAACGAGGCAAGGGGCAGCAGCCAGCCCCCAGGCCGGTGCCATGTCCCTGGCCAGCTGCTGCCCACGGCCTCATGAAATGACTCTCTTTTTGGCCTCACTGCAAGTGGGATCTTAGTTCCCTGAACCAAGGATCGGACCTCTGCCCCCTGCAGTGGAAGCACAGCGTCCTAACCGCCGGACCACCAGGGAAGGCCCCTGTGGGGTGAAACTGACGGTGTTTCAGCCGCTCCCGTCTTCCGTGGAGTCCCCTGAGTGGAGGTGGCGGACTCCAGTACCCTGATGGGGTTCTGTCCTCCAGAAAGGACAGGACCCTGGTAGGCCTGGCCTGACGAGGTGAGCCCTTTCCAAGCTTGTCACAGAGGAGCCAGAGAGACATGCTCCTGCTGGGAAGAGGGGAAAGCGCCTGCCGTGGTGGGATTCCCTGCAGGAGGCCCCGGACGGGGAGCTGAAGCCACCCCCACTGACAGCAGGGGAGAGGCAGGGGTCCCGGCCGTGGGGCTGCAAGACTGATGCTGCCTGCAGCCCGTCTCGCTGTGCCTGCGTGTGTGTGCTGGAGTGCAGGTGTCTGTCTGGGCGTCTGCGTGTGTCTGTGTGTGTGCCTGTATGTGTCTCTGTGTGTGCTTATGGGCCTGTATGTGTCTGTATGTGTCTGTGTGTGTCTATGTGTCAGTGTGTCTGTATGTGTCTGTGTGTGTCTGTGTGTGTCTGTGTGTGTCTGTGTGTGTCTGTGTGTGTCTGTATCTGTGTCTGTGTGTCTGTGTCAGTGTTTGTCTGTGTGTATCTGTGTCAATGTGTGTGACTGTATGTGTCTCTCTGTGTCTCTGTGTGTGCTTGTGTGCCTGTATGTGTCTGTGTGTGTGTCTGTGTGTATCTGTGTCAGTGTGTGTGCCTGTATGTGTCTCTGTGTGTCTGTGTCAATGTGTGTGACTGTATATGTCTCTCTGTGTCTCTGTGTGTGCTTGTGTGCCTGTGTGTGTCTGTGTGTGTGTCTGTGTGTATCTG
>SJYX01004104.1:26765-44368 GCA_006410675.1 Oreotragus oreotragus | reverse complement strand
TGTGTCTGTGTGTGTTTCTGTGTGCCCGTAGGTGTCTGTGTGTGCCTGTCTGTGTGTGCATGCTTGGAAGACGGCCCTGAGCCCCAGAGAAGACGGCAGCCCGAGCGACCCCTTGCTTTCACCCTGGCGAGGCCCTCCGAGTCACCCGGACCCCGAACTGTGACTCGGCATGGGAGACCGTGGCACACTCTGCGGGGCATCCCGCAAGCGCTCCCGAGGACCACACGCCGGGACGGAGCCCACAGTGCCCCCCGCCCAGACCCCGGGAGAGAGGCGCTGGCTTGCGTGTTAGGATGAGCACGTGGGGGCCACTGAGCAGAGTAATGGCCCCCACTCCAGCGCTCTGGCCTGGAGAGTCCCATGGACGGAGGAGCCTGGTGGGCTGCAGTCCATGGGGTCACGAAGAGTCGGACTCGACTGAGCAACTTCACTTTCGTGCATTGGAGAAGGAAATGGCAGCCCACTCCGGTGTTCTTGCCTGGAGAGCCCCAGGGACGGGGGAGCCCAATGGGCTGCCGTCTGTGGGGTCGCACAGAGTTGGACACGACTGAAGCGACTTAGCAGCAGCAGCAGAGCAGAGTAGTTAGTCCAGGGGACCCACCTGGGGCCACAGAGACCCGGTGCATGGCCTAGCTCCGCCCCGTCAGCCACCGTCGGAACTGCCTGACCTCAGGCTGTCCCCCCGTAAAGCGAGGGGCGCGCTGGGCGCTTTCCCGTGAGCTCTTGGGATGGAATGGCCTGGCCCGGGTCGGGTGCATTGGGCGCTTCCCCGTGGGCTCTTGGGATGAACTGGCCTGGCCCGGGTCGGGTGCGTTGGGCGCTTCCCCGTGAGCTCTTGGGATGGAATGGCCTGGCCCGGGTCGGGTGCGTTGGGCGCTTCCCCGTGGGCTCTTGGGATGGAATGGCCTGACCCGGGTCGGGTGCATTGGGCGCTTCCCCGTGAGCTCTTGGGATGCACTGGCCTGGCCCGGGCCCACAGGCCGCCTGCAGTCGTTGCGTCCGGACTCTGCTCTCACACTTCTTTTCTTGCTGCTGTTCAGTTGCTCAGTCGTGTCCTGCTCTCGGTGACCCCATGGACTGCAGCACACCAGGCTTCACTGTTCTTCACCATCTCCCAGAGTTTGCTCCAACTCCTGTCCGTCGAGTCGGTGATGCCATCCAACCACCTCATCCTCTGTCGTCCCCATCTCCTCTTGCCCTCAATCTTTCCCAGCATCAGGGTCTTTTCCAGTGAGTCCACACTTTGCATCAGGTGGCCAAAGCGTTGGAGCTTCAGCATCAGTCCTTCCCCTTCAGGATGGGCTGCTTTGATCTCCTTGCAGCCCAGGGAACTCTCAGGAGTCTTCTCCAGCACCACGATCCGAAGGCTAAACACGTACATAAGGGCACACGCAACGTATTGTTAAAGGTCACAAACACACGCACACACAGCAAGACTCCCAGACAAAGGGAACCCCCCTCGCTTTAATTCACATCTCCGTGGAATTTGTCCAGTAAGCATTTAATGGGCAGCCACTGGCTCCAAGACCCCAGCGAGAAGGGTCTGTGGGGCAGAAAACAACTTCCTTTGCGAAACAGAGTTGCGAAATGACCAATTCTCCAACTGCAGGGGAAGACTGCTCAGGAGCAGAATGTGGTGATAGCGACTTGCCAAACAGATGGTTAGTGTTAAAGTTTTCCTCCGAGTTTTGGAGAGGACTGTCTCCAGCACGCCGGCTGCAGCGGGCTGGGTCCCAGAGACCGGCTCCCATCCTCTGTTCCGCGGGGATACGTCCTGCCTGGCCTTGAGCTCAGTGCAGACTCCGTGAGATTCCGGAGAGCGAGGGTCCGTCCTGGCCACGTGGCCACGGGCATGAACTCTAACTGCCCCTTCCCATCCATCTGCGGCCCCCAGGGCTGTTCCAGGGTGAAGCAAGAGAGGCGCTCTGCTTGGCTGTAAAATTTAAGTGGGGCAGGGGGCCAGTGGTGATGGCGCTGCAGACATCAAGGGAGATGATATGTGAATGCAACGTCTCCTTAACATTTCCAAATTCAAGGGGAAAAAAGCGCAAGATGAGGAAAATATCTGCATTTAAACTAGAGACAGGATCTCAGAGTCGGGTGTGTTGGGCTGGATAATGAATGGATAAATCCTGCAGTGTTCAGAGGCCGATCCTGTCCGGAATATAAATGTTGGTGTTGCCTGCATCCTGGATTTCTGGCATTATTTTTTATTTTTCCAAATATTGTGTCAGGGCGGTCCAGCGGTTAAGACTTCGCCTTCCAGTGCAGGGGGTGCGGGTTCAATCCCTGGTTGAGGAGCTAAAATCCCAAGTGCCTCTTGGCCAAAAAACCAAAACAAAACAGAAGCAGCAGTGTAACAAGTTCAATAAAGGTTTTAAAAAATATCCCATCAAAATTTTACCTCGAGAAAAATAGTACCTTGATCCTGCCGTGTGTAGCAGAGGGAACTATATTCAATACCCTAGGATAAAGCATAATGGAAAAGAATATGAAAAGTCGCATACATACGCTGTATAACTGAGTCACTTGCTGTGCAGCAGCAGTTAGCTCAGCGCTGTAAATCAACTGCACATCAAGAAAATTTTAAAAGATAAAAACGAGGGACTTACCTGCTGGTCCAATGGCCCAGACTCCGCTCCCGTTGCAGGGCCCGGGGTTCAGTCCCCAGTTAGGGGACTAGGTCCCACATGCCACAACTAGGACCCGGCGCAGCCAGATAAATAAATAGGTAAAAAAGAAAACAAAAACAGGTTAACTGGGGAAAACAAATTTAAAAAAAAAAAGGAAATAAAGGGCAGCTTCGCCGAGGTCCTTGGCAAGCAGCTGTTGGCTGGGCCTCGCGCCTGGCACCGCAGGCCTCTGGGGCTGGCGCGTATCTGTTGCAGGGCCGCCTCTGTGCGCGGCGGGATGCACAGCATCCCAGGTCTCCACCCACCGGGTGCCATTCCTGTGTCCCCCTCACACTGTGACAACCACGGGCATCTCCAGCATTTCCAGCTGTTCCCTGGTGGGCACCGGCTCCCCTGATTGAGAACCGTTGGTTCAGCCACACTTTTCACACTGTTTTGTTTTCAGTGTATTTCCTTTTTTAAAACAATAATAAATTTTATTTATGCTTTATTTTTGAATTATGAAAATATGATAACACATTTACAGGAAACTTGAAAAATACAGAACAAAGTTACATATGTCATATGTGCTGTGTGTATGTATAACGTGTAACATGTGTGTAACATATGTGTAACATGTGTAACATATGTCACGTGTGCTGTGCTTAGCCATGGCCGACTCTGTGGCCCCCATGGACTGTAGCCCGCCTGGCTCCTCTGTCCATGGGGATTCTCCAGGCAAGAACACTGGAGGGCGTTGCCATTCCCTTCTCCAGGGAATCTTCCTGACGCAGGATTTGAACCCATGTCTCCAGCATTGCAGGCAGATCCTTTGCCATCTCAGCGGCCGGAGAGGCCCAAGAATACTGCAGTGGGTGGCCTATCCCTTCTCCAGGGGATCTTTCTGACCCGGGAATCGAACCGGGCTCTCCTGCATGGCAGGCGGTTTCTTTACTAGCGGGGCTACCGGGGAAGCCCCAGAGTTACAAATAGTTTCACATGTATTGCAGTTATTTTTATGTAGATAAAGTAAGGTCTTAGGTGGAGTTTCAATATCAGATTCTCAAAAAATAATGGCATGAATAGACAGAGAGGCAGAAGGACCTGGTTGACCTGAAGAGGCCTGTGAGCCAGTTCAGCACAATCAGGGTTTATGCAGTTGTCACACAACAGCAGGACACAAATGCTGTCCACGCTTGCACAGACTCAATTAGCAGGCTCTGGAACATATCCGGGGACATAAACCAAGGGGCAGAAATTTCATGATCTAAAAGTACTGAAATCACACAGCGTCTGTTCTCTTATCACTGTGGAATTGTGTTAAAAATCAATATCAAGAAATATTTGAAAATAAGCCACATATTTTCAAGTGCAATAAAACTTTTTTCAAATTGTAAACGAAAAAAAAATTTTTTAGAGGAATCAGGTTCACAGCAAAACTGAGCAAAGGGAGACTTCCCTTGGGGGGGGTCCAGTGTTTAAGACTCGGTGCTTCCAATGCAGAGGGCACGAGTCTGATCCTTGGTCACGGAACGAAGATCCCAACACTCGAAGGCCAAAAAATTAAAAAAAAAACAAACAGGAAAGTCTAAGAAACTGGCAGGGCCAAGAGGCATGACAATTAAATGTAGCGTCGTATCCTGGCTGGGATCCTGACAAAGCACATGAGGAGAAACCTGAGGAAATCCGATGGATTAAAAAAAAAACTGAGCAAAGGTACAGGGGGTTCCCTACACCTGCTGTCCCGTACAGGCCCAGCCCTCCTGTTGTCAACACCCCCCAGCAACACGGGACGCTGGGCACAACAGATGAACCTGTTACCACAGAGAAACCTCACTTTACTACTGACCCCTTGGCGTCGCCGTGTGTCACCATTCACCGTGTGTCAGTGGTGCAGCTATCAGTGTGCATCGTGGGGGTTTGCACAGCCGTGTGATGACATGGACACACCGTGATGGCCTCAGACGGGGTATCTCGGTGCCCTAAACGGCCTCTACGGTCCACCTGTCCATCCCTCCTCCCAGCCCTTGGCAACCTCACACACACACACACACACACATTCTCTCTCTTTCCCCCACACACTAGAATGCCCCCAGCTCTATGCTAACCACCGTATCCCGAGTTCCCCCTTGACCCCTGGGAGCCGGGGACCATCTCATCCCATCTGGGGTGAGGACGTGCAGATCCCGAGGGCCAGGGAGCGTGCGTCTGTGCACGCGGATTCCTCACACGCGTCTCCGAGACGGCACAGAGCAGTCTGGATGCGGGCCAGGTGTTGAGGTGAACGGTGACTGTGGAGAAGGGTCGGGGAGGGTCCGGAAAACACGCAACAGGCAGGAGTCTGCTGGGGGTTTTTTCTAACTTTTTACTGAAATTAATTTACAGCTAATTTCTGATACACAGCAAAGTGACTCAAGTGTATGCATGTATATATCTGTTGTCGTGTCTGACTCTTGCGACCCCACAGACTGCGGCCCGCCAGGCTCCTCTGTCCGTGGGATTCCCCAGGCAAGAGTGCTGGCGTGGGGTGCCATGCCCTCCGCCAGGGGATCTTCCCGACCCAGGGACGGAGCCCACGTTTCTTATATCTCCTGCATTGGCGGGCAGCTTCTTTGCCGGTAGTACCACCTGCAAAACCATTGTTTATATGTGTGTGTGTGTGTACGTTCTAAATATTCTTTTCCATTATGGTTTATCCCAGGATTTTGAACATAGTTCTGTGTGCTGTGCAGTATGCAGCGGGTCCTTGTTGCTTATCCGTCTTATATAGACCAGCTTGCATCCTGTCTATACTATATGTGTGGCTGTTGAGTCGCTCCGTCGTGTCCAACTCTGCAACCCCATGCACTGTAGCTGGCCAGACTCCTCTGTCCGTGGGATTCTCCAGCAAGACTGGAGTGGGCTGCCATTTCTTTCTCCAGGGGATCGTCCCGACCCAGGGATCAAACCTGAGTCTCCCGCATTGTAGGCAGACGCTTGAATACCAGAGTCTTGTGGACTTTCAGTTTTGGGGGTTTTTTTGTTGTGTTTCGTTAAAACTCACTCTGTCCTGTGCTCTGCCCTGTCTGTCCCTCAAAAAAGAACACCTGTGGACCGCAGCCCGCCAGGCTCCCTGTCCATAGCGTTCTCCAGGCAAGAATACTGAAGGACGGGGCAGCCCACCCCAGTGTTCTTGCCTGGAGAATCCCGTGAACAGGGGAGCCGGGTGGGCTACAGTCCATGGGGTCTCAAAGAGTCAGGCAGGACTGACAGACTAACTGTTCCTACTAGACACCTCTTGCGGAGTCCTGCTGCTGCTGCTAAGCCGCTCACTCGTGTCCGACTCTGTGTGACCCCATAGATGGCAGCCCACCAGGCTCCCCCGTCCCTGGGATTCTCCAGGCAAGAACACTGGAGTGGGTTGCCATGTCCTTCTCCAATGCATGAAAGTGAAGAGTGAAAGTGAAGTCGCTCAGTCGTGCCCGACTCTTAGCGACCCCATGGACTGCAGCCTACCAGGCTCCTCCACCCATGGGATTTTCCAGGCAAGAGGACTGGAGTGTTGCGGAGTCCTAGGTTTCTCCATTTCCAAAAAGCCAGCCGAACACAGCCTGGATTTCTGAAGAACCCGAGTGTATGTTGTAAAAGCATCATGCTGGGTGGAAGGGTTTGCTTCTACAAGCAGGGCAGGCTGCAGGGCGAGCCAGGGTGTCGCAGACCCTCCTGCTTTTCCTCTGAAGAGCCTGCCGCTCTGACGGGTTCCTCGGAGCTCACGCTGATGAACAGCAGCCCCCTTACCGACAGTCTGGCGGCAGCTGCCTGGCGATCAAGGCGGGGACGTGGGCCTCTGCGGCCTTCACGTGCGGCTCAGAATCAGCCTGCGAGCGCCGGGGCCGTGCAGCTGTCGGGGGATTAGCTGTAAGGAAAGGCGATCCCGTGACGAATGGGTCAGGTATGTCCGCCCCTGGGAAGCCGAAGCTCCAAGATCTGCCTGATAGGAAACCGGTCGGCTTGCAACAACGGAAAACTCGTTTGTCTTCCGCCGGGGAGTCCTGCTGTGGACCGCTTTGAACGCGGGTGGAGAAACAGAATGGGCTTCCTGGGGGGCTCAGATGGCAAAGAACCCGCCTGCAATGCAGGAGATGTGGCTTTGATCCCTGGGTCGGGAAGATCCCCTGGAGGAGGGAAAGGCTACCCACTCCGGTATTCTGGCCTGGAGAATTCCATGGACAGAGGGGCCTTGCGGGCTACAGTCCACGGGGTGACAGAGTCAGGCAGGACCGAACGATAACAGCAGCAAGGGAAGCGGGACACTCAGCGCAGACCCCGGGCAGGCTGCCCTCGGGCTGTAGGGCGTCGGCTGGGGAACCCCTGGGCTCTCTGCTCAGTGTGTGGCACCCACGGTTTCTGGATGTTCTGTTTCTTACTCGTGAGCCCAAGGAGGGGTGCTTCCAGTAAAACAATTGTGCTTCCCCCGAAAGAAGGCCTGTATCGAGGGGCCAGAGACGTGACCGCAGGTCTGTCCACGTTTCCTTTCCTTCTCCTGAAGCTGAGAGGCGCCTGCCACCCCGGATGTGGTAGGAATTGAACGAGACTAAGACGAAAGATTGGACTTCCCTGGTGGCTCAGACGGTAAAGCGTCTGTCTACAACGCGGGAGACCCGGGTTCGGTCCCTGGGTTGGGAAGATCCCCCGGAGAAGGAAATGGCAATCCACTCCAGGACCATTGCCTGGAAAATCCCATGGACAGAGTAGCCTGGTAGGCTACAGCCCATGGGGTCGCAAAGAGTCGGACACGACGGAGCGACCTCTCGAATCTAGGACGAGAGATTATTATTTAAAGTCAAAGATCACCTCTTTTTGAGTCTCCCCCCACCCACCTTCCCAGGGGGCGGTGGAGTTTGAAATAAAAGGAGGGGACTTCAATCCCTTCCCTAATCTGGAAAGATCCCACATGCCGCGGGCAGTTGAGCCCGTGTGCCACCGCTCCTGGAACCTCGCTCTAAAGCCCACGGTCCAAACAAAAGCAGCCACTGCTCCCCACAGCCAGCACAGCCGAAAATAAAAATGAATTCTAGAAATATTTTTTAAAAAGAGAGAAGGTCCGGAGGGATGATGTGGGGTGGGAGGTGGGAGGGGGGTTCATGTTTGGGAGTTCATGTACACCCGTGGTGGATTCATGTCAATGTATCCCAAATCCAATACAGGACTGTAAAGTAAAATAAAGGAAAAAAAAAGAGAGAGAGAGAGAGAGAGAGAAGGATGTGGTCAGAAGCGCAGCGTAGAAAGATGGCTTTGGCCTTCAGTGTGTGAAGTGATGGGTAGAGGATGGTGTCCTTGGAAAGTTTAAAAATAGACAAAAGTAGACAAAATAGCAACATTTATTCCATCGCACTCATCATTTCAATACTTTTCTTTACAGCAGAAACTAACACGATGTTGTAAAGCAACTGTATGCCAGTAAAAATTAATGGTAAAGAAAATAAAATTATTCCTTTTCTTTTTTTTTTTTTAAAGAAAGATTTTTCTTAACTTGTTGGGAATTCCCTGTTTGTCTAGTGGCTAGGACTTGGCGTGTTCACTGCTGCAGCCCAGACTCAATCCCTGGTTGGGGAACTGAGATTCTGCAAGCCTGACAGCAAGACAAAAAACAAAAACAAAATCAAAAAACAAACAGAAATATTTTTACTCGTCAAAGGCTAGACACAACACAGACATGCACCCACATGAATAATAATAATTCATAATAGCATTATTTTCATTATTTTTGGTTTAATTCATAAAATGGAATACAGGCCCAATGCTGTGTAATTTATGTAAAGGGGCTACATTCATATGTGAGGATAAGTATCATTCTAAGGTTCTTGTAAACGAAGATCTACCCCAAAAAAATTAGCTTTAATCAAACTAAAGATAAAAAATAAAGAATAATAATTGAAGGACCTGGTGGGGGAAAGGAACACAGAACTGTTCTAAATTCCAATATGGCATGATCTCCAAAACATGTTTTGGGGGGAAAAAAGAAGATACAGAACAGTGGGTTTATTTCGTACACTACATTTCGCAGGAAAAATGGGAAATTTATACATGTATCTACTTGTGTGTCCATAACTCTATGAATAAACAAAGTATTGCCTGTATCACTTGTTGCTTCATAAGAAGGAAACTGGGTACCACAGGATAGGGAGAGAGCTTTTTTATTTCACATTTTTAAAATTAGTATAAATTTTTAAGTTGAAGTATAGGTTACTTTACAATGTTGTATTAGTTTCAAATGTACAGCAAAGTGATTCCGTTATCCACACATATATATTCTTTTCCAGATTCTTTCCCATTTTTCTAAGTCATTACAAGATATCAGTATCCTTTACTGTGCTATCCAGTAGGACCTTGTTGTTCATCTGTTTTATTAATATATAGAGTAGTGTCTAGCTGTAAATCCCAAACTCACACTCTGTCCCCCCTCCCCACCATCCCTTGTGTTTTCTGTGTCTGTGGGTCTGTTTCTGTTTGCGAATACGTTCATTTGCATATCTTTTCGACCACACATAAGCAATGCCACCTGATGTTCGTCTTTGTCTGACTTCATTTAGTACGACAATCTCTGGGTCCATCCAAGTTGCTGCAAGTGGCATTATTTCGTCCTTTTTATGGCTGAGTAATATTCCATTGTGCATATGCCCCGCATGTCCTTCATCCATTTGTCTGTTAGTGGACATTCACGTTGCCTCCACCTCTTGGCTATTGTGAATACAGGGGTGCACAGATCTTTTTGAATTATGGTTTTTGTCTTTCCCGCATCGTTGCCAAGAAGTGGGGTTGTTGGATCATGTGGTAACTCTATACTTAGCATTTCAGGGAACCTCCGGCCTGTTTCCACAGTGATCACCCCAACCCACTTACATCCCCACCCACAGTGCGGAGGGCTCCTTTTCCTCCACGCCTTCCAGAGGGGCGTCTTTCCACTGCTTGTCTGTTTGAATCTTTGATTGTGCTGCCTGTTCCAAAGAGTGAATAAAAGTAGATTTTAAGTGAAAACAGATAACCTTGAAGATAAACTGAAACAGGAGACCTCAGCCCTGTTCGCCTAGCAGCCCCAACCTTCTCCGTCGTGCTGATGGAGCTCACCACAGGAGCCCACTGGCACTTACCGCACTTCCGCTTAGCCCGGCTTCCGCTCAGCCCCACTCTGACCCGGTCCCCGAAGCCAGAATCGCCCTCCCTTAACGAGTGCTCCATCTTCCCCTCCCAGGTGTGTCGTCAGCCTGAGACCAGGAGGGTCTGGGGGCGAAGGTAAGAGCGCGAGACCCATGCCATGCATCACCCGCCAGTCCTCCCAGGGCCCGCAGGTTGTGGGGAGGCCGGTGGGGACCAGTGAGGGTGGGCACCCGCATCTCGTGCAGGCGCAGAGCAAGAGCGGGTGGGGAACCAGCAAGAAGCCCTGGGGGAGGGGTTCCCTGGTGATCCAGTGGCTAAGACTCTTCCACAGCAGGGGACCCAGGTTCAGTCCCTGGTCAGGGAGCCAAATACATATAAATAAGCATTTTAAAAGAAGAAGGTTCCAGAGGGGACCTAGGGTCAGACTTGCATCGAATGTCCTCCTCCCCGGAGGGCAGGATTCTAAACAGGAGCGGCTCCTTCTCAGATCTGCCTTTTAGGAAGATTATCTGTGCTGCTAGAATGATAGTCACCAAGTTCCAGGCCTCTCAGAACTGCTTCTATATTCCTCCCCATTCATGTTATTGTCTATGTGGTTCCCTCCATAACAGTTTTTTAAAAAGTTTCACTGGACTCCCTGCTTAACTGAAATAGTCTCATTAAAGGTAATTTAAAATTTATTGATATGTTAAAAGAAAACTTCAATTCATAACTTACAGAGTAAACCAACATTAGCTCAAAATTTTAATTAGCCATCCAAGGAATCTAAAATATAAAATTACTAGAAGGAAGCTTAGCAGAAAGTCCTTCTGATTGTGAGTTAATACAAATATCTCTTTGATATTACTCCAAAGCCACGATTCAAACATTAATAAAGAATGATAATTTAGACTTCATAAAAATTAAGAATTTCTGCTTTTCTTTTCTTTTTTTTTATTTTTTATTTTTCTTCTGGGCCACACCTGGCAGCTGGCCGGATATTGGTTCCCCAGTCAGGGATTGAACCTGGGCCCCCTGCGGTGAAAGCGCCGAGTGCTAACCCCCGAGACCACCAAGGAAGTCCCAAGAAATTCCCCTTTGAAAGACTCAAAATATGGACTGCTTCCTGAATTTCCTTGAGCCTGGGCCATGTAAATCTTATCTGGATCGGTCCAGTTTTAGTATATGTGCAGCTGAAGTGAGCACGGTAATTTTAAAACTGAAGTTTAGTCGATTTACAATATTGTGTTAGCTTCTGGTGTATAGCACAGTGATTCAGCTATACATATATTTGTATATATCTGTATTCTTTTTAAATTTTTTCCATTATAGTTTATTGCAAGATATTGAATGTGGTTCCCTGTGTGGTACAGGCAATCTTTGTTGTTTATTTTATACACACAGTGCGTGTATCTATTAATCCCAAACTCCTAATTTATCTCTCCCCCCATAACTTTTATACAGTGACATAGGCCCATTATTTCTCAGGACACCTGGAAAAATAATTTAAAACAGTAATAAAAAGTCAAGATAGGTTTACTGTTCAGCCATTTAAGAAATGAAACAATGCCATTTGCACCAACGTGGACGGACCTAGAGATGGTCATACTAAGTGAAGTAAGTCTGAAAGAGAAAAACAAATACCCTGGGATATCAGTGACATGTGGAATCTGAAATATGACAGAAATGAACTTATCTGTGAAACATAAACAGGCTCAGACGTAGAGAACAGACTCATGATGGCCAAGGGGTGGGGGCGGGAAGGATTGGGAGTTTCAGGGTCAGCAGATGTCAGCTGTTATATATAGGATGGATGAACAACAAGGCCCTACTGTGGAGCACGGGAAATTCGGTTCGGTATCCTGTGATAAACCGTCACGGAAAAGAATCTGAAAAAGTGTGTGTGTGTAACTGAATCACTGCTCTGCACCTGAAACCAACACAACACGAAATCAACCACAGCCCAATAAAAGTCTGGGTGGCTGCTGGGGTGGGCGGGCGGAGACCGGAGTAGCGCGCAGCAGAGAACCTTCGCCTGCAGAGCAGCGGGAGCGCCCGGCCCGGGGCTGTGACCCGCGCGTCCTGGCCCGCCCCGCCCCAGGTGCCACCTGCCTTCCCTCCGCCTGAGACCCGTGCACGCTCAGGCGTGCCTCCGTGTGTGCAGCGACGCCGCCCGTACACACACGGCCTGACACGCGTGTGTGGGTCTCAGCTCATCCCAGCCCCACCGACCAGCGGTGTGCCCTCGGGCCGGTGCCTTAGCCACTCTGAGCCCCTGCGGCGGCTGCTGAGTCACTTCAGTCGTGTCCGACTCTGTGCGACCCCGTAGCCGGCAGCCCACCAGGCTCCCCCGTCCCTGGGACTCTCCAGGCAAGAACACTGCAGTGGGGTGCCATCGCCTTCTCCAATGCATGAAAGTGAAAAGTGGAAGGGAAGTTGCTCAGTCGCGACCCCATGGTCTGCAGCCCCCCAGGCTCCTCCGTCCCTGGGATTCTCCAGGCAAGAGGACTGGAGTGGGCTGCCATCGCCTTCTCCGACTCTGAGCCCCAGTCGTCTTGAAATCGGGGATCATCAAAGTACCCCCTCACATGGCTGCTGGGGAACGTGGTTCATTTGGAAAGGGCCTGTGGGCAGGGCCTGTCCACAGAGAGGGCCTTCAGCATGTGGTCATCATCTCCACTGCTTTTCTCAGTACTGGTCTGGTCAGGGTATCGGTGCGACCAGCTGGGTTCTGAGGATGGCTGGGATGGCTGAGTTGGTAAAGAATCTGCCTGCAATGCCGGAGACCCAAGTTCGATCCCTGGGTAGGGAAGATCCCCTGGAGAAGGAAATGGCCGCCCATTCCAGTATCCTTGCCTGGAGGATCCCGTGGACAGAGGAGCTTGGCAGGCTACAGAGTCGGACACGATGGAGGGATTAACACGAGCTGGGTTGAGGATGGCAGGGATCTTGCCGTGTCCCACCTGGTAGGCCACGGTGGCCATGCACCCTCCTAGGGGAGGACCTGTGGGTCACCCTCCACGGGGTGGAGGGGGTCCTGACCCCACTGGGGAGACGGATGCTCTGACGTGTTGTCTGGGGAGGACACAGCATGGAAGGAGATGACACCCAGCACGTCAGCCCCCAGCCCTGCTGTCTCCTCCACGGAGAAGGGGCCCTCTGTGGCCACAAGCCTGTTCCTTTCTCAGACTCTGCCTGCTGGACGCATTTCTTTCCAGCTGGATAGCTTTTAGAGGAACTCTGTGATGGTTTTCTCTTTTTTTTTTTAACCTAAGAAAAAAAATCATCTTTGTTGTAGAAACTTGAGAAAATACAGATTTAAATAAAGAAAGAAAACTGGTTACAGTCCCCACCGGGCACCAAATCTGTTTTCAGGCTTTTTTTTTTTTTCTCCCTCTTTGTTTTTGTCTGGTTTTGGCTTCCTAAGTGGCTCAGTGATATTAAAAAAAAAAGAAAAAAGAAAATCTTCCTGCCAACGCAGGAGACCTGGGTTCGATCCCTGAGTCAGGAAGAACCCCAGGAGAAGGAAATAGCAACCCACTGCAGTATTCCTGCCAGGAGAACTCCTTTTTTTTTTTTTCTCCCTCTTTGTTTTTGTCTGGTTTTGGCTTCCTAAGTGGCTCAGTGATATTAAAAAAAAAAAGAAAAAAGAAAATCTTCCTGCCAACGCAGGAGACCTGGGTTCGATCCCTGAGTCAGGAAGAACCCCAGGAGAAGGAAATAGCAACCCACTGCAGTATTCCTGCCAGGAGAACTCCATGGACAGAGGAGCCTAGTGGACTACAGTCCGTGGGGTCTCAGGGTTGGACGTGACTAACTTTCGGGCTTCCCCGGGGGGATCAGACCGTAAAGAACGTGCCCTCCCTGTCCCCACCTTTTCCCTGAACCAGAGATAGTGGATTTACAACATTATGTGAGTTTCAGGTGCACAGCGTGCACAGCGTACTGACTCACAACTTTTAAAGGCTATACAGCATCTGTAGTCACTGATTGACTGCGTTCCCCAGGCTGTATAGTTACAGCATATCCACATAGCTTATCCATTTTATGCATAGAAGTTTGTATCTTTTAATCCTCAGCGGTAAAGAGCCAGCCTGCCGATGCAGGAGACTTGGGTTCAATCCCTGTGTCAGGAAGACTGCCCGGAGAAGGAAGGGGCAAGCCGTTCCAGGATTCTTGCCTGCAGGATCGGATGGAGGAGCCTGGTGGGCTCCAGGTCACAAGGAGTCGCACACGACTGAGCGGCTCAGCATCCCCCCTGCTCTGCCTCTGCCCGCTTCCTGCTGCCCGTTGGTGACCACAGGTTTGTCCTCCACATCTGGGGGCCTTTTCTCTCTCTTTGTGCTCTGTACACGCGTTTGGTTTGTATCTCAGAGCCCACACGTGAGCGGCACCGAGCCGCGCTTGTCCTTCGTATTTCAGTGAACCATGCTGTTCTCTCGCCCTCTGCTGGCGATTCTGTTCACTGTGACCAGCGTCCTCCCGAGCCCCGCGCCCCGCCAGAAAGGCCCCAGGCGCGCAGGTCCCGAGCCCCTGACACGCGGCTGGTGTGAGCCGTCGTGCGCTGTCAGTGTGACACAGCCCGGGCTCCAGAGGCTGTAGGAGAAAAGGGAGGGGAGGCAGCTCGCTGGCAGTGCTCGTTTTGTTTGTTCCTAAGCACCTCACCTGACTTTGGGGATCTTACTTCCCAACCAGGGATGAAGCCGGCGCCCTTGGCATGAGAGAGCAGGGCCACCCTAACCACCAGATTCCAGGGGGTTCTCAGCCGGGATGCCCAGGACGTGTGAGGAGATCTTGAACCCGCAGTGGCCCCTTGAGCAGCGCGGGCTGGGGCGCTGAGCCTCCGAGCAGCTGAAGGTTTGAGTGTAACTTACAGTCAGCCCTCGTGCCCAGGGTTCCTCTCGGTCCGGGGCTCTGTGTACTCAGGACGTGTCTGCCCTCCCGCTCCCTCGTGAAAAATAACCGGCTGCATTGGGTTAAATGAGAGCTGGTCTTAAAGCCGATTTCACCGGTTCTTTTTCTAATTTTTTTTAACGAGGATACTAGGAAATGGTGTTACCTATGTGGCTGGAGTTATATTTCTTTATATGCCTTTGGTCTGAACTATTATAAATGTATGGGTGTGGACCAGGCTTGGGGGTCAGGTCCCTCTTTCCTGTGGGGGCCGTCAGTGCGCTGTGGGATACTGACGGGGGTCTTCCGATATCAGCAGCATCAGCCCTCAGTTGTGACAACAACAAAAATGCCTCCAGACGTTGACAGATTGTCCCCGGAGGGGCAAAATCACCCTCAATTAAGAACCACTGATTTAAATGTGTGTGCGCTCAGTCTATGAATTTTTAATTTATAAAATATATTATGTATTTTATAGATAAATCTATTTATTGATTTTAGGTACATATATATGGATGTGAGAGTTGACTATAAAGAAAGCTGCTGCTGCTGCTAAGTCGCTTCAGTCGTGTCCGACTCTGTGCGACCCCATAGATGGCAGCCCACCGGGCTCCCCCGTCCCTGGGATTCTCCAGGCAAGAACACTGGAGTGGGTTGCCATTTCCTTCTCCAATGCATGAAAGTGAAAAGTGAAAGGGAAGTCGCTCAGTCGTATCCGACTCTTAGCAACCCCGTGGACTGCAGCCCACCAGGCCCCTCTGTCCATGGGATTTTGGGTTGCCATTGCCTTTTCTGAAGGAACTCCTTAAGCCATGGTTTGTCCAGTAGTCATGAATAGATGTGAGTTTTGGACCATAAAGAAAGCTGAGTGCAGAAGAATTGATGCTTTTAAACTGTGGTGCTGGAGAAGACTCTTGAGAGTCCCTTGGACTGCAAGGAGATCCAACCAGTCCATCCTAAAGGAGATCAGTCCTGGGTGTTCATTGGAAGGACTGATGCTAAAGCTGAAACTCCAATACTTTGACCACCTGATGTGAAGAACTGACTCACTGGAAAAGACCCTGATGCTGGGAAAGACTGAGGGCAGGAGAAGGGGACGACCGAGGATGAGATGGTTGGATGGCATCACTGACTCAATGGACATGGGTTTGGGTGGACTCCGGAAGTTGGTGCTGGACAGGGAGGCCTGGTGTGCTGCAGTCCATGGGGTCCCAAAGAGTCGGACATGACTGAGCGACTGGACACACAGTGGGTAAAACACAGCTGGCCCTTGAACAATGCAGATTTGAACTTCACAGATCCGTTTATCTGCAAATTTTTCTCAATAGTACTTCCCGCAGTGCTACATGATTAGACCTGTGGAAACCAAGAAACCGAGCATACAGGGAACTGACAGCAAGTTATATGCAGATTTTTGACTGCACGGAGTCAGCACCTCTAACACCCCCACGCTGTTCAGGGGCCGACTGTGTATTGATTATTAATTATTTACTATATGTACTGCAAGGTATACACATATTTATGAAGTGAAAAAAATATATGCAAAAGACAGCTACACGTAACCCTTCCCGAGCCCCTGTCATGTGCAAGCTCTGCGTTCAGTGCTTAAGGGATTTTCCCTCCCAGTGCTCACAGTGGGCCTGGGGATGGGCGTTATTAATCGTTCTTTCATGCAGACGAAGAAAGGGAGGCACAGGGAGGTTAAGCCGCTGGCCCTGGGTGCACAGCTCATTGACCTGGATTCAGATCCAGACGTACCACTGAGGAGCGCCTGCCCCACAGCCAAGGGTGGACCTGTAAGCCCCGGGGATCTCCGTGTGTCGTAGAGCAATGTGACTATAGTTATGGCCGTGTAGCGTAAACACGAAGTTTGCTAAGAGGGTGAATCGTTGAGTATTCAGCACATACCTGAAGAGGAAGGAGAGGAGGAAGAGGAGGTGGAGGGAGGGGAAGAAGGAAGGAGAAAGACAGGAAAGAAGGGAAAACTGGTGACTTGGAGATGATGGATATATTAACGTGGTCGTGATGGTTATTTCACAGTATGTATATACTTGCATCAACTTAAATGTACACACTTTTAACATGTCGGTTGTACGTCAATAACGCTGAGACGATAAAGCCCAGGCCCTCCATCCGTGGGGGTCCATAGATAGAACAGAAAATACTGGTTCACTCACCCACTCGGTCACCCGAGTCAGGCTGTCTGTCCTCTGGACCTGCTGTGTGCCGGGCACGGCCCAATGCTCTCAGGGCCCCCAGGTAACTAGGGCAGCACAAGTCTCGGAGACCCCTGGCCCCAGCAGAAGACAGGACCCCGCGGCAGACACACGCAGCTCATTCAGAGGAAGTCAGACGGACGGGAACCTGCCTGGTGGCTCAGACGGTAAAGAATGTGCCTGCCGAGGCGGGAGACCCGGGGTCCCCTGGGTGGGGAAGATGCCCTGGAGGAAGGCCCGGCCACCCACTCCAGTATTCTCGCCTGGAGAAGCCCCTGGACAGAGGAGCCTGGTGGGCCACATGCAATACGCGACTCAGAACGCAGTACAGGAAAATGATGGGCGTGGGGTTCTGGAAGATTCTAGAATCTTCACCTTTATCTAAAAATCTCTGCCTTTCTCCAGGGCAGAGAACCCCATGAAGTCTCTTATGCATCGTGGAAGGGAGGTTCAGAATGGGGGTGGGCGAGAGGCCAGAGCCCCCTTCTCAGCATTGCCCCCCAAGGACCCCCCCTCCTCAGAGTCCAGGCAAGGGTTCGAACACGCATGCACAGTCTAAGTCCTGCGCCTGGAAAATTCCAGGCTCCAGGGTCCCCCCACCGCCCCTCTCCTGCTCCTGCCGCAGCCCCCACCGCCTCCCCAGCCGGCTGCGGTTTCCATGGCAATGGATGTCGCCTGCCGACAGCTCTCCAGGCTGATAAACGACCGCGCGGCCTGATGAGAGGGAGGCCGGGGGGAGGCCGGGGCAAGGGCTGTCTCTTATACA
>SJYX01004104.1:0-26722 GCA_006410675.1 Oreotragus oreotragus | reverse complement strand
TTTCCATGGCAATGGATGTCGCCCGCCGACAGCTCTCCAGGCTGATAAACGACCGCGCGGCCTGATGAGAGGGAGGGCGGGGGGAGGCCGGGGCAAGGGCTCCCCATTAGTAGGCCACTCACGACTTTGATCCAATTAAAGTGCATCTTTAGACTGGGGTCTGCGCGGGGGCAGGCGGGGAGAAATCTAAGTGGGTTTTCTGCAAACATCCCAAGTGGCCCAAAAGAGCTGCAGATACCATCTACCCCACCTATTCGCCAGCGTGTTCCTTCATTCCTTAAACCACTTATTTATTCCAAACATATTGACTGGATTAAATAGATGGTGAACACAGATAATTCAATTGCTACATTAATTCTGTGCCTATTTTAAGCTCCAGGCTTCTGTCTGGAGAGACCCAGGAGGACGAAGAAAAAGCCGCAGAGCCTCCTTCGAGGAGGCTCTGGGACTGCAGCTCAGCTGCCGGGCGCGGGCGCGGACGCGGAGACTGTGTTGTTATGATGGCAGGCGCGCAGTTCTGGGAAGACAGACCCAGCAGTGTCAGTTTCAATTTCGTGTTTTTCCTTTTTAACAGTAGGACATTTTATTGTTTTTTTTGTATACCTATGGCTGATTCACATTGAGGTTTGGCAGAAAAAAACAAAATTCTGTAAACCAATTATGCTTCAACAAAAAAATTAATTAAAATAAAAGCCGCAGAGCCTCCTTCGAGGAGGCTCTGGGACTGCAGCTCAGCTGCCGGGCGCGGGCGCGGACGCGGAGACTGTGTTGTTATGATGGCAGGCGCGCAGTTCTGGGAAGACAGACCCAGCAGTGTCAGTTTCAATTTCGTGTTTTTCCTTTTTAACAGTAGGACATTTTATTGTTTTTTTTGTATACCTATGGCTGATTCACATTGAGGTTTGGCAGAAAAAAACAAAATTCTGTAAACCAATTATGCTTCAACAAAAAAATTAATTAAAAAAATCTTCACTGGAGCATGGTTGGTTTATGATGCTGTGTTAGTTTCTGGGGTCCAGCACAGTGATTCAGACATAGATATAAAGATACATATCTATGTATATCTGTATATATGTATCTTTATATCTATCTGTATATATAACATGTATATTCTTTTTCAGATTCTTTTACATTCCAGGTGATTACGAGATATTGAATGTAGTTCCCTGTGCTATACACTAGATCTGTATTGGTTATTATTTTATGTATAAAAGTGTATATCTGATAATTCCAAACTCCNAGCCATGGCCTTCCGTGTCCGTGCTTGTCTCGCCTTCCTCACCCCTCCCTCATCTCCCCATCCTTCCCCTTGTTCTCAGGGTCCAGGCAGCCTGCTCTTGCACTTCTTCACACTTTCATGCAGCTTCCTGCCACAAGGTACTTGTCTGATGTTTGCATTACCTGAAATGCCTCTCCTCGCTAATCCACTTTCTCCTGTTACTAACTCCTGCGGTTTCTTGAGACCTTAACACAGATATCACCACCTCAGGGAAGTTTTCCTGATCCCCCAAACCCAGTCAGTGTGCCTTGTTATGCACTTGGTGATGGACTTGACATTGATCGCAATTCACCTTTTTTTCCTTGAAGTATAGTTGGTTTACGTTATGTTAGTTTCTGGTGTACAGCAAAGTGATTCAGTTATACATATATTCTTTTTCAGATTCTTCTCCATTATACTTTATTACAAGATCTAAAAATTATTTGTGTATTTATTTCTGGCTGTGCTGGGTCTTTGTTGCCGCACGGACTTTCCTCTAGTTGCGGCAATTGGGGGCTACTCTCTAGTTGTGTGTGGGCTTCTCATCGTGGTGCCTTCTCTTGTTGCAGAGCATGGGCTCTCAAACGCTCGGGCTTCAGGAGCTGCGGCCTGTGAGCTCGGAAGGTACCGCCCCCCCGGGCTCTAGAGCACAACAGGCGCAATCGTTGTGGCACTCCGGCTTAGTTGCTCTGTAGCATGTGGGATCTTCCGGGATCAACGATCAAACCCACGTCTCCTGCATCGGCAGGCAGGTTCTTTACCACTGAGCCAAGAGGGAAGCCCTGAGAGATACTGAATTTAGTTCCCTGCGCTATACAGTAAGCCCTTGTTGTTTATCTGTTTTATATATAGCAGTTTGTATCCGCTAATTCCAAACTCCTAATTTACCCCTCCTCCCCCCACCCCCACTTACCCCCTCGGTCACCATAAATTTGTTTTCTATATCTGTGAATCTGTTTGTGTTTTACAAATAAGTGTGTTTTATCGTGTTTTTAGATTCCGCATATAAAGCAATATCATGAGCTTTCCTGGTGGCCCAGTGGTAAAGAATCCGCCTGCCAATGCAGGAGGCATAGGAGACACAGGTTTGATTCCCGGGTCGGGAATATCCCCCGGTGAAAGGAATGGCAGCTCACTCCAGCATCCTTGCCTGGAAAATCTGATGGACAGAGGAGCCTGGAGGGCTACAGTCCATCAAGTCAAAAAGGAGTTGGACCTGACTGAGTGACTAAACATCAGCGTCAACGATATCGTATGATGTTTGAGTTTTGCTGACTGACTTCACGCAGTACGATAATTTCCAGGTCCATCCATGTGGCTGCAAATGGCATTGTCTTATTCTTTCTTCTCGCTGAGTAATATTCCACTGTGTGTATAGATACACCACATCTCCTTTATCCATTCACCTCTCGATGGAAACTTAGGTTGCTTCAGTGATAGTACATTTTAAATGGTGGTTGCGCCTCAACTCTGTGGACAAAATAATCTTATGGGAAATACTGTCTAGTGAAAATTCAACTTTCCTGCCAGTCCCAAGTCACCCTGTACCCTCTGAGGAGCGTGGAACATCATCCTTGATGAGTCATTATAAGCACATCACATTGGCAGCTCCCTCCTTTTAAAAACAGAATAGCAGTTTTTGCATCCGTTTTTTTTTCTGCAGCTTGCTGTTTCGTAATGTGAAGACAGCATAGTTTGGTGGTTAAAAGCCTGGATTGAACGCACTGTCTGTATTTGACTCCCAGCTTGTCCACCTGTTACCCTGGGACCCTGGGCTTCCTCTCTTGGTGCCTCCATTCCCCCAGCTCTAAAATATCACCGACTCGGTGAACATGAGTCTGAGCAAACTCCGGGAGATAGTGAAGGATGGGGCAACCTGGTGTGCTGCAGTCCATGGGGTCGCAAAGAGTCAGACACGACACCGGCAAAACGGGGGTTGGGGTGAGAGGTGAAAGAAGAGCAGCGGGAGGCGGGTGCCGGTGGGGTCTGTGTACACATTAAGTGAAGTGAAGGCGTCCTGGCGGTCAGTCTACACTGGGGCTTCCGCGGATGACCCGCTCCGCACACATTCAGGACATCCCCCTGTATGGTTGCCACAAGACGTCTCGCCTTGCACACTGAGGCTGTGCCCTGCCTCTGGTACCAAAGTGAGGTCGCTCAGTCGTGTCCGACTCTTTGCGACCCCATGGACTGTAGCCTACCAGGCTCCGCTGTCCGTGGGCTTTTCCAGGCAAGAGTACTGGAGTGGGGTGCCGTTTTCTTCTCCAGGAGATCTTCCCAACCCAGGGATCGAACCCAGGTCTCCTGCATTGCAGGCAGACGCTTTACCGTCTGAGCCACCAGGGAAGGCTGCAGTCAACTCCGGGACTCCCCTGCTGTTGCGTGTCTCAGTACAAGTGCAGCTGTGCAATTTATTCTTGGAACGAAAGCTGCCGGGTCAAAGGAAAGAAAGCCTTCTAATTTTGCATCTTTAATGCAAATCGCCCACCATAAAAATCGTGCCTGGGGGATTCCCTGGTGGCCCAGTGGTTAAGACTCTTCAGTTCCAGTGCTTCCAAGGCAAGGGGCACAGGTTCAAACCCTCGTCAGGAAGCCAGGATCCCACGTGCCATTCAGACCAGCCAAAGGAAAAAAAAAATTTTTTTTAATTGTTAACTATTTAACTATTCAAACAAAAAGCCCGCCAGTGCATAACTGTATCTCCAGAGAAACGATCCTTCGAAAATGAAAGAGAGGGACTCCCTTGGTGTCCCGGTGGTTAAGAACTCACCTTGCGATGCAGAGGACACAGGTTCAATCCCGGGTCAGGGAACTGAGATCCCCACGCGGCAGAGCAGCTAAGCCTGCACTCCACACCTGGAGAACCCTCAAGCCACAGCAAAGCCCTGATGCAGTCAAATAGGTAAAAAAGCAGTTTTAGAAAATGAGGAGAAAAAGCTTTCTCAGACAAATAGAAATGGAAGGAATTCATTCCCAGATCTGCCTTGCAAAATCTATATGTATATATACATTAAAAGAGGTTCTTCAAAGAGAAGTGAGGGAAAAACGACGGAGCCCCTTTACAAACCCGCCACCGATGGATACGCCTTGAAGCAGCAGCGAAATCATGGGAGATCTCATTTCAACATAAAAATACAGTTTTCTGATTTTTCTTGAAAATTCAGAGCATCTAGCAGCGCTGGTTCGATGTCACACATACAAGCCACCGGCTGGCATCCGGAAGCAGTTGCTCAAGTTAACGAGTCCCACCTTCTCCGCGTGGCCACACTGCCCACCACCCCCTGTGCGTTCAGACGCTTATCAGCGTCCGTTTTGTGTGCTCGCCTTTCATAGGAGGTGTCAGTCTGCACCCTTGAGAACACTGAGGCCAGACTGAAGGGAAGCACTCACTTTAGGAAAATGCCAGAACTTTCTCCAGAATGGCTCTGCCATTTTCCACTCCCGTCAGCAACATGTTTCTGGGGCTGCACACATCTCCCCAACGCTCAGGGCGTCATTCTCTTTATTTTTCACCCTTCTGGTGAGTATGTGATGATGATTGCTTATTTTTTATCTTATATTGGAGTATAATTGATTCACAGAGTTGCCTTAGTTTCGAGTGCACGGCAGGGTGATTCGGTTGTGCATGTACTAATACGTGCTTCCATTCTCATTCAAATCCCCTCCCCGTTTAGATCATTCCACGGCACGGAGCAGAGTTCCCTGCGCTCTACAGCAGCAGGTCCATTTTAAATACATGGCACTGTGTGCTTGCCCATCCCAAACTCCCAAACCGCCCCTTCCCTCTCACCCTCACCGGCCCCCAAACAACCATAAGTTCGTTCTCCAAGTCTATGGGTGTTTCTGTTCTGTAAATAAGTTCATTTGCATCATTTGTTTAGAGTCCACATGTAAGTAATCTCACAGGATATTGGCTTTTCTCTGACTGTACTTCACTGAGTACGATCATCTCCAGGGCCGTCCACTTGCTGCAGATGGCATCATTTCAGATACTTCTTTTAAAATAAAGGAGAGGGAGAGGATATATTAGCATTCTTATGGAAATTAAAAATACTCTGAACTGTGCATTGGGCACAAGCCCCAGCCCAGCTTCCTCCTTTCCTGTGTCACCCTTGTGAGACTCCGAGCTGGGACCTTTGGACCTTGGGAGTGGGCTCCTCTCCCTGAGAGGAGGTGCCCCTGAGGCTTCTCTCCCCCTTCACCTCTGCTGCGCTCAGCCCCAGGGTCAGACAGCGAGCTCTCCTCCCGTCTGACTATCAGGGCCCCCTCAGCCCGCCTCCCTTCACGGTTTATCTCCCCACAAACGCGTCCTCTGTCTCACTGTCCATTTCCTAAGTTGTTCTGCCTTTCAGACGCCTCTCCTCCCACCAAACCAGGCACCGATGCCTCCACACATCTGCGTGCGTGACAGGTGAGGCGCCTGCTGTGTGCCGGCCCCGGGCTGGGCCACGGGTGCAGGAGGATTCTGAGACGGGCAGCTCCATCCCACACAAGGGGGCTCACTCTGCAGTGGGGAGTGTGGGGGGAGATAATAAAGCAGGAGAAGGGTTAGGGCGAAAAAAAAGCGACCCTGATGCTGGGAAAGATTGAGGTGGTGGGGGGAGATAATAAAATAGGACAAGGGTCCAGTTCAGTTCAGTCACTCAGTCATGGCCAACTCTTTGCGATCCCAGGGACTGCAGCACACCAGGAAAAGGGTTGTTTAGGGCAAATTTTAAAAAAGGGAAGAAAAAAGGGCTCTGATGCTGGGAAAGATTGAAGGTGGGAGGAGAAGGGGGTGACAGAGGATGAGATGGTTGGATGGCGTCACCGACTCAAGGGACATGAGTTTGAGCAAGCTCTGGGCGTTGGTGATGGACGGGGAGGCCTGGCGTGCTGCAGTCCATGGGAGTCGGACACGACTGAGTGACTGGACTGACTAGGGGAAATACAGAGATGGGAGTCAAAGGGTTGGAAGTTTCAGTTATGCAAGAGAATAAGTCCTGCAGATTTAATGTGCAACCTGGTGACCGGTTAATATGACTATGCATGTGTTAGTCACTCAGCCACGCCCACCTCTTCGTGACCCCATGGACTGCGGCCTGCCAGGCTCCTCTGGCATGGATAACCGTTCCCTTCTGCAGACAGTCCCTTCTCCATCTGCGATCTTCCCAACCCAGGAATTGAACCCAGGTCTCCTGCGTGGCAGGCAGATTCTTTACCGTCTGAGTCATTACAAAAGTATGCAAATTGTGTACCTGACCTGTGCTGAGAGATGCACCCACACAACTGTGGGGTAAGGGGTGTGTTCATAACTTGATTGTGGTCATTTCCCAACATATACATATATCAAAACATCTCATAATTATACCTCAATAAAACTAGGGGAAAGAAAAGAAGAAGGTAATCTCGGGTGAAGGTAACCCCAGATGATATGTATCAAATAAAGCAGGATTCTGAGTAGGGGAGAGTAGGGAGCAGGGGGCTGAGTTCTTCTTTGACTAAGGGTCTAAGGGCAGCCCAGGACTTTGGGTGTTTAATTACTTCTCTCTCCCTCGTTTCCCCATTCTGACACAGGTGAATCCTGGAACATAGTTTTTTTTTGTTTGTTTTTTTGAATCCTGGCTACACTATACAGGCACAGTGCCGAGTGATTTACAAACAGCATCTATTATAATCTGCACCACACTCCAAGGATACAGAAACATATACGTATCTCCCCACTTTTAGATGAGAACACTGCCTCAGAAAGGTGACGTCACTTTCCCATGATCCCGTATTTTTGTTCAAACTCTCCCCCCACCCCGGCCAACTATTTATTGGGAATCGGTTCGTACGGCAGGCTGGAACTGTAACCCCCACGCAGTCTGGAAAGTTCCACCCGCTAAGTGGCTCTCAGCCTCGTCCCCATCCCTCAGCTGCAGTCTCCATGGCAACAGAGCCTGCCTGCCTCCCTGAGACCCCGCAAGTGCTCTTAAGGACCAGGGCCGAGTAATGGATACCAGAGCTGTCGAGCGGAAGGGCGAGGTCTGGGGGAAGGGCACACGGGCTTCTGGGATTGGGGATTCTGTCTTTTGAGAAGGTCACAGTTTTCAGTGGGCACCTCTTAAACGGTGTCTTTGCAGAAGGGGCAGGGAACCTGAAGACCCGAGTGGAAGTTCCAGGTGTCTGTTGCAGCCTCTGGCACCAATGGCGTAAACAACCTTTGTTCTCGCCAGTAATCAGTTATCTGACTGATTCATTCGTTCGACAAAGGTTTATAGAGTCACTGCTGTTTGCCAGACTCTGTTCTGGGTGGTGGTCGCCTAAAGCAGAGTTTTCACTTTCAAGCAGGTTGGTTTCCTGTTTGAAGATGCAGTAAATACAAATATATATATGTAAACACAAGCACACTTTTATTTATATATTAATAATATATGTAACATAAATACATAACAGTGATATGTGTAATATATGATTATTACATGTATTATCATAAATAGTATTTATTTGGTATACATCATATTTATCTATAAATAGTATATGCACATATAAACAATATAGGGATTCCCACGTGCTGCAGTGGTAAAGAATCCGCCTGCCATTGCAAGAGACACGAGATGTGGGTTCAATCCCTGAGCTGGGACATCTCCTGGAATAGGAAATGGCAACCCACTCCAGTATTCTTGCCTGGAAAATTCCACGGACAGAAGAGCCTGGCAGATTACAGCCCATGCGGCCACGGAGTCGGACACGACCGAGCGTGAGCATACATGCACATGTAAAACACACATGAGCAATATGTAAGTGTATACACATATATGACACGCATGTGTTCATATATATTGTCAACTAAAAAAGTATAGTCACAACCTGAAAGCAGAGAGTCATTTTATTGGGTAGGAGTGTTTAGGACTCCAAGCCCAGGAGACAGAATCTCAGTAGCTCTGAGAAAACTGCTCCAAGGAGTCAGGAGGGTAAGTCAGGATATATGCAAGTTTGCAACAAAGGGGGCGGGCAGCTGAAAATCAGAGATCAAGTGTCAAGTTAAGGAATTCAGTGCTCGATGGACGGGAAGACGCAAGGCTCTGGGCTTGCTGCGTTAGCTCCTTTCTTGCACACCTCAGCTGTCTGGGGCCGGTTCCGTGTCCTTCCGTTCACCTGGCTTCTTGCATTTCCCCAGCTCCTCAGCAATCACCGTGGGGGTGGCAGATTCCGCTGGGTCACAGTTTGGGGAGCACTCATTCACATGTGGAGGCCAGAAGTTGCTGATGGCTGTGACAGTTCTTGTTTATTAATATGGCAGATGCACTTTCATTTCACAATATGTTAAAATCTATGGTAGCATTACGTTCTCTGAAGAACAGAATATTGGGATAAGGTACAGAGTGACAGGCCAGGGGTGACTTTGGTGGGGGTACTGATCAGGGAATTTACAAGAGAGGCTAGGCCAGGTATCTCTGTCGATGTGTGGATAGACTGTGCATGCATTTTCCTCTAAACCCCAAGTCCAGACTATTCTCCTGGGACAATTTGGGACACCGGCCCCCCACAGCCCTCCTAATATTAAAAATTCCTAGTTTCTCCAGCATCCAAAGTTAACACATCAGATGAGGTCCAGGTTTAGCCGAAAAGATTAATGACAGAATTTTCCTCTGTGGCTTTCTGACATTCAAGGATCTTTTCTCTTCTGAAATATCTCCTTGAGATTTCAAGTCATTAAAGACATATCTCCTAAGGGCCAGATGTGTGTATTTAATACAGGATCAACAAAACAGACAAGCTCTTTCACTGAATGTTCACCGTCAGGCAAGGATGCAGAAAGCAAATGAGTAACAAATAAATCAGCACGTTATTTCAGACAATAAAACTGCGCAGTGGAAACACAACAGAAGCCACAAGTGTCCAATTTTCCAGTAGTCACATTAAAAAAAAAGATAAAGACATATAGGCGGAAGTAATCTTAACAGTAGGTTTTATTAAACCCAATACAAAATATTGCCATTCGAACCAATAACACCGATGTAAAAAATAAAGAAGATCGATGAAATGTTTTAATTTTTTTGTTTCTAGGTTTTAAAAAATCCGATGTGTAGTTCACAATTACAGCCTGTCTCAGGGGAGACTAGACACATTCCAGGCACTGAAATAGCCACAGTGGCTTGCAGCTGCCATGTTGGAAAATAATCTGTAAAAATTGCTGGGAAGAAAATTATCAGGGTGAGAGGAAATGAAAGACAGGTGGGGAGGTGGGTGAGTGCTTGGACAAGGTGTTTTGCTTCAGAAAGTCTAGAGAGTAGCCCTGGGTTTGCCTTTCAGCTGCACAAGGCGATCCTCAAGGTACACCCGACTGGTAAGGCCTGGGAAAACCAGACTGATTGAATTCTCCAGTAGCCTGGAGTGATGACTGTTGCGTTTTGAGCAAAGTAACCTGAGGTTTTAGAGAGGTCAAGCTAAGCACTAAAGACCCTGTGTTTCCCAAATAACAGATACCAATATTTTCCTGTATCTCCTGTCTTTTCTCTCCTTGTGCCTCAGTCGCTTCCTACTCTTTTCGACCCCATGGACTACAGCCCTCCAGGCTCCTCTGTCCATGGGATTTTCCAGGCAAGAACACTGGAGTGGGGTGCCGTTTCATCCTCCAGGGGATCTTTCCCACCCAGGGATCCCACCCCCGTCCCCCGTGGCTCCCGCATTGGCGGGCGGATTCTTGACCACTAGCGCCACCGATATTTATCTGTGTTTCATACACATTCTCAAATAATCGATACAGATATTTATTGACTCATTCGCAGATAATCAACAGAGATATTTATTGACAGGCCGCCCTCTGTCTACACTCGGCTCAGCATCCGCACGTCACGTGATGTGAGGGACTGGAAAATTCCAGTCTCCCGGCCTCCCGCCGCTCCTCCTCACCCAGCGCATCTCCCACTCCAGCGGTGGTCCCCATGGCAACCGTCTCCGCGGCTCCCATCAGTCGAGTACCCTTGAGGGGCCGGAGAAGTAGTCTAGTCGGCCTCCGAACAGCCTGGACTCGGGGATGGTGTGGTGCGGGCGTGGGGAGGGCTCGGTCCCGGGATCTCTCCCCCGCCCACGGTACTGTTAGCGCTCGTTAGCAGTGTCTCCTCGCGTGGGGTTTGTGCAGAAGGGCAGAGATGAAATGGGCCGTGCAAGCTGCTGCTGACTTAAAGAAACAGCAGCTTCTTCCATTAAGCAGCTGCTGGAGGTGCCGGCCACAGACGTCTTATCTCTGCCGACCATTCAGCCATGTCCCATTCTTCCCCGGACACACGGTGATTGAGGGCCCGGGACACTGTGCACACTTGATTGTAATAATTGTGAGACAAGGCCTGACTATGCCGAGCGCAGACTGGGCTTCAAAAGCTTCAAGGGTCTCTCTCCCCCTGACGAACCTCAGCACGAGGGTTCCACTCGGCCTTCTTTCAGGAGATGCTCCGCACCTGCTTTCTGGTACCCATCAGCACCCCAGTACCCCGACAAAGCTGCAAGGGTTTGAAAGACGCCAAAGCCTCGACCGCGACTCATGAGCCAGACGACAGGGCTTCTAGGGTCCCAGGGTCCGCGGGGGAGGGTGGGGTGGCGGGGGAGGTGGGCTTTGCACATTCAGAATGGACTCCTGTGGACTTTGAGAGGTGGCCGTGGTTCACCAGAGCTCAGGATCTGGGGACAGGTGCCTCCCCGTGGGGCTCTGGAGGGCTGGGGGAACTCAGAAACTCGGGGCTTCGGGAGGGAAGCAGATGGCGTGAGGGACAAAGGGCTGAACATCTGCTCGAGCAAATGTTTGCTGCTGCTGTTTCTCTCCCCGTGAAACTGTATAAACAGTCAGTGTCATCCTCCAATGGTTATGGGCCTTTTCACAGAATGGGTTTAAAAAACAAAAGCATGGTCTAAACTTTGACCCTAGGAAGACGATGCCGTTAGAGGGAAGAGTTTCTGTTATCCAGTCTCTCAGCCGTGTCCGGCTGTTTGCGACCCCGTGGACTGCAGCACACCGGGCTTCCCTGTCCCTCACCAACTCCTGGAGCTTCCTCAAACTCACGTCCATCGAGTCGGCGATGCCATCCAACCGTCTCATCCTCTGTCGTCCCCTTCTCCCGCCCTCAGTCTTTCCCAGCATCAGGGTCTTTTCCAGTGAGTCAGTTCTTCACATCAGGTGGTCAGAGTATTGGAGCTTCAGCTTCAGCATCAGTCCTTCCGGTGAATATTCAGAGTTGATGTCCTTTAGGATGGACTGGCTTGATCTCCTTGCAGTCCAGGGGACTCTCAAGAGTCTCCAGCAACACAGTTCAACAGCATCAATTATGCTGCGCTCAGCCTTCCTTATGGTCTAGTTCTCACACCCGTACGTGACTACTCAGAAAACCATAGCTCCGACTATATGGGCCTTTGTCGGCCAAGTGATGTCTCTGCTTTTCAATATGCTGTCTAGGTTTCTCATGTGTAGGTTTTTTTCCAAGGAGCAAGCATCTTTTAATTTCATGGCTCTGCAGTGGTTTTGGAGCCAAGTAGAGGTTTTGGTGGGGAATAAACTTGAAATGTTTATTCTCAGCCAGAATTTATGTCAGAATCCTAAACAGAAGAGACAGCAAAGAATTCAGAGATGACGACAAACACCCACGCAGGTAGATAGCCTGAAATACCCAGAGTGTGGGTGAGTCTACTCAGGCAGGGAAATCGAACTATATGACTTATTCCTGCTTCATCCCTCGGCTTGGTCACAGAAAACTTACATTTTTACAAACTCTAGCTCTGATTGTACCATAACCCGAAGCAAGCTCAATATTCTTCAAGAGCAGGGCTGGCTACATAAATTCTGAGGACTGCATTCGATGGAATTCAGTGATGCTGGGCAAAACCATAAAGACGTCCTGTAGAAACTGAAAAAGCAAAATATACAGTGAAATGAAAGCTAGGTGTGTAATGGTATGAAGGGCTGCTACAGTCTCTGTGGAAAGGGGGAAAGGAGCATATATATAAATATATATACTTTGATACAATATATTGACTTGGCTAAAAAGTTCCTTCCGATTTTTCCATATAATCTTAGGGAAAAACTCAAACTTTTTGGCCAACTCAATATTACATTAGATAGTAATTATAAAGTAGACAATATGTAAAGAATATAAGGAACATCTCTACACATGGGCTGCCTCTCTCACACCACTGGGTGACTGGTGGATGAGCTGACGTCTTAGGTCGATGCTGTAGATTGAACATTTGTGTCTCCCCAGAATTGATATATTAAGCCCTAATCCCCCTGGAGGAGGAAATGGAGCAACCCACCCCAGTATTCCTGCCTGGGAGATCACGGGGACAGAGGAGCCTGGAGGGCTACAGGATGTGGGGTCAGAAAAGAGTCGGACACAACTTAGTGACTAAACCACAGCAAAGAAAAATGGCAGAAAGTAGTGGAACAAAACGGTGAATGTGGTGTTCAGTGAAGTTCTTGGTGAAAATGAAAAAGAGAGACCTGATCCTCAGTGGGACGGTATTGGGAGTCGGGCCTCTGGGAAATGCATAGGTCTCGGGAGGAGAGACCTTATGGTGGGTTTAGGGTCCTCATAAAAGAGGCCCCAGGAGCTCGCCCGCCCCTCCCTCCGCGGGGGTTTATAGCAGGAGGCCGGCCGTGAGGGAACCGGGAAGCGCCTCACCGCCCAGCCGCTCTGCGCGTCCCTTTCTTCCATGTTTGTTGACTCAGTCTTGATTTACGAATTCTGTCTTTAGTTTGCGGGATATCATTTGTCACCATCAGAGTTTATTGTTTTCCTGGAACTGTTCCGCTTTGACAGGGAAACTCCCTTCAAGTTTGCATCTCTGTCCTTTTGACATTTTTTTTTCCCCAGTCCTCCCATAACTTTTAGGCACAAGGTATTCTGGGCTTCTCTTGTTTTTCTTGCCCAGCTCCAGAGTCAGCCGTTTCTCCAGGCGGCGCTGGGTCCCGTGATTGGAGAATGGCATTTGGAAACCAGAATCTGAGTGATTGGTTTGCTCTTTTATAAGTCATGTTTAGGTAAAGAGGGTTTTTAAATTTTTATTTTATTGAAGTATAGTTCATTTTCAATGTTGTATTAATTTCTGCTGTCTAGCAAAGTGTATATATGTGTATGTGAAGTTGCTCAGTCGGGTCCGACTCTTTGTGACCCCACGGACTGTAGCCCCCCAGGGTCCTCTGTCCATGGAATTCTCCAGGCAAGAATACTGGAGTGGGTTGCCATTTCCTTCTCCAGGGAATCTTCCCAACCCAGGGATCAAACCCGGGTCTCCTGCATTGCAGGCAGACGCTTTACCCTCTGAGCCACCAGGGAAGCTATATATATATATATGTATGTATATATATATACAGGGGAGACATTTATACATATAGGGACTTTCCTAGTGGCTCAGATGGTAAACGATCTGCCTGCAGTGCAGGAGACCCGGGTCTGATCCCTGGGTCCGGAACGTTCCATGGAGACGGGAATGGCTGCCCACTCCAGTAGTCTTGCCTGGAGAATCCCAGGGACAGGGGAGCCCATGGACAGACTGAGTGACTGACATGTGTGCGCGTTTTATATTCATTTCTTTTATGCTCAGCCGTGCCCAACTCTGCCACCCCGTGGACTGCAGCCCCCCAGGCTCTGCTGTCCATGGAACTCTCCAGGCAAGAGTACTGGAGTGGGCAGCCATTCCTATATATATATGTGTGCTTTTCCCTGTTCCTCACCAGTGCGGCTTATCCCAGGATGTCGACTCGCGTTCCCTGTGCTCTGCAGTCGGCCCTTCTTGCTTGTCCATCCTGTAGTACTAGTTTATGCCTGCTGATCTCAGCCCCTGCTCCGCCCTCCCCGTCTCCCCCTCAGCTTGGCCCTGCTCTCTATGCCTGTGACTCTGTTTCTGCCTCGTAGGTAAATTCATTTGTATCGTTTTTTTTAGGTTCCTCACATAAGTGACATGAATGATATCAGTCTTTCTCTGTCTGACTCACCCCACTCACTGTGATGGCGTCTCGGCCCATCTGTGTGGGGTACGGCACTATCCCATCCTTTTTATGGCTGAGTAATAGTCCACGGTGCGTGTTTTAGGTTCCTCATTGAAGTAGAAGCTGAACTGGTGCTTTTCTTTGGCTCTTCATCCTCTACTGGTGTATGTTCATCAGAGCTGAATTTAAAGAAAATGGTAATAAGAATCAGAGGGGTGTTAAAGGCAACCTACTGAATGTTGTTGTTCAGTCGCTCAGTTGTGTCTGACTCTTTGCAACCCCGGGGACTGCAGCATGGACTGAATGAGAGACACCATTTGCAAATCATATCCGAGAAGAGATTAATATTAAAAAAAAAAAACCCCAAACCCAAAAAATGATGTGATTTTACAAATAGGCAGAGGATCTGAATAGACATTTTTTCAAAGAAGACACACAGATGGCCAATAGATAATGAAGAGATGTTCAACATCATTAATCACTGGGGAAGTGCAAATCAAAACCACAATGAGATATCACTTCACACCTGTTTGGATGAATGTTATCAAAAAGACAAAAGATAACAACTGTTGGTGAGAATATGGAAAAGAAGGAACACTTACACTCTGTTATATCAGTGAGAATATAAAATGGTACAGCTATTATAGAATCCAGAATGGAGGTTCTTCAAGAAATTAAAAATTGAACTTCCATATCACCTAACAATTTCACTTCTGGATATATATCTGATGGAACTGAAATCAATATCTCAAAGAGATATCTGGATTCTCATGCTCACTGCAGCATTACTTACAACAGCCAAATTGTTAAAACAACCAAATATCCATAAATGTATGAATGGATAAAGGAACTATGAGAAACACACATGCATACCCCACAGCAGAATATTACTTATCTTTAAAAAAGAATGAAGCTTGCCATTTTCAACAACATGGACAGCCTGTGAGGGCATCTGCTAAATGAAATGTCAAACAGAGAAAGACATGATCTCACTTATATGTGAAATCTAAAAAACAAAAAACCACCACACCACAGATACAGAGAACAGAGTGATGGTTGCCAGAGCGCAGAAGGCGGGGCCAGGGCATGGGTAAAACACGACGAGGATCAAGAAGTACAAACTTCCAGTTATAAAATAAGTAAGTCATGGGGATGTAATGTACAGCATGGCGACTGCAGTTAATAATGCTGTATTGCATATCTGACAGTTGATAAGAAAGTAAATCTTAGAAGTTCTCATCACAAGAAAAAACTTTTTATAACTATATATGGTGATGGATGCTAACTAGACTTACTATGGTGATCATTTTGCAATATATACAAATATTGAATCATCATGTTATACCATGCCTGAAACTAATACTGTATGTCAAATATATCTCAAAAATTTATAGGGGGTGGGAAAAAATAACAATTTTTTAAGAAGAAAAAAGAACTTTCAGATAATAATGCTTTATCACCCTGTCGCAAATTACAAGTTTACCTGTCAAGCACCTTGTCTCAACTCTAAAGAAAACACAGAAATAGAGCAGAGGGAAGATGCAGCTTCTGAATGGCACCAAAGAGAGAAAAGCTGCAGTCCACAGGGTCGCAAAGAGTGGGACATGACTGAACAACAACAACACAGAGGAAAAAAAAATAAAGAAAAGGAAAAAGCATTAGGCCTTTAATAATACTGAATACAGGAAACTAAACAGACTCAGTATATTCATTTTTTAAAACTTTTTGTAATGTTAATGTCTGACATTTAATCAGTTACTGGATTGAGAAAAAATAAATCAAAATAATATAAATGTATTTGTTTCAACACTGAACCCTTCTATGAATAGGAAATTAGCATCCTATGAATTACAATTTAAAGAGAACAATTAGCATGCTAAAATCCACTAGGAGCACGTTTTAATCCTAAGGTATGTTTAATCTTTTTAAAACTCAAGGCACAGAATAGCATAAATCACAAGAAAGGGGAAAAAAAGAGCTGTAGTTAAAAGTTCTTCACTTAACAAAAATTTTGACCACAGACTCTGGATTTAAACAAATGTTGCATTTAAAATATATATTTAAATTTTATTTTTATTAATTGAAGGATAATTGCTTTACAATATTGTGTTGGTTTCTGCCATATAAAAGATGCATTTTTTAATCACTTACTCTGGTTCTGGATTCTTTGGAGAAAGTCCCCACACTTCAGGAGCTCCCAATTCTCCAATCCTCTCTCTCTCACTTAGTCTCCTAGAAGAGATAGGCAGGTAAACTGTTTCCTAAATGTATTATAAGATTCAAAGGGGTCCAGTTAAGTCCTGTTTTCCCTCTACATTTTAAACTTTAATAAAAACTTGGTTTAAACTCAGGAACTTCCCTGGCAGTCCAGTGGTTAAGACACTGTGCTACCACTGTAGGTGATACAGGTTGGATCCCTGGTTCAGATACTAAGATCCCGCATGCCACAAGGGGTGGCCAAAAATTTAAAAAAAAAAAAGTAAACTCAACATTAGGATCTAACTCAATATTAGGATCTAATGTTCTGATGTTCTATCAAATAGTACAAACTACAAACAGCCTGATAGGCCTGGCCAGAGATTCAGCCTGGGGGGCTGTCCAGTGTGTAATTTCTAGTACATGCATCACACAGCTCCCAATTGCTCATTTCATCTTCTGCAATATGTGACAAAAATGGTCTTACATTTGGAAATAACTTCATTTGTTTATGTATCCTTATGAAAGTAAAGAGAATTCTTTACTTCTGACAAGGCCAAACCTTCGTTTTCAAAAAGTCAGGAATTAATGAAGAAAATAAAAATGAAGCATTAGAAGCAGACAATAAAGGGACCTCTAAAAGTAAAAGAAAAGTTTTGACAAAACTTTACTTAATGAGCTATAGCATTTGTTTTCTGTTTTTCCCCTAATTCTTTTTTCAAAAAGGAGTAAATTCTCTATCTACCCTTGGAAGACAAAATTATTTTATGTTTGCGATTTCTTAATGTTTGATATTCCTTATAAACACACAAACAATACATAACAAAAACTAAGGTTTACTTATTCAAAGTTCACCTGCTGTGACTCCACTTGTTTAAAAAAAGAACCTTACTAAAGAAATAAAATCCTTTTTGATTTTTTAAAACAAATTATTTTTTTCTTCCTTATTCAGGGGAAAAGGTATAATTGTGCAGAGTTAGACTCCAGTTTCCTACTTGAAGTAACATAAAATCTAATAGAGGACATACTTATAGCTAAACTTTGAATACATACACACAGGATGAAGAATGCTTGACAGGCTAAAAAGACCAAGCAGTAAAGTTCTAATCCCTCCTGCCACCCAACTTCGTGGATACTTTAAAATTATTTACCTCCTAAATGTAAAAATGCAAATTTCATCCAAGGAATTCTGACATCTTTTGGTGAGGAATGTCTAGTATGGAAACTGGATGCTTTTTGATGGACACAGCCTGGGGGTTACTTTCTGGAAATTTTAATTTGGAGAAGTCAGTCTCCAATCTATCTTAGGACTGTTTTTACTGTTTCTGTTCCCATGCACAAAATACTAACAGCTAACACTAAAGGGCAATTTATTGTGTTCCAGGCACTAAATCATTACATCTCTAAAAAGCTTTTGTACTAATTTTTCCCTTTTACATGGTGAAGAAATGAAACTAAGAGAGGTTAAGTAGCTTGCCCAAGGTCACACAAGTATTAAGCAACAAAGGAGGGCTTCAGACTCAGGCAGTCTGATTCTGGAGCCTGTCCTCTTAATCACTAGACTTTAGTGCCTCCCACTTTTGGAAGAAAAAGACTCAAGCTATCTCCCAATTGTTGAAACCTTAACCTGCCCCTCAATGCCTGTTACACTTTTTAATTTCTTGTATTTTTAAACACATACAGTATGATCAGTACAGTGCCTGAAACACAATTTAACACTCAATAAGCATTAGATATTAAGAACTGCAAAGCACATAACTGCTATAAATGAAGTATAACCTTTAAAAATAGTGAATCACTATATTATTGTATACCGGTAACTTAAAAACACTGTATATCTACTATACTTCGATTTAAGTAAAAAAAATTACAGCTTACAAAACAGTAATTATAATTCTTTTCCTTTCTCCTTAAACTATTCATTTTCCTCTCCAATACTCACTGTCATTAAAGAAGATCTGATGTCAATCTGACCTCATTTTTCATGGTCAAGATTGAGACCGCTTAAGATCTTTCTCAATGTAGTTCAACCTTACAGTTTAGGAGATCATTTTTTCCTACAGATCATTTTTTTCCCTACATTTAGTCAAACATCTTGTTTCAGAGGTTCTCTTCCCCTCCAATTTAAACCTTATATCTCAACCTTTCCCAAGTCGCTGCAAAACAACTCCACTCACTTATCCTATTGTCTCAAACCTGTTTGACCATTCAACAAGCAATGGTTGCACACCTACAAAGTGATCCGCACTGTAAATTTTGTGATCAATAATCTGGGCTCTTCCAAGGGCTCAGTCTACTGGGGAATGAAAACGTGACCACTAATGACAACGACACAACCAAGTAAATGCTGTAATTCTGGCAGGTCCGAGGCTCTTGACCATGCCCGCAACAAGCCAGGAGGCTGGAAGGGGTAGAGGGAGGGAGACCAAGGCATTAGATGAAGGGGCCGGAGGATGAGCGAAAAACCTAACGATGGAAAGGGATGAATAAGGCGTCATCGTGGGTGGACTGAAGGAAGAGATGAAAACGCGGGCCAAGTCAGGGAGAGAGCGAAATGCGAATAGTCGGGTGCGGAATGAACGATAAATCGGACTCTAAAGGCTGGTGGGCTTGCGAAAGAAAGTGCATTTGTCTCACTCACTTCTGCCGCAAGCTCTCCTCCCTCTCCTTGTCCAGGAGGCTAGGCCACGGCTTGTCGCTCCCGTAGGGGCGTGAGTAGCCGCCATAATAGGCGGACGAGGAGGCAGAAGCGAAAGGGGCGCCGCGCGGTGCGGAGGGCCGCTCTCGAGAGCGTGATCGCGAGCGCGAACGGTAGGACTGGTTTCGGGAGCCTTGGCTGGAGCCACTCAGCTGATAGCTGAGGCCATTCCGGTCCCCGGACCGAGAGCAAGAGCGCGAGCGAGAGCGGCGGCCGCGCGGGGAGCGAGAGGATTTGTTAGGCTTAGGGCTCTTCGAAGAACTGCGACGCTTCCCCCCGGAGCTCGAGGCCTCCCACTCCGGGCTGCGGGAGCCAGACACCGGAGCCATCGCTATTGCTGGGTCCCTGAATCCGTGGGTGAAGGGGGCGCTCGCGCGAGCCTGGGAAAATTCTCCGTTGCCTTGGCTCCCAGGACCAGCAGCCGTACCTCCGCCAGAACCCGAGGAAACCTTGGAAACAGTTCCGGGTACGTCGGCAAATTCCTTCCCCAGACCTAGGCGGTCCTACTGACTCAGGGACGGGATGTGTGTAGCCGTGTAAGGAAGCCGGTGTGGCAACAAGGTTCCCTCATCCTTCGGGTTCCGAATGAGGCTGCTCAATTCTAAGGTCTACATGTTCAGTTCAGTTCAGTCGCTCAGTCGTGTCCGACTCTTTGTGACCCCATGAATCACCAGGGGATCTTCCTGACCCTGTCTCTTATACACATCTAGATGTGTATAAGAGACAGCTCTCACTTTTCACTGTCATGCGCTGGAGAAGGACATGGCAACCCACTCCAGTGTTCTTGCCTGGAGAATCCCAGGGATGAGGGAGCTTGGTGGGCTGCCGTCTATGGGGTCGCACAGAGTCGGACACGACTGAAGTGACTTAGCAGAGCAGATACCTGAACTATAAACTCCCTTTAAAGGGAATTTTAAATCATGACCCTGAATGGAAGCACCATTTTCTCTCATCATGGAAGATGAAAATAAACATACAAGGAAAACACACACAAATAATGTTGCCTAACATTCAGTGCAGTTCAGTCGCTCAGTCGTGTCCGACTCTTTGCGACCCCATGAATCGCAGCACGCCAGGCCTCCCTGTCCATCACCAACTCCCGGAGTTCACTCAGACTCACGTCCATCGAGTCCGTGATGCCATCCAGCCATCTCATCCTCGGTCGTCCCCTTCTCCTCCTGCCTCCAATCCCTCCCAGCATCAGAGTCTTCTCCAATGAGTCAACTCTTTGCATGAGGTGGCCAAAGTACTGGAGTTTCAGCTTTAGCATCATTCCTTCCAAAGAAATCCCAGGGCTGATCTCCTTCAGAATGGACTGGTTGGATCTCCTTGCAATTGCCAGCCAAGGTTTTGAGCCAAAGACTTGCTTTTGTTTATTTTATTTTATTTTATTTTTTGCTCAAAGGAGATGTTGGTGAATAATATTCGCTAAAGACATTCAGTGTTGATACTTTTAAATTCTGGTGGTGTGTGAGGACTCTTGAGAGTCCCTTGGACTGCAAGGAGATCAAACCAGTCCATCCTAAAAGAAATCAACCCTGAGTATTCATTGGAAGGACTGATGCTGAAGCTGAAGCTCCAATACTTTAGCCACCTGATGCAAAGTGTGGACTCCTTTGAAAAAGACCCTGATGGTGGGCAAGATCGAGGGCAGGAGGAGAAAGGGACGACAGAGGATGAGATGATTGGATGGCATCACCGACTTGATAGACATGAATTTGAACAAGCTCTGGGAGATAGTGAAGGACAGGGAGGCCTGGCGAGCTGCAAAGAGTCAGACACGACTGCAGCGACTTAGCACAGCACAGCACAGTACAGACGTATCTTCCCTAACGGTCCCGTTTCTCTAGAGAACCCAGGCTAACGCACAGGCAGGCCTCGCTGCTGGCGATCTGGCCCAGAGGAGAGAAACGTGTACACAGTGTTTTCTCCTGGTTCATTTCCTTGTTCTGGGCTCAGTATTTTTGAGATGTCCATAGACAATGGGAGAAGCTGAAGTTGGCTTCATGGGGCCTGCAGAAGGACTGGGCACAGGGCTTCGAGAGCAGAGGGTAAAGAAGGCACGATTTCTGGGATGTCAGCTCGGGGCAAAGTGGCACCTCCCGGCAGCGTTCACTGACACAGGGCCCGCCCGGGGCACAGAGCGAGCGCGCGAGGCGGCAGGAAACATATGCAGGCGGCGCGGGCAGGCTGGGGGCGGGGGAGAGGGGAGGGACCTTGGAGGGACATTACTGGGGACGACGTGAAAAGAAGAACAGCACAGAGACCGAATGCTCTGGCAGGAAAAGCAGCAAGGGTGTTTACCGTCCTCGCAGGGCCAGGAGAGGCAGCTTGCAGACTGTCAATGGAATTTTCCACTGAGCTGAGGGCCAGGCCGGGCTCCCTGAACAATGTACATCCCCGTGTAATTAAGAGTGGGGACGTTTTCTCTAAGACGCCAAGCGCTGTGGACCGTCTCCTGGAGACATCTGTTTACCGTCATTCATTTTGTCTCAGTACCCACCTGTTTCAGCAAATTTTCCCCGCTTTCAACCCTCCACCCATTTTCCATCCAAATCTTGGAAACTGACAGCACTGAATTTTATCATCTGCGGGGCTTTATTTATTTGGGCGTGTTAATCACGGTGTCCTGGCACACAAGAAAATGCATAGCAGAACGCTTCTGGGATCAAGTTCCCTAATGTAGTCAAAAGCAGTGAAACATTCCGTGTTACCTAACTGGCACCCTCTCCTTGAAAACATCAACCTCCCTTTCGTATTAACCTAAGGTTCCCTTGGCCTCAGTGCACCGAGTGCGGAAGTTCCCTGCCCAGGAATCGAACCTGGGCCCCTGCAGTGGGAGCATGTGCTCTTGGCCTCCAGACTGCCGGGCACGTCCCCACGCTCTTCCTTTCTGACATCTCCACTCGGGCATCTCAAAGGCATCTCAGTATAACAAATGCAAACGGGAGCTGCCGGTGTCTCCTGCCACCCATTCAGCCTGCATGGTTCTCACAGACGGCACAGGACCTAGAGCCACCGGCCCCTTTTCAGTCCTTTCTCTCACATCCCATAGCCAGTCCGTCAGAAGCATCAGGTCCCGGGACTTCCCTGGTGGTACGGCGGATAAGAATCTGCTTGCCGATGCAGGAGACGCGGGCTCGGTCCCCGGCCGGGGAGGAGCCCACGTGCCTTGGAGCAACCAAGCTCCACGGCCACCAAGTCTGTGCTCTGGAGCCCGGGGGCTGCGTCCACTGCAGCCGTGAGACCGGAGCCCACGCTCTGCAGTCAGAGAAGCCTGCCGCCCGCAAGCAGAGGAGATCCCATCAGGGCAACGAGACCGGTGAGGCCGAACCAAAACACAGAAATGCGCTCAAGTGTTCTCGAGAAGAAAACCAGCTCCTACACTCAGCCAGAGACACACCCCAGACTTCAGCAGCTCCTTGCCCTGCCCATCGCCACTGCCCCCGTCCCTGACGCCGACAGCTCTTGGCTGAATGATTTCAGGAACACACCACAGCCAACCTGTTTTCCCAACTTCCAGTCTGGCCCCCTGAGTCTCCTCTCAGCACAGCCTGATTGTGATTATCCTAAAATTCGCTCTTCTTTTTTTAAGTTTTACGTATGTATGTAGACCATCACAGCCTGTGGGATCTTAGGTCCCCGACCGGGGATCGAACCCAGCAGTGAAAGGGTGGGGTCCTAACCACTGGGCCCCCAGGGAATTGCCCTAGCCTCCTGGAACTCCTCCCTGTGCGTCCGTCCTCCAGCCTTCCTGCCTCTCCTCCGACCCGGCCCCGCTGCGGCCCCGCTGACCCCCGCAGGCCGCCCTCCGCCGCCCCGGCCTCCACCTGGGAGGTAGCACAGCCGGCTCCCCCGCCTGCACAGCGGCGGCTCGGCCTCTCAAGGACACCGCGCCCCGGGCGCCCCCCGGACGGCAGCCCGGCCCCCTCCCCGCCTTGCCTCGTGCTCCTTTCTCTCCAGGAGCAGGAGAGCGGCCCCCCGGTCTGGGGGCTCGGGCTCCGTTAAACATCAACCCTCAGCAGTGTTCGCACATACAAATGGGCTTCTTTCCAAAACAGAGACAGACATAGAAAATAGCCTTATGGTTACCCTGGGGGAGAGTGGAGGCATAAATTAGGGGCAGAGCATTAACCGGTACAGTCTACCATATGTAAGGTAAACAGCAGTGATTCACTGCAGGCACGGGGTGTGTGCGTGCTCAGCCGCTCAGGCCGGTCGGACTCTCTGTGACCCCACGGACGGCAACCTGCCGGCTCCTCCGTCTGCGGGCTTCTCAGGCAAGAATGCTGGAGAGAGTAGCCATTTCCTTCTCCAGGGGGTCCTCTCGGCCCAGAGATCGACTGTTTCCCCCTGAGGCATCTGGAAAGCCCTATAGCACAGGGGACTTTATTCACCATCTTGCGTGTGTGCATGTGTGTGCGTTTTACACACAGCCGAATCACCTTGCTGTACACCTGAAATTCAACTCCTCTTAAATTTAAGACAAAACAAAACAGTGTGTTCTCACAGCACATCAGCCTCAGAAAAGGCCACTCAGCAACCGTAATGGATTGAAACAAAACACAGTTCTCCGAAATCGTGTCTGAACACAGACAAGACATGAAAGTCGTCCCCGTCACAGAGATGAACAGACAGTCCTCGCTCCTGGGTAATTGCTGTTGGCGTTGTTACTAAATGCTTTAGTCACTGAGTCCTGGCCAGCTCTTTGCAACCTGATGGACTGGAGCCCGCCAGGCTCCTCTGTGCATGGGATTCTCCAGGCAAGAACTCGAGTGGGTTGCCATTTCCTCCTCTGGGGGATCTTCCCCACCCAGGGATCCAACCTGCATCTCTTGTGTCTTGCATTCGCAGGAAGATTCTTTACAACTGAGCCACCTGGGAAGCTCAGATTCATCTTCAGTTCCTCTTCTCACATCCCATGGCCAGTCCATCAGAAAAGCAGGTCCAATACTCATCCAAAAATATATCTAAAAATTCATCAACAGCTCACTTTCCCTATCGTCACTGCCCTGGTCCATGACACCCGCAGCTCTTGGCTGAATGATTTCAAGAACACACCACCCCCCAATCTGTTTTCCCACAATCCATACTCTCCCCCTGGGTCTACTCTCAAGCCAGCATAATTGTCATTATCCTAAAATCGTCATTATCCTAAAATCGTCTTCATTTTTAATTTTTTTTTTTTGTTTTTTGGTTTTTTATTTCGATTTTGGCTGCTGCATAGCTTGGGGGGTGCTGGCAGGAGATCTGGGTTCCATCCCAGGGCTGGGAAGATCCCCTGGAGGAGGAAATGGCAACCCACTCCAGTACTCTTGCCTAGAGAATTCCATGGAGGGAGCAGCCTGGGGGGCTATAGTCCATGGGGTCGCAAGGAGCTGGACAGGACCAAGTAAGTACACGTGTGTGCAGAAGACAGCCTGTGGGATCACAGTCCGCCCATTGGGATCGAACCCAGGCCCTCAGCAGTGAAAGGGTGGGGTTCTAACCACTGGGCCCCCAGGGAATTGCCCTAGCCTCCTGGAACTCCTCCCTGGCTCCCATCTCGCTGGGGCAGAGGCGGCAGGCAGAGCCCTGTGCGTCCGTCCTCCAGCCTTCCTGCCTCTCCTCCGACCCGGCCCTGCTGCGGCCCCACTGACCCCCGCAGGCGGCCCTCCGCCGCCCCGGCCTCCACCTGGGAGGTAGCACAGCCGGCTCCCCCGCCTGCACAGCGGCGGCTCGGCCTCTCAAGGACACCGCGCCCCGGGCGCCCCCCAGACGGCAGCCCGGCCCCCTCCCCGCCTTGCCTCGTGCTCCTTTCTCTCCAGGAGCAGGAGAGCGGCCCCCCGGTCTGGGGGCTCGGGCTCCGTTAAACATCAACCCTCAGCAGTGTTCGCACATACAAATGGGCTTCTTTCCAAAACAGAGACAGACATAGAAAATAGCCTTATGGTTACCCTGGGGGAGAGTGGAGGCATAAATTAGGGGCAGAGCATTAACCGGTACAGTCTACCATATGTAAGGTAAACAGCAGTGATTCACTGCAGGCACGGGGTGTGTGCGTGCTCAGCCGCTCAGGCCGGTCGGACTCTCTGTGACCCCACGGACGTCAACCCGCCGGCTCCTCTGTCTGCGGGCTTCTCAGGCAAGAATGCTGGAGAGAGTAGCCATTTCCTTCTCCAGGGGGTCTTCTCGACCCAGAGATGGGACCCTGGTCTTTGGCGTTGGCAGGAGGAGTCTTTTTATCATCCACCTGGAAAGCCCCTATAGCACAGGGGACTATATTCAATATCTTGCGTGTGCGTAATATATGGAGAGAAGTGCACACACATCTGAAACCAGCATGGTATTTTAGTTCAACTACACCGAAATTTAAAACCAAACAGCAACAAAAAGTGTGTTCTCACAGCACATCTGCCTCAGAAAAGGCCCCTCAGCAGCCGTGATGGATCGAAGCAAAACAGCCACTCAGTAACAGCGTCTGATCGCTCCGGTGCTTCTGCCTGGAGAATCCCGGGGTCGGGGGAGCCTGGTGGGCTGCCGTCCATGGGGTCGCTAAGAGTCGGACACGACTGAGCGACTTCACTTTCACTCTTCACTTTCATGCAGTGGAGAAGGCAATGGCAACCCACTCCAGTGTTCTTGCCTGGAGAATCCCAGGGACTGGGGAGCCTGGTGGGCTGCCGTCTGTGGGGTCGCACAGAGTCGGACACAACTGAAGCGACTTGGCAGCAGCAGCAGCAATGGTGTCTGAACACAGACAAGACATCTCATGAAGCATCTCACCAAACCGTCCTCACTCCCGGCTAACGCTGCTTCCTAACCAGTTACAAGTGTAGCCTTGCTCTCTGGCCGAGACCCTCCTTCTCCATAAGAGTTACTGAGAAACTCAGTCACAGAATGAAGCTCACTAGCTCATCTAGAACATAACCCAGCCTGTCCTCAAAATCCCCTACTCAAATCCGAACCCTATAATAGGGCTTTTAACATATTGCATCGAACACCTGCTCAATATAATAGGTATTTTCAGTATCATCTCACAGCTTCCTGTTGCACTTTCTCCCTCGTTTGAACCCTAACCGAGGTATTCACCATCTTCCAGGAGGTCTTTGCCTTGGGGCGGCAATTCCCCTTGACACCCAGCACTAACAGCCTGTGGATTTCATCTTATCATATTCACTATCTCTTCATCAGAACATAAGTTCTTTGAAGACAATGACTGCGGAGTTAGGGCTCCACGGATTTTTTAAAAGACCTTTAATTTAATTTATTTATTTAAAAAATGAAGGAGGCTGAAGGAGGTCTTAGTTGCAGCATGGGGAACCTTGGTGGGGATATGTGGGGTCTACTTCCGTGACCAGGGGCCAAACCCGGGTCCCCTGCATCGGCAGGCTGAGTCTTAACCAATGGACTGCCAGGAAAATCCTTCAGGAAGTTTTGTAAAGGAATTATCCAGGAGGAAGTTGAAACCCAGTGGAGGGAGTTGTAGGGGGGCAGCGCCCTCTTTTTTGACAACTGACCTCAGTCCTCGGGGAGGGTCTGGCACCAAGCAAGTGGCCCCGGGCGGGAGCGAGGGGTTTGGTTCCTGCCTTCCCGCCCGGGGGTCCTGGCCCTGCCTCTCAGCTCAGAAGCATCGGGGAACACCTCCGTG
>SJYX01004103.1:48238-76355 GCA_006410675.1 Oreotragus oreotragus | reverse complement strand
TTTTTTTTTGGAAGGATAATTGCTTTACAGAATTTTGTTTTCTTTCAAACCTCAACATGAGTCAGCCATAAGTACACACACATTTCCTCCCTCCTGAACTTCCCTCCTATCTTCCACCCCATCCCACCCCTCCAGGTTGATACAGAGCCCCTGTTTGAGTTTCCTGAGCCATACAGCAAATTCCCCATTGGCTATCTATTTTACAAATGGGAATGTAAGTTGCCCTGTTGCTCTTTCCATACATCTCACCCTCTCCTCCCCTCTTTTGGATAGAGTTTTGATTTGAGCCTGGCTCTGGAGACTTTGAAGTGAATCGGGGATTTCAGAAGTTTGAAGGAGGACAGAATGCTTGGACAAACTAAGTCAGAACATTGTAGAGCTCAAGAATCGTCTTATTGTACCCATAATCTTTAAAAAAACTTGCCTTTTAAAGAATGGTTATTGCATCCCCCATCATGGGTCAGTTGTGCTGAACCACCTTGAGAAACTTGTCTTCAGGTAGCAGAATTGTGGTCTTCTGGCTTCCAACTGAATGCCCTCGCGAGACTGCTGTGCAGAGAATGAATGTTGCAGCTTTGAGGAAAAACACGACAGATTTGGATGCTCATTTCCCACCAGAGTTTGACAAAAATCACTCATAAGGCTGCTGTAATTACATTTTTCCTTTCTAAAATCATTTCAGAATGACAGAGAGACGTTTCACTTTTATGTGTTACTTTCAGGAGACTTTCCTAAACTGCAGATCTCCAAGAAGAGCTTAGACCCTGAAGCATTTATTTGGTCTAATTCCAAACATAAAACAAGCTGAAATTCAGTATGGAGAGAAACAAAAAGTTGTATGCAACAATTAAGTCCAGACTCATTTATGTTTGGTTGTGTTATCAGTGAATATAACAACGATTATATGGCTAACGTGTTGGGCTTTCTCCACATCCTGGAATCTATGCTATATTTTAATGGATTGTCTTATTATATTGAAAAATGCATCATTTACCCTTTAATTAAGCTGGCTAAATATAAAAGTCATTTCCTGATTAAAAAAAGCCTCTTTATAAACAACCACTTTTTCAGTCAAAATATACATTTATCCATTGCTGGTTGCTTGTAATACATTTCTTTCTGTTCATTTTCCTTATTAGTTTTGAACCCCACCCCACACCTCCATTTTGAAAGTCTTTTTCCTTTGTTCCTGCAGTCAAACAGAATTTGGTTTTGTTTAATTCTCTTTTGAGGAACAGCTTTACCTGTGAAATAATCAAGTGTTCCAGCCTGAGAATAAAGCAAGAAATAACCTTCTACAATGATAATATTTTGATGATTCATTTAAGACTAAGTAGAATTCTTGTTTTTGTGACTAATATACATAAATAAAATGCATCTGAATAATTCGGTGTTATTTTGATCAGCAATCTGCTTCTCAAATGTCCTTCAAATCAAATTTCAAGAGCACTTAATTGCATAACCTTGTTTTCTTTAAATATTAAGTTAACAGATTCAGCTGTAATTTTAATATTTACAGATGTTTGTTTTAAATGTTTTTCTCATGCCACTGATTTTGCTTTCTGTTTTTAAGTTGTAAAGCATATCTTTATCTTTCCAGTTCAGAAGTTCCTGTCTTTTGGTTTGTAACTGAAACTGCCTTGTTTTTTGCTTTTCCCATGCTTAAAAACATCTGACTGCTTTAGTCATCTAAAGTAATAAACACCTTTTAAGCAGCAAAAATAATTCCAGTTTTATCTTTTTGTGGTTTGAATACTGTTTTAAATGTTTAAGTGAAATAAATTTCTCTTTTTTTGATGGTTATGTATTTCTTTTGTAGGCAACTTTAAGAAAAATGGCCCTGTCAGCCCAACAGATACCCAGATGGCTCAACTCAATTAAGTTGAGTAGCTTCCTAACTGCTCTGCAGCTCAGAAAAGGTTTTCAGAGACCAGGAAAAACATTGTCGTGTGGCATTTTTGCTCAGCCCCGTGCGTCCTCTGAGGATTGCTTTCTCCAGTGGGGTTTTAGGACTTACAGGACTTCCTCCATGTGGAATAGTTCCCAGTCCGCCAACTCAAGTAGGCGAGAGATTAATTGTGCCCAAAGCACTTTGCTTCCTTCTGTGAATGAGCCGCCACAGAAGACACAAAAGATGCCCGGCCTTGATTCTGAGCTGTCCTTAGAAGGTACTTTTTCAACTTTCAGAAAACTCCCCTTTGCTCCACCATGTAGTTTGAACAAGCTACCTGTTTATATTTTGTTAGCCAATTTCAAGTCATCCTTTGTGCAGGAAAGAAGAACAATCCACTTCTATTCATTTGTTTCTATTATGCAGTATTAGGCCTCTGACTTACTAAGAAAAAAGTTTTTAGATTAATATGTTTAAGATTCTTTTACTGCTATGCTAATAGCACTTTCTTTCTATGTTCTTGATTTAGATATTTCTAAAAGGTTTATTAGGATCTAGTTTACCCTATTCTATATACCTAATTAGGGTAAAATTTTGCTCAAGTGAAAGTCATCCTTTTTGAGTATACAGTTTTATGAATCTTGACATCATGCTTTTAGCTCTGTAGCAGCCACCACAGTCAACAAATAGAACAAAAAGATCAACTATAACACCCAAAAAAACTCCCTCGTGTAAATTTCTTCAGTCATTCTTCTCCTGCCCATGCTTCCCATTCTAGGAATATTCCTATGCAAGGAATAAATACTTCACTACAGATGAGATAATGTTAAGTAGATTATGAACACAGGCAAGCTGGGGGATGAGGGCTGCGAGGGGAGACTGGCTGTGAGAAATGAGAAAGGGTAGAGATCAGAGACAGAAAAATAGAACATAAAGTCAAGGCTCTGATTCCTTAGCCTCAGGTGGGTTACAGTTCCCAGGGTCTTTTATACTGTGTTTGACTTGGGTGCCTGCATGCTAAGTCACTTCAGCATGTCCAGCTCTTGGCAACCCCAGGCTTCTCTGGGGATTCTCCAGGCAAGAATATTGGAGTGGGCTGCCATGCCCTCCAGGGGATCTTCCCGACCCAGGGATCGAACCCGTGTCTCTTGTGTCTTCTGTATTGGTAGGCGGGTTCTTTACCACTAGGGCCGTAACAAAACCTCAGACTCAAGACTGTACTAGAGAGGGTCACTTTGTGGCAAAGGATTGCGGTTGATGAAAACAGAATCGTAGAAATCCTCTTACAGACATTTGAGAATAACTTGGAGGAGAAAAGATCAGATCAGAATATCATTTCAGGATATGATGACTTTAACCCATACAATTCAGGCTGGTAGAGTATGTTGTACTTTTGGCCAAGTTAAGAAGCTATGGTAGTAGACTCAGTCTTTCTCAGAATGTACTATAGGTCATTAAGCATTCATACCTGTTGATTACAAGTGAAGGAAAGGAATTTTGTACTGTACTTCACCAACACATTTCTTACTTTGGAGGAATAGTAGTTGTTATCTAAATAGTCTTAACCTTACCTCTTAGAAGGGAGAAAATATATGGAATTTTTAGATGTTTAACTCAGAAATGATGCCAAGATTTAAAAAGAAGCAAACTAGGCAAGAGACGGCCTTTGTAGAAAGAACGTTTAAGTATACAGATTAGAAAGCTAACTTGCTTCTTTCCTACATCCTGGCCGCAAAGGACTGGACGACGTGCCTCCGTTGTCCCCATTGCAGCCGATCTCTGACGAGGAGGCTGTTCAGATTATCGCAGGCCCTCCATTGCCCCCATCTTCAGTCACACTTCGAGACTATGTGGATCATTCCGAGACTCTGAGGAATTTAGTGCTTCTAGGTAAGTCTAAGTAACCCACACAGTTTTGTTTTGGTTTTTTTTGCCTTTTAAAATTAGCATTTCTATCTTTATCAAAGTACATGCGCATGCTTAAAAGTCATATAGTGTGAAAAGACTTCCAGTGAAAAACCGTACTCCCAGCTTCATCCCTCCTGACCTGCATCCTGGACTATCTGCTTTTACAGCTCTTTCTGTTGGTATTTAATCTCTAAATGCCCATGTAATCGCTTATTGTGCTGTTGCTTGTTTAATCAGTTTTAGATATCAGTTAATCTCTTGCACACATGTACGTTTCCCCTTCATTCTCTTCAAATTCTCCCAATAGGCTATATTAACAATTTTAAAAATAAATCATTAGTCACTGATCCCATTATAATTCTATATATTGCTCAGTGCTCTCTAGGAAGTATGCTTTGATTATTTTTCTTCCTGAACAGCCTTTCATTTTCTTGGAGCTAGCAATTGCTTTGTTTTTTGTTTGATTCCCTTCTTTGAATTCTTTAGTTTTCTTTGAACTTTCACATATTTTCCAGTGGCTGCTCAGGACAGTTTTCCTACCCCTCTCAGATGCTTTTCCTTCCATTTTCCTGCTCCCCTGACCTTTCTCTGGAGCCCACTGTTCTGCTTTGGATGGCATCTCTAGGCGTGCTCTGTAACTATCTTAGTTTGTTGACTAGTAGGATGCACCTAGGATTGAAGGCAGCTAAGAGATCTCCCTGCAAACTTTTATTTTTCAATCTTCTTTTTATTTTTATTTTTCAATTCTTCTTTTATTTTTCGATCTAGCACCTTATTACAACTTTCTGTTTTTCCCATTATCTCTGCATCTGGTGTTTCTCTTATTCTACATTCCCAGATAATGAATTGAGGGATTGAGAGGAGCAGGATAGGCTTGGGATTATCACAGACCCATCTGTTTCTCTCATGTCTTGGTTACTGCCTTAGTTTTCCGGAAAAAGTTGGGAGCTTCCTAACTTAGTAGTCCTCCTTGGAGCAGTGCTCCCTGGCAATCTCTCTAATATGAGTGCTCTTTCTAAACTGCAGATCTGACTGTGGCAGGGGCCTACTTGAAATCCTCCTGAGCTCTTCCTGGTCTGGCCCTCGCTCACCCCTTCAGCTCCCCTTGCCTGCCGCTCCCCTCCTTTTCGTTTGGCCAGGTCTGACAGCTGGAGAGCTTAAGTTCACGTGACTTCCCACATGTCTTCTCTGACCCTTCAGATAGAGTGATCCTCTAGGCGTCCCCCCTGCTTACCTCGGTCTGGACACTAAGAACACCTTTATAGTTGTTTACACATATGTCCCTGTACAAGTTACTCAGATGTATAGGGAATGGCCTTCGTTCTCAAGAAGCTGCAGGTCTTCAGAAGCAACTAAATAATGGAAATCCAAAAACGAAAGGTACAGTGATAAATTCCACATGAGTGAAGTCACTCAGTCGTGTCCGACTCTTTGCGACCCTGTGAACTGTAGCCCACCAGGCTCATCCGTCCTTGGGATTCTCCAGGCAAGAATACTGGAGTGGGTTGCCATTTCCTTCTCCAGGGGATCTTCCCAACCCAGGGATCGAACCCAGGTCTCCCACATTGCAGGCAGACGCTTTAACCTCTGAGCCACCAGGGAAGCCATAAGAGATACAAATAAACGTCTTCTCTGGGTTCACACGAGAGAGAGCGATGACATCTGCCGCAAGCAGGGAAGCCCAGGACGTCCGCAGCCATGGGAGAGGTCCCACGGGAAGGGGATTCGGCCCCTACCTTTGAATCATCTTCAGTACACTTAGAGTTTGGAAATAGGTTTCCGCCATTCCTTCATCTGGATGCCGATCCTTCAACAGCACATCCTGGCAGCAACTTAAATGACAGTGCCCTAGAGGGAACCACAATCCCATTGTTAGATAGGATTTTTTCTTTTTTAATTGAAGCGGGTTGCCATTTCCCTTTCCAGGGGCTCCTCCCGACTCAGGGATCCAACCCGTGTCTCCTGCCGTGGCGCCACTGAGCCGCCCAGGAAGCCCCTGTACAGTGGTTTTGAGAACCCAAGTGTCCTGGTCTTCTCTGCTTCTCAGACCTGTTTCCTGCCTTTCTCTGCTTGTCGTTTACCCCAGGAGGCTCACCTCTGTGCTCCGGCTCCTTGGCCAGCTGGCTCCTGAGCCGCTTTAGCCATGGGAGGCACATGCAGGAGGAGGGGGACGGCAGGTGGGCGCGTTTTTTCTCTGTCCCCTCCCTGTCTTGGGTTGTGTAACTGCCTTGCTCCATGGCAACAGCTCCTTCTGAGAGCAGCCCTTGCTTAATAGCTTGCAGCTCCCTCTGGGTTCACAGGAGAGCCCCTCCTCCCTGTCTCTTTAGCACTAGGGGTGCCCTTGTTTATTCCTGTAACTGCTCACACCACTGTACAGAGTCCCTTCATTAAAGTTTTTTCGTTTGAACTTGCTCGAGCAACCTCTGTTGCCTGCCAGATGCTGGCTGATACACAGAGTGTGTGTAACCAGACTGAACTGATGGGTCAAAGGCAAGTTAGGGCTGCGGTCACCTAGAAGTTAGCATCATGTATTACTCATTCTTTATATCTGCAGAAGCTGCCTGGCCCATAAGAGGCATCAGTGACTATTTTTTTTCAAGTTAATGAAATCGTTGAGTCAGCCCACGTGATTTGTGCTGACAGCAATGTGCCCTCCTGGTGAGACTCTGCCCTCCTTTTGCTGTTAAGAAGCAGCTTTTGAGGAATTTGGTTTCAGCACAGTCAGGGCGTGACAGCTCATGCTGAGCGAGGCACTTGAGCACACGTCAGCTGCAATACTGAGTTAAACTGAAGTCCAAACCCTTGATGTGATTTTTAAAGCATACCTTCCCACATTTATCACAAATTTTTGGAACTTTGTTTAAATAAGATAGTTTAGCAAGTAAATAAATAAGATAGTTTCTATCTTATTTATCTACCCACCCAGTAATTTAAAATCTTTTTTCTGTTACTACAATTTTTTAAATTATACTATAGAAGAATTACATCTAGTTATTAAAACTGCAGCTATTAAGGAGAAAGAACCTAACCTCCTCTCCACCTCCAGTTCCGCTTTACGAAGGTAACCACCATCACCAGTTTGTTGAGGAGCTTCTTCACCTTTTTCTAAGCAAATGCATATATTACAGAAAGCCATGCAGTGGGTTTTATGTCTTCGTGAAGTCAAACTTATTTTTTTTAAGTCTGTGTTTTCTTCTAGTAATTTTAGAGTTAGTATATATTTAGAGTCTTAATCTATCTGAAATTAATTTTTGTATCAGCTAGAGAAGGAATTAGTAAATATTTTTCAAATATATAGCTAGATGGCACATTGTGTTTTAATGAACAGTCCATCTTTCTCCCATTGATTTTAAATGTTATTATTTGAACACTAGATTTTTAGTTTAGGCTTCGTTCTGTGTGTATGTGTGTTTGTGTAATCTATTTTTCTGTTAATTATCATATCAATGCCTGTTTAATGTCAAGAAGTTTGGGTTTAGAATTATATTTGGATCTAATACATGGAATTATAGACACCATTTTTAAAACTGCTTTTATTTCATTGCATTTATATTTAAGACTGTAAAGTTACATCTAGAAAACAGTTTGAGAGTTACTTTTTAACCTGAAGAAATATTTTTAAGAAAATAAAATTTAAAAAAGAAAAAGAATATCTAAACAAAATTATACCTTATCTCATGTTTATAATAAAGAATAGGCCTTTCCTATTCACGTTTGATTTTTTTTAATCAGATAAAAAGGAAAATCAGAGAATAAAATGCTCAGTTTTAATGAGAATTTTGAATCAAAAGTTGCTTTGATTCCCTGCTTGATTGAGGTGGACATCTAATTATATCCATANTCTGCTTGTCGTTTACCCCAGGAGGCTCTCCTCTGTGCTCCGGCTCCTTGGCCAGCTGGCTCCTGAGCCGCTTTAGCCATGGGAGGCACATGCAGGAGGAGGGGGACGGCAGGTGGGCGCGTTTTTTCTCTGTCCCCTCCCTGTCTTGGGTCGTGTAACTGCCTTGCTCCATGGCAACAGCTCCTTCTGAGAGCAGCCCTTGCTTAATAGCTTGCAGCTCCCTCTGGGTTCACAGGAGAGCCCCTCCTCCCTGTCTCTTTAGCACTAGGGGTGCCCTTGTTTATTCCTGTAACTGCTCACACCACTGTACAGAGTCCCTTCATTAAAGTTTTTTCGTTTGAACTTGCTCGAGCAACCTCTGTTGCCTGCCAGACGCTGGCTGATACACAGAGTGTGTGTAACCAGACTGAACTGATGGGTCAAAGGCAACTTAGGGCTGTGGTCACCTAGAAGTTAGCATCATGTATTACTCATTCTTTATATCCGCAGAAGCTGCCTGGGCCATAAGAGGCATCAGTGACTATTTTTTTTCAAGTTAATGAAATCGTTGAGTCAGCCCACGTGATTTGTGCTGACAGCAATGTGCCCTCCTGGTGAGACTCTGCCCTCCTTTTGCTGTTAAGAAGCAGCTTTTGAGGAATTTGGTTTCAGCACAGTCAGGGCGTGACAGCTCATGCTGAGCGAGGCGCTTGAGCACACGTCAGCTGCAATACTGAGTTAAACTGAAGTCCAAACCCTTGATGTGATTTTTAAAGCATACCTTCCCACATTTATCACAAATTTTTGGAATTTTGTTTAAATAAGATAGTTTAGCAAGTAAATAAATAAGATAGTTTCTATCTTATTTGTCTACCCACCCAGTAATTTAAAATATTTTTTCTGTTACTACAATTTTTTAAATTATACTATAGAAGAATTACATCTAGTTATTAAAACTGCAGCTATTAAGGAGAAAGAACCTAACCTCCTCTCCACCTCCAGTTCTGCTTTACGAAGGTAACCACCATCACCAGTTTGTTGAGGAGCTTCTTCACCTTTTTCTAAGCAAATGCATATATTACAGAAAGCCATGCAGTGGGTTTTATGTCTTCGTGTAGTCAAACTTATTATTATTTTTTTTAAGTCTGTGTTTTCTTCTAGTAATTTTAGAGTTAGTATATATTTAGAGTCTTAATCTATCTGAAATTAATTTTTGTATCAGCTAGAGAAGGAATTAGTAAATATTTTTCAAATATATAGCTAGATGGCACATTGTGTTTTAATGAACAGTCCATCTTTCTCCCATTGATTTTAAATGTTATTATTTGAACACTAGATTTTTAGTTTAGGCTTCGTTCTGTGTGTATGTGTGTTTGTGTAATCTATTTTTCTGTTAATTATCATATCAATGCCTGTTTAATGTCAAGAAGTTTGGGTTTAGAATTATATTTGGATCTAATACATGGAATTATAGACACCATTTTTAAAACTGCTTTTATTTCATTGCATTTATATTTAAGACTGTAAAGTTACATCTAGAAAACAGTTTGAGAGTTACTTTTTAACCTGAAGAAATATTTTTAAGAAAATAAAATTTAAAAAAGAAAAAGAATATCTAAACAAAATTATACCTTATCTCATGTTTATAATAAAGAATAGGCCTTTCCTATTCACGTTTGATTTTTTTTTAATCAGATAAAAAGGAAAATCAGAGAATAAAATGCTCAGTTTTAATGAGAATTTTGAATCAAAAGTTGCTTTGATTCCCTGCTTGATTGAGGTGGACATCTAATTATATCCATAACCAAAGTCCAACAACTTGCTTTCTCCCCCTTCTGACTTGCTCTCCTGTCTGTTGTCTCATTTGCTTAGACTGCCTCAGATTCTGAGACCTCGTGAAGGTGGAAGGTGATATCCTTTCTGCTTCGTTGTTACTTGAGAACTGTATATTTCATGAGCTGTTTCATGAGCTCCTGTGAGGCTCTTGTCTTTAATATGAGTAAAGTGAGTAAGACATAGGGTTCGCTTTTGTTCCTCCTATGGAGGGATTCATAAGCCAATTTTTAAAATAATGCTTATAACTAAAATGATAAACTTCAAAGAAAGTAGCAGTTCATGGGGCTTGTTACCCTGCAGAATGATCAGTGAAGCAGTTACCATGGAGATCAGTAAGTGCTCATAAGCACCCTGCAGATAGTATCCAAGAGCCCTTAGATAAAGATGACGACAACGATGGATGGAAATTTAGCCTCAAATGCACTGTTTTCCTTTATACATGACTTTGAAAGAAATACTAGCTTTTGGTGTATTTTTATTTCTGCAACCAAATTAGAAGTTTCTGTTGGCCTGACTCAGGTCTCCTTTGGACAGGTCGTTTGCCTTCATCAGTAGTTTTTGTATTTCTATACATGACGTTTAATGACTCAGCCAGACAGGTATCTTCACACAGGGTTTGTCATTTATTCCAGGAGTGGATTTATCCAAGATAGAAAAACATCCTGATGCAGCCAACCTCCTCCTGCGACTGGATTTTGAAAAGGACATTAAGCAAATGCTCCTGTTTCTTAAAGATTTGGGCATAGAGGATACCCAACTGGGACCATTCCTGACAAAAAACTACGCTATTTTCTCTGAAGACCTTGAAAATCTGAAGACCAGGTAGGGCTATTAGATTGATTTTCACATAACCCAAGAAGGGGCTGTGAAGAAATAACATGCGTAAGTTATTTTTTTAAGTCTTAGCAGCATAAGGATCTGCTGACGTAGTGACTGTGAATGTGACTTTGTTATGGACCTTCTTTGATCAGAATTAAGTATCTAGGGATGTCCTGTGGTCCAGAGGCCGAGACTCTGTACTCCCAATGCAGGGGACCCGGATTGGATCCCTGGTCAGGGAACTGGACCCCAAGTGATGCAACTAAAGCTCCTGCATGCTGCAGAGAAGGCCAGAGATCCCATGTGCCTCAATTAAGACCTGGTGCAGCCAAATAAATAAATACTTTAAAAAAAAATTAAGTATCTAAATTACTTTGTTCAACTACCCATTATTATTTTTATGCTTTCAGTTTATTGCTAAGCCACTACTTTGCTGTTTCTCTTTGGAAACTGAGATAAGTTGTTTTTTTTTTTTTTTTTAATCCATTAACAAATGGCTGAATTATCTGAGAGCACACTTTAAGGTATAAAAGCCTGATCTTTTCTATTGTTTCTGGCCAATGTTGGATGGTAGATACTTAACCTTCTTTTGCCAAATACTGTATAATTTTCTTAGTTGCTTCTGTCAGTCGGCTATTTTGGTTTTTCCTTTTTTTTTTAAATAGCACTCTTATAAATATCTGTGTACTTTACTCAATATTCAAGGAATTTATTGAATTTGTGAGAATTGATACAGTCAGGTACTATTGACCTGTGAGGTGAGAATCCCGCTGGGCATTGGCAACATCACAGAGAGTAAGACAGAGTCTGGGTCTTTTAAGTTCACATCTTGGATTTATCATCACTCCGACCTCTTACCTAAATCAGGTTTTCCCAGACTCACTGCATGAAAGCACTATTCACTCTGCTGCCCAAATCGGAAATACTGATACTGACTTGGACTTCTCGTCTCTTGTCATCCACATCTAAGAAACAACCAAGTTCTGTTGGTTCTATTTGTATCGCTCTCAAATCTTAATCTTCCCTTTGAATACCTGACCTCGGGTCCTCGTCGTCTCACATGAAGAATGCTGCAACCTTCTCCTAACTAACCTGCCTCTCATCTTCTCACCCAGACTGTTCTCACACCGGTTTTGGAGAGCTCCGTAGTTCCTTGAAGGTCTCTGAGTTAGGAAAAAACAGAACAACAACAAAAAAAATGTATTTCTTACATAATTATTCTTTAATAATTTGAGCCCTTAATATATAAGCAAAGCGCTTAGATGTCCTCTCTCCCTTCATGAAACAGTTCTCTTCCACGTGACTTTTGTCATGGGTGAGATCTCCCGTGGTGGCTCCCGACAACATAGTCTGGTGTAACACAGACAGGCTGTTACAGTTCAGAGGTCGGAAGGAAGGGAAGTAGTTCTAGGGGACTCAGTCTGATGTGGCCAGCTCTGCCCCTGACTGTCTGGAACACTCCTCCTCTCCCCGTGTAAAAACCAGCTTGCCCTTTCGCTCAGGATGCAGTCCAAGGAAGAGTACGTGCCGAGAGGTGGAGGTCACTGGGAACCATTTCAGAGGCTGCCCAATGCACCTTAATTATTTATATCCTTGGGAGAGGCAGAGAGAGGTTAAATAATTTGCCCTAGATACTCCAGCCAGTCTAAGTGGCAAAGCTGAGATTCAGATCCACTTAGTCTAACTTCAGAGTCCTCCCTACTATACTGTACTGCCTCCCTACTTTTAATTCCATGAAGGAAGCATACATTTAAAAAAAGGTTAACTTTCTCAAGATCATACATACACAAATGAGAATAACAAAGATTATTATCATATACAGAGTATAGTCTAATGGGTCCTAAACCTGGCTGTCAAATTAAGTTGGAACATTTTTTAAAAGGATTACTTGAAATTTTTTAATAGGTAATTTACCACATAAACTTAAAAGGTGATACAAAGAAAAGTAAGCTTCTCCTGGAAGAGGCGAAGGTATAATCTTTTTTTGAACTTAGCTTCTGGCTCTGGTATGTACAGATTTATTTTCTAGAATTTCTGTGATTGCACTGACTGCATACACTTCTTTGCTTTTCAATGAAGAGAATTTGAAACATATTAAAGAGTTGGTTGATTATTTTTAAAAATTTTCAAATGAATGGTGTGCATTTAAGTTATTAGAATTTTTTTTTTTTGGCTGGGCCTTGTATCTTAATTTTTTATTGGAAAAGTTATCACAGTAGATAACAGTTTCAATAGTGTTTTTTAATCAGATATTGGTCTCTCCTGTGACCAAAAAAAGAAAAAAATGCTAATTGTCCTTTCCAGCCTACTTATTCCTATTCCTCATCAGCCTTGCAAGACCTGTCTAGATAGGCAGGTACTATTATCAATTTTTTTGATCAACTAGCTAAGAATATTTTATCTTATACCAGCATGTATGTGTGTCTGTATGCACTCATACAAGAGCGCACACACACATTTGGTAGCATTTACACAACTATGCTGCACCTCACATTCTTAACTCTATTTCGGAGATAGTTTTTATTGGCTCTTTCTATTCTCTTTAACCTTTTTTCGGTTCATGCTACAGATCTGTCTATCCCCCTTTTGGTAAACACAGTGGTTATTTTCTAGTCTTTACTGTCACAGAGAAGCTGCAGTGACTCCCCTTTTATAAAAATCATTTCACACCTATTGGTATATATCTGTAGAACACATTGCTAGAAGTAGAATTGCTAGGTCAAAGGGTATGCTGCTGTTAAGTCGCTTCAGTCGTGTCTGACTCTGTGTGATCCCATAGACCGCAGCCCACCAGGCTTCCCATCCCTAGGATTCTCCAGGCAAGAACACTGGAGTGGGTTGCCGTTTCCTTCTCCAATGCATGAAAGAGAAAAGTGAAAGTGAAGTCACTCAGTCGTGTCTGACTCTGTGCGACCCCGTGGACTGCAGCCCACCAGGCTCCTTCGTCCATGGGAATCTCCAGGCAGGAGGACTGGAGTGGGGTGCCATGCCCTTCATGTAGGCTTTCCAGTTTACACTCCCACCAGCAGTGTGCACGTGTGCCAGCTTCCTTATTATCCTTATAATACAGTATCATTGAGCTTTATAATTTCAGTTCATTGTTTTGATAAAAAACATTACCTTGTAGTTTTGGATCCCATCAGATGTTTGAAGGATCTTTTCATATGTTGGACGTCTGTTTACATTTACTTTTCTATAAATTATATGTGTCCTTTACCATTTTTAATTGGGCCTTTTTCTTTTTTTTTTTTTTTTTGGTAAGCATTTTTTAATGTATTAACAAAATTAGCTCTTTCTCTATGACATGTTGTAAATATTTTTCCCAAACTGTCACTTGTCTGACTTGGTTGGTGATTTTTTTCTTTTTTTTGCCTTGCATTTAAATTTTTGTGTAGTTTTATCAATTTTTTTTTCTCTCATCTCCTCTAAGGGACTGGTTTAAAGGAGTAATAGTCATTTAGTGTAAAATATAAGTTCTGATACATGGTATAGAAATATCATAGTCATTAGGGTTAGGCATGCCTGAGTTAAAATTTCAGCTCTGTCATTAATTAGCTAGTGGCCTAAGACAAGTTATTTAACTTCTCTTAACCTGTGTTTCTTCAAATGCAATGTGAGAAATTTACCTGGCTTACAGGGGTTTGTTTGTTTTTCTGATGAGAATCTAACAAAATAATGTCCTAGAATATTTTAGGCATTTAAACTGGCTGTCACTATGTTTGTAGATTTTAAAAATCAATAATGTTACTTTATAGTCATACTTTCTGGACTTTACTGCCTTATTTTGGTTCCCAGAAATAGCAGGAAATTTCTCAGTTGTTAACAAAATACATACTGAAAGACTACAGTGAAAATTATTTGTGAAAATACATTCTAAGAATTCTCTGACTGTTTAGGACTCGATGCTCCCACTGCTTAGCTCCCTTCAGGGAACTAAGACCCTAAAGCCATGAGACAATGAGACAGCCAAAAAAAAAAAATTCCTCTTTCCAGTCTTAGCCGCATGCTTGATGATTTTCTTTGTAAAAAGAGTTCTGAATCTCTTCTTAATTTCTGTTTTCTATTCTTAGCAAAAAAAATTCTAAAACAGAAACTCTTTTTTTTTTAACCAACCAATAAAACAAGTCATATTAACTGGAAAACAAATCTGTTAGTAGATTTCAGAAATATTTTCTGTTTCTAATTATAAATGGAAAAGCTGGATGGGTACTTGTTTTGTTTTAACCACGTGTGCATGCTTGCTCAGTCATATCCAATTCTTTGCAACCCCATGGACCATAGTCCGCTAGACTCCTCTGGCCATGGAATTCTCCAGGCAAGAATACTGGACTCAGTTGCCATTTTCTTCTCTGGAGGATCTTTCCAATCCAGGGATTGAACCCGCGTTTCTAACATCTCCTGCGTTGGCAGGCAGATTTTTTTTACCAGTGTGCCACCTGGAACGCCATTTAGTTTAACCATATTTGTGTCATTATTATAGAATGTTTTTGCTTAAACTTTTTTTCTTTTTGGTTTGTGAATGCTTTAAAAACAGTTGTTACTTTTGAAGGTAGCAAGACACTAGTAAATATTTACGATATGTGCATGTATTTTGTTTCTCTAGGGTGGCTTATCTACAGTCAAAAAATTTCAGTAAGGCGGATATTGCACAGATGGTCAGAAATGCACCATTCCTTCTGAGTTTTTCAGTGGAGAGACTGGATAACAGACTGGGATTTTTTCAGAGAGAACTTGAACTTAGTGTGAAGAAGGTAAAAGAGAACTGGAGAATTCCTATGTTTCTATGTCGGCTACATTTAGTAACTGTTAAAGCTTATGTTTCTAAATGATGCCTGGCCCCTATGAATTCTATCAATGCCTGGTATTTTCTGTACAAGAATGGATTACCTTACTAGGTTAATGATATTACTGTATCATTTTATGATAATTCCATCAAGTTGCTTCCTTAACTATTATTTTGAGCATTTGTTTTTTTCCTCAAACAGTAATAAGTATTTGTATTTCTGGGCTCCTTAGCATTTCTCTCCTGGGTCATATTTTAAATTTTACTTTTATATCCTAGTTATGCCTTGTTTTTTTTCCAAACTAGTTGAATATACATGTATATTAATAATAGATTGTTTTATAACTGTAGACTAGAGATCTGGTAATTCGTCTCCCAAGGCTACTAACTGGAAGTCTGGAGCCTGTGAAGGAAAACATGAAGGTAGGACAGTAATAAGTTTTAGAGAAACCTGTTTCTGAAGTGTGTAAGTCCTCTGAAGGTAACGGGTTTTGCTCTCATCATCTTAAAACCAGATTGTAAAAGAAGGGATTTCTAAGAAGGTGGACCTAGGAAATAGTATGATAAATATACTGCAGGTGGTTTATTTTAGTTTATAATTTTTTTCACATATTGAACAGGTGTTACATGAGTAAGTTGCCTTGCAGACATTGGTACTGTAATCCTAGAGGAGCAGGTTAGGTATCTGGGTGGGACCTGGAAGCCACTTCCTTTGCCCAGGATGAGGGTCTGTGTCACTGTCCCCTGGGTGGGAGATGAGCAGTGGCGTCTGGGCGCTTCTTGGCAGAGGGCAGTGCCAGCACATGGCTGTGCCAGGACCCAGCTCTAGTTCCATCAGAGAACGCACCAGACACTCTACTGCTGTGTAGAACCAGGGGCAGTTGACTTGTTAGTGTCCCAGAGCGGTCACGGGATTTGAAGTTATTATATAAGGCCTATTTGCTGAGGTGCCTAAGGTGTTCGATACTCAGCTGTTGAAGAAATTTGTATTGAGCATCTGCCCATGTTCTTTTCTGGGGAGACAGTCCCTGCCGTTGTGGAGTTTACAGTCCCGTGGAGGGGATCGCCTGCAAAGTGATGAGAGCGATAGATGGTGGGAACCATAGGATACTATGAATGCACACAGAGGACCTATCCCACATTGGAGTGGTTTTTTTTTTTTTTTCCAATCATCTCTGTTTGGAATTTTGACATGTAGCATTTCCAGATGACATGATTAGGAGTGTGCTTGGGAGCAGAGGCTCAGAAAGCACTTTGATAATCTTCCTGCCAGTCTGTGTGGTGTAGGGTCCATACAGATAACCTGACCAGCGGTGAGCTTCGTAATGGTCATCAGGCTGTGAGTAGCTCACCCTCAAGAGAGAGGTTTAAAATTCAGGCTACCCCAGAAACAAGCAGTCACGAACCCTTATGGGCACTGGCATAGCCATCTCCAGATTTTAATGTCCTTAAATTTTGAAAGAATTAGTGTGTCCTCTGGCATGTTACCAAAATAACTATTTGGGTTGGTGATTCATGGGCTTCCCTGGTAGCTCAGTGGTAAAGAATCCACCTGCCAATGCAGGAGACACAGGTTTGATCGCTGGGTCGGGAAGATGTATTCTTGCCTTGGAAATCGTATGGACAGAGCAGCCTGGCCGGCCGCAGTCCACAGGGTCTCTGAAGAGCTGGACTCAGCTTAGGGACTGAACAACAACAAACAATGACTTTCGTGCTCCATCACAGCTCTGCTTTCTTTTAGGTTTTTCGGCTGGAACTAGGTTTTCAGCAGAATGAAATTCAACACATGATCACCAAGATCCCGAAGATGCTGACTGCAAATAAAAGGAAACTGACCGAGACTTTCGACTACGTGCACAACGTGATGCGCGTGCCCCACCACCTCCTGGTCAGGTTCCCCCAGGTGAGGCGCTCCCAGCTCTCGGTCCTGGAGAGCGGCCGTCACCTCTCGTCCAGAACTCCCGCAAGCGCGCTGTGCTCTCGGCTTTGTGAAAACCCTGTGCTGTTTGTGAAAGAATCAGACTGAACACAGTCCAGTTCTGAGAGCTGTATTAAGGCCATATTTCTTTTTTTATAATTTATTTTAATTGGAGGCTAATTACTTTACAATATTGTAGTGCTTTTTACCATATATTGACATGAATCAGCCACGGGTGTACATGTGTTCACCATCCTGAACCTCCCTTCCACCTCCCTCCCCATCCCATCCTTCAGGGGCATCCCAGTGCACCAGCCCTGAGCACCCTGTCTCATGCATAGAACCTGGACTGGTGACCTGTTTCACATATGATAATACACGTTTTTCAGTGCGATTCTCTCAAATCATCCATCCCACCCTCCTCTTCTCCCACAGAGTCCAAAGTCTATTCTTTACATCTGTGTCTCTTTTGCTGTCTTGCATATAGGGTCATCATTACCATCTTTAATTCCATATATATGCATTAATATATGGATTGGTGTTTTTCTGACTTCTCTCTGTATAATAAGCTCCAGTTTCATCCACCTCGTTAGAACTGATTCAAATGCATTATTTTTAATAGCTGAGTAATATTCAGTTGTGTATATGTACCACAGCTTTCTTATCCATTCGTCTGCCGATGGGCATCTAGGTTGCTTCCATGTCCAAGCTATTGTAAACAGTGCTGCGATGAACATTGGGGTACACGTGTCTCTTTCAGTTCTGATTTCCTCAGTGTGTATGCCCAGCAGTGGGATTGCTGGGTCATATAAGGCCATATTTCTTTTTGCCCATCTTGGTGTCAAGACCACAACCTAGCAAATGTAATAGTGGGATTACTTGTGAGAGAGAAGGCCCCCATATGCTTCTCTGGAGGAAACATAGGCGATGAATCTGTCTCTGTGGTTTGTACCTGGCCTTCATTCGGCCTGTTGGAATGTAGCGTGTTCTCTCCTGTGTGCTTCTCTATTCACATGGAAATAGATCACTTCCCTTAAAGATTTTTTTCCATGCTAAATATATTTTATTCACAGTCTGCCTAAATCCATTCATTAACAAGCCATGTTGTAATGATCTCTTATCAAAGCATGTAGTTTTTAGCTCCAGTTAATCATCATGCCAAAGCCATAATTATGCTTTCTAAGCTGATCAGAGTTTCCTGTTCTTTAGCTGGTGAGTGATGCCCATCTTGGTGTCAAGACCACAACCTAGCAAATGTAATAGTGGGATTACTGGTGAGAGAGAAGGCCCCCATATGCTTCTCTGGAGGAAACATAGGCGATGAATCTGTCTCTGTGGTTTGTACCTGGCCTTCATTCGGCCTGTTGGAATGTAGCGTGTTCTCTCCTGTGTGCTTCTCTATTCACATGGAAATAGATCACTTCCCTTAAAGATTTTTTTCCATGCTAAATATATTTTATTCACAGTCTGCCTAAATCCATTCATTAACAAGCCATGTTGTAATGATCTCTTATCAAAGCATGTAGTTTTTAGCTCCAGTTAATCATCATGCCAAAGCCATAATTATGCTTTCTAAGCTGATCAGAGTTTCCTGTTCTTTAGCTGGTGAGTGACATTATCTGCTTGTTCAGAAGAATGTTTCTTTGAAAGCAGGTCTTGTCTGATTTATACACTGCTAAATTCCCTGCACCTGGAATTAGAAGGGACCAATTAGTATGTACTGGGTAGATATCTGTTGAACAAATGAATGAATCTCATGAAAGTCATCCTTCTTTCCTATTTGGCATGTGAATAGACACTCAGTAAGTATTCATTGGATAAATGAAGGATTGAATTGCATTAAAGTGATTCCTCCATTTGCTACATGTGTTCTCAGTGAAAAGGTGGGCAATGAAACATGACTTTAATACAACTCTCAGAACTAGCCTGCACTAGGTACAGTTTCCTCACAAACAACAACATTTATTTACCTATCAGAGTGGGTTGCCGTTTCCTTCTCCAATGCATGAAAGAGAAAAGTGAAAGTGAAGTCACTCAGTCGTGTCTGACTCTGTGCGACCCCGTGGACTGCAGCCCACCAGGCTCCTTCGTCCATGGGAATCTCCAGGCAGGAGGACTGGAGTGGGGTGCCATGCCCTTCATGTAGGCTTTCCAGTTTACACTCCCACCAGCAGTGTGCACGTGTGCCAGCTTCCTTATTATCCTTATAATACAGTATCATTGAGCTTTATAATTTCAGTTCATTGTTTTGATAAAAAACATTACCTTGTAGTTTTGGATCCCATCAGATGTTTGAAGGATCTTTTCATATGTTGGACGTCTGTTTACATTTACTTTTCTATAAATTATATGTGTCCTTTACCATTTTTAATTGGGCCTTTTTCTTTTTTTTTTTTTTTTTTGGTAAGCATTTTTTAATGTATTAACAAAATTAGCTCTTTCTCTATGACATGTTGTAAATATTTTTCCCAAACTGTCACTTGTCTGACTTGGTTGGTGATTTTTTTCTTTTTTTTGCCTTGCATTTAAATTTTTGTGTAGTTTTATCAATTTTTTTTTCTCTCATCTCCTCTAAGGGACTGGTTTAAAGGAGTAATAGTCATTTAGTGTAAAATATAAGTTCTGATACATGGTATAGAAATATCATAGTCATTAGGGTTAGGCATGCCTGAGTTAAAATTTCAGCTCTGTCATTAATTAGCTAGTGGCCTAAGACAAGTTATTTAACTTCTCTTAACCTGTGTTTCTTCAAATGCAATGTGAGAAATTTACCTGGCTTACAGGGGTTTGTTTGTTTTTCTGATGAGAATCTAACAAAATAATGTCCTAGAATATTTTAGGCATTTAAACTGGCTGTCACTATGTTTGTAGATTTTAAAAATCAATAATGTTACTTTATAGTCATACTTTCTGGACTTTACTGCCTTATTTTGGTTCCCAGAAATAGCAGGAAATTTCTCAGTTGTTAACAAAATACATACTGAAAGACTACAGTGAAAATTATTTGTGAAAATACATTCTAAGAATTCTCTGACTGTTTAGGACTCGATGCTCCCACTGCTTAGCTCCCTTCAGGGAACTAAGACCCTAAAGCCATGAGACAATGAGACAGCCAAAAAAAAAAAATTCCTCTTTCCAGTCTTAGCCGCATGCTTGATGATTTTCTTTGTAAAAAGAGTTCTGAATCTCTTCTTAATTTCTGTTTTCTATTCTTAGCAAAAAAAATTCTAAAACAGAAACTCTTTTTTTTTTAACCAACCAATAAAACAAGTCATATTAACTGGAAAACAAATCTGTTAGTAGATTTCAGAAATATTTTCTGTTTCTAATTATAAATGGAAAAGCTGGATGGGTACTTGTTTTGTTTTAACCACGTGTGCATGCTTGCTCAGTCATATCCAATTCTTTGCAACCCCATGGACCATAGTCCGCTAGACTCCTCTGGCCATGGAATTCTCCAGGCAAGAATACTGGACTCAGTTGCCATTTTCTTCTCTGGAGGATCTTTCCAATCCAGGGATTGAACCCGCGTTTCTAACATCTCCTGCGTTGGCAGGCAGATTTTTTTTACCAGTGTGCCACCTGGAACGCCATTTAGTTTAACCATATTTGTGTCATTATTATAGAATGTTTTTGCTTAAACTTTTTTTCTTTTTGGTTTGTGAATGCTTTAAAAACAGTTGTTACTTTTGAAGGTAGCAAGACACTAGTAAATATTTACGATATGTGCATGTATTTTGTTTCTCTAGGGTGGCTTATCTACAGTCAAAAAATTTCAGTAAGGCAGATATTGCACAGATGGTCAGAAATGCACCATTCCTTCTGAGTTTTTCAGTGGAGAGACTGGATAACAGACTGGGATTTTTTCAGAGAGAACTTGAACTTAGTGTGAAGAAGGTAAAAGAGAACTGGAGAATTCCTATGTTTCTATGTCGGCTACATTTAGTAACTGTTAAAGCTTATGTTTCTAAATGATGCCTGGCCCCTATGAATTCTATCAATGCCTGGTATTTTCTGTACAAGAATGGATTACCTTACTAGGTTAATGATATTACTGTATCATTTTATGATAATTCCATCAAGTTGCTTCCTTAACTATTATTTTGAGCATTTGTTTTTTTCCTCAAACAGTAATAAGTATTTGTATTTCTGGGCTCCTTAGCATTTCTCTCCTGGGTCATATTTTAAATTTTACTTTTATATCCTAGTTATGCCTTGTTTTTTTTCCAAACTAGTTGAATATACATGTATATTAATAATAGATTGTTTTATAACTGTAGACTAGAGATCTGGTAATTCGTCTCCCAAGGCTACTAACTGGAAGTCTGGAGCCTGTGAAGGAAAACATGAAGGTAGGACAGTAATAAGTTTTAGAGAAACCTGTTTCTGAAGTGTGTAAGTCCTCTGAAGGTAACGGGTTTTGCTCTCATCATCTTAAAACCAGATTGTAAAAGAAGGGATTTCTAAGAAGGTGGACCTAGGAAATAGTATGATAAATATACTGCAGGTGGTTTATTTTAGTTTATAATTTTTTTCACATATTGAACAGGTGTTACATGAGTAAGTTGCCTTGCAGACATTGGTACTGTAATCCTAGAGGAGCAGGTTAGGTATCTGGGTGGGACCTGGAAGCCACTTCCTTTGCCCAGGATGAGGGTCTGTGTCACTGTCCCCTGGGTGGGAGATGAGCAGTGGCGTCTGGGCGCTTCTTTGCAGAGGGCAGTGCCAGCACATGGCTGTGCCAGGACCCAGCTCTAGTTCCATCAGAGAACGCACCAGACACTCTACTGCTGTGTAGAACCAGGGGCAGTTGACTTGTTAGTGTCCCAGAGCGGTCACGGGATTTGAAGTTATTATATAAGGCCTATTTGCTGAGGTGCCCAAGGTGTTCGATACTCAGCTGTTGAAGAAATTTGTATTGAGCATCTGCCCATGTTCTTTTCTGGGGAGACAGTCCCTGCCGTTGTGGAGTTTACAGTCCCGTGGAGGGGATCGCCTGCAAAGTGATGAGAGCAATAGATGGTGGGAACCATAGGATACTATGAATGCACACAGAGGACCTATCCCACATTGGAGTGGTTTTTTTTTTTTTTTCCAATCATCTCTGTTTGGAATTTTGACATGTAGCATTTCCAGATGACATGATTAGGAGTGTGCTTGGGAGCAGAGGCTCAGAAAGCACTTTGATAATCTTCCTGCCAGTCTGTGTGGTGTAGGGTCCATACAGATAACCTGACCAGCGGTGAGCTTCGTAATGGTCATCAGGCTGTGAGTAGCTCACCCTCAAGAGAGAGGTTTAAAATTCAGGCTACCCCAGAAACAAGCAGTCACGAACCCTTATGGGCACTGGCATAGCCATCTCCAGATTTTAATGTCCTTAAATTTTGAAAGAATTAGTGTGTCCTCTGGCATGTTACCAAAATAACTATTTGGGTTGGTGATTCATGGGCTTCCCTGGTAGCTCAGTGGTAAAGAATCCACCTGCCAATGCAGGAGACACAGGTTTGATCGCTGGGTCGGGAAGATGTATTCTTGCCTTGGAAATCGTATGGACAGAGCAGCCTGGCCGGCCGCAGTCCACAGGGTCTCTGAAGAGCTGGACTCAGCTTAGGGACTGAACAACAACAAACAATGACTTTCGTGCTCCATCACAGCTCTGCTTTCTTTTAGGTTTTTCGGCTGGAACTAGGTTTTCAGCAGAATGAAATTCAACACATGATCACCAAGATCCCGAAGATGCTGACTGCAAATAAAAGGAAACTGACCGAGACTTTCGACTACGTGCACAACGTGATGCGCGTGCCCCACCACCTCCTGGTCAGGTTCCCCCAGGTGAGGCGCTCCCAGCTCTCGGTCCTGGAGAGCGGCCGTCACCTCTCGTCCAGAACTCCCGCAAGCGCGCTGTGCTCTCGGCTTTGTGAAAACCCTGTGCTGTTTGTGAAAGAATCAGACTGAACACAGTCCAGTTCTGAGAGCTGTATTAAGGCCATATTTCTTTTTTTATAATTTATTTTAATTGGAGGCTAATTACTTTACAATATTGTAGTGCTTTTTACCATATATTGACATGAATCAGCCACGGGTGTACATGTGTTCACCATCCTGAACCTCCCTTCCACCTCCCTCCCCATCCCATCCTTCAGGGGCATCCCAGTGCACCAGCCCTGAGCACCCTGTCTCATGCATAGAACCTGGACTGGTGACCTGTTTCACATATGATAATACACGTGTTTCAGTGCGATTCTCTCAAATCATCCATCCCACCCTCCTCTTCTCCCACAGAGTCCAAAGTCTATTCTTTACATCTGTGTCTCTTTTGCTGTCTTGCATATAGGGTCATCATTACCATCTTTAATTCCATATATATGCATTAATATATGGATTGGTGTTTTTCTGACTTCTCTCTGTATAATAAGCTCCAGTTTCATCCACCTCGTTAGAACTGATTCAAATGCATTATTTTTAATAGCTGAGTAATATTCAGTTGTGTATATGTACCACAGCTTTCTTATCCATTCGTCTGCCGATGGGCATCTAGGTTGCTTCCATGTCCAAGCTATTGTAAACAATGCTGTGATGAACATTGGGGTACACGTGTCTCTTTCAGTTCTGATTTCCTCAGTGTGTATGCCCAGCAGTGGGATTGCTGGGTCATATAAGGCCATATTTCTTTTTGCCCATCTTGGTGTCAAGACCACAACCTAGCAAATGTAATAGTGGGATTACTGGTGAGAGAGAAGGCCCCCATATGCTTCTCTGGAGGAAACATAGGCGATGAATCTGTCTCTGTGGTTTGTACCTGGCCTTCATTCGGCCTGTTGGAATGTAGCGTGTTCTCTCCTGTGTGCTTCTCTATTCACATGGAAATAGATCACTTCCCTTAAAGATTTTTTTCCATGCTAAATATATTTTATTCACAGTCTGCCTAAATCCATTCATTAACAAGCCATGTTGTAATGATCTCTTATCAAAGCATGTAGTTTTTAGCTCCAGTTAATCATCATGCCAAAGCCATAATTATGCTTTCTAAGCTGATCAGACTTTCCTGTTCTTTAGCTGGTGAGTGACATTATCTGCTTGTTCAGAAGAATGTTTCTTTGAAAGCAGGTCTTGTCTGATTTATACACTGCTAAATTCCCTGCACCTGGAATTAGAAGGGACCAATTAGTATGTACTGGGTAGATATCTGTTGAACAAATGAATGAATCTCATGAAAGTCATCCTTCTTTCCTATTTGGCATGTGAATAGACACTCAGTAAGTATTCATTGGATAAATGAAAGATTGAATTGCATTAAAGTGATTCCTCCATTTGCTACATGTGTTCTCAGTGAAAAGGTGGGCAATGAAACATGACTTTAATACAACTCTCAGAACTAGCCTGCATTAGGTACAGTTTCCTCACAAACAACAACATTTATTTACCTATCATATTTCACTGTGAATGGGCCCTTAACAGAGAATTTTTGTTTCATCAAATGCATGAGTATTCATTATAAGTGTTAGAAGCCTGCAGGGGTGCAAATTTGGCTTTATGGAACCATCATAAAGTAAGTAATCTTCAACTAAAAAGCAATAACAGTTTTCCACTTGGTTGATAGATAATTCCGCGACAGTAGAGCATGACAAAAGAATGCGATTTGAGGATGTAAAAATCAATGAGTCATGGTATGTATTCTCATGGAACTTGTAATCTAGTGTGGAAGACAAGTTTTTAGAATGTAATTGCCTTACATTATGTTAGAGTCTTAGCCAGATACCATATACAGCTATTGATTTAATTTAGGAGAGGCAGGAAGATCTTAGAAATAATAACAGCTATTGATTGCTTATTTACTATGGGCCAGCTCTGGCTCTGCTGCTTTACTTGTATTAATTCGTTTAATCTTCACAGCAGCCCATATGAGGTAGGTAGTGTTATTGTCCCTACTTGCCAGATGAATAAATTAAGCATAAAGAGATTCAGTAGCTTGTCCAAGGTTACCCAGGTAACAGGCCAGAGCTCGGATTAGAACTCTGGCAGTCAGTCTGAAAACCCATGCTCTCACCTGAGATCTACTGCTACTCTAAGGAGTGACATTTGAGTTGTCAGTAGAATGAGTTGGGTTTAACAATGGACAGAAACTTTGAAAGTAGAGAAAAATATTAGTTTGACTATACATCAAAATCAGTTGTTTAAAAACACAGATTTTTTTTTTGTTAAGTACCCCAGATCCTAGCTTCTGAGAAGCCCGGTTATAGATGTGTGGCTTCCACATTGGGAGGATTCTCAGACTCGTACGTAGGGTTTTTTTTTTTTTTTTCCTTTTAAAAAAAAGCTTAATTAATGGAAACATAGGCTAACTGACAGCCAGGACTGTGAGGGAATGGATGTAGACTTAAAATTTTTGTCTGGTGCTTTAAAATCTTAGTAGTATGAAACAATTTTCTCATGCAAATAACAGTTCTGGTTGGTACATAATTTTATGATTAATTAAAAATGGAGAAGCACTTCTAACTTTAAAACTACGGTTAATTTAGTCATTTCAGAGCAGTGACCATGGAAGGTAAAAGGTAACAAAAGCAGGGAGAGTAATAACAAGGAAGAAATCACTTTCAGGAACGAGGCTTATCCCTTGTTTCTCCTCTTTCCTTATGGGTTTCTGTGAAGGCAGAGCTGAAGTCCATGTTAGGGCAGAAGGGGGTGGAGAGAGAAAAAAACTTCAGCAGTGACTTTTGGACTTGAAAGATCATACAAATCTAAATTGATCATAATGAATTCACTTTGAACCACTGGGAAACTAATATAGTTATCTAGTCATAAGCTGTATAATTGCCTCAAAGCATTATTACATTTAGGAAATGAATAATAGTTTGGGAGCTTCAGAGTCATGTGTGGTCTTGTCTGTATGTTGTGTAAGCTGAGAGTGACTGGAAGAGTCATATTTAAGAAACACCTAAACGCTTCTTATGTCTTTTGAGCAATAACAACACGATAATCAGAATGCAGTTACCACAATGAAGGCAGAGTAGCACATAATTTGTTTCTGCACAGAGAGAAAAAGATGTTCCAAAAGCAAGCCAATCTCATGTTGAGTTAGCACACTATACTTTTACCCCATTCCTCAGGAGTTTTAACTCCAATGCAGTTACGTTGCTCCCCTGAAGACCAGGTTCATTTCATTTTAATACCAGTCGGAGGGAGCAACAGGAATTTAAAAAGAAACAAAGGGAAATAGGGAAGCTTCACAGATTGTAAAATCTTACACAGTTTTTCATGCCATAAAGCACCATCTCTTACTTTGGTTCTCCAGCTTGGCAAGCATCAGAATCACTTGGAGGACTTGTGGGCTCCACTCTCAAAGTTTCTGATTTAGTAGATTTGGGGTGGGACCTTCAGGTTTGCTTTTTAAGCAACTCCTCCGGTTTCTCCAAAGAAGTCTGGTCTTTGCCTACAGTGCAGCACTTCATTATTTTAGAATTGTTCTGAATATTAGTTTTGAGTTCCTAATTTTTAATCATAATTTCTTAGTAGAAACCAAAGGGTTTAAACACTAGCATTTACTGTATTTATTGAACATATGGTTAAATCTTTATATTTGTTAATCTATTAAACTGTTTAGCCAGATAAACATTTTAATAGTTCATATTTTAGTATACAGTGTTTTTTTTTCAACTCTTTTTTTCTTTTCTAGGTATTTAATACAAGGTTGTTTAAAGTCAAAGAAAGACATTTGTTTCTTGCCTATTTAGGAAGAGCACAGTATGACCCGACAAAACCTAACTACATCTCTTTAGACAAATTGGTATCTGTGCCTGATGGAATATTTTGTGAAGGGATGGCCAAGGCATCAGTACAAGACTTCGAGAAATTCTTAAAAACTCTTTAGTTTTGATGAATGTTAAAATATAATATGAAGTGAATGTATATATGAATAAATATATTTTCAAATAAAAGCTTCAGACCTCTATTATAAATTTGGGGACACTTCTGATAGATGCTTCTTCCAAGTTTCTGGTGACTTTACATTTGACTCAACCATTTCCTTCCTTCTTGGGAAGGAGACCTAAAATACAGCCAGCTTAGAGAAAGGGAGGCTGTTTACCAGGCTGGTGTGCTGTCCTGGTGAAGGCGGGAACAGTGGAGAATTTTCCCTCTTGTTTTCAAGGTCTTTTAAAATCATCTCATCACAAGATAGCTCTATTTTCTTTGTTGTTTTTTAATTTTACTTTATAATACTGTATTGGTTTTGCCTTATATCAACATGAATCNGGACAATCTCACCATCTCAAAATTCTTAACTGAGTCACATCTGCAAAGTCCCTTTTGTCAAGGAAAGTAACATATTCACAGGTGTCAAGGATTTACAGGATATTTCTAGGGATGCAGGCTGTTATTCAGCCTACCACAGAAGGCAAGAGAGAAGCCTCCCGAAAAGGACAGATGAACTCAAGGACACACAGTGCCCCATCCTGCCCTAGGACGAAGCTGAAGCCTTGCACCGGCCACTGCAGCTGCTGGACCCTGCTGCTAGCCTGGCTAATTTCTAGCTCTGTGCCTGTGTTGTCCCCAAAAGACAAAATCTTGAGGTGGAACACCCAGTTGGTGGAGCCCAGATCAGACACCCCATGCCGACTGCTAGAAGAGGGTGCATTGCTCCTAAAGCTCTGGTGACCAGAGGCAGGGCTTTGCCTTCCAACAGGACTCACACTTGAGGATTACCTCCTGAGACTCGCCAAGAGCATGCTCGGATGCTGGGGGCCCTGATGTGGACACGCCACCACGTGTACGCTGCAGGAATGAACCAGTCACCAGAAGCATCGTCCTGGAGGAAGAGGAGCCTGGGCTGGAGGCCTGAGGGGGGCGTAACACTAACTCAGTGCGTTCTTCGGTACTTCTTCTTTAGGCAGCTCCTTTAAGTACACTGGGGTCCTTTATCAGGCTGCCATTCTCCAAAAGAACTTTATTATTATAATAAAAAACTTGAAATCGAAGTCACGCAATCTGTTTTAAAAGTGTACAAACAAAAAACCAGAGTCGCTCTCACTTCAGTATACTCCTGGTGGGTGTGCAGGTTAGACAAGCTCTTTCCCAAAGCCAATAGATTCCAAGAGTCTTTCAAAGGACATACCATTTGCCGCAGTGATTCTGGGTCACCTCAAG
>SJYX01004103.1:33186-48054 GCA_006410675.1 Oreotragus oreotragus | reverse complement strand
GGGGGGGGGGGGGGGAAATAAACAAAAATGTAGAGATTTATATACATGGATGTTAATTCCAAGCTTGTTTATAGTAGCAAATATGAATAGCATCGCTGTCCAACAATGTAGGGAACGGCTGTTGGAATTTTATTGACTCAGTGATATTCTCAAAGGTAATTTAAGTACGTGGGATATTGAGAATATGCCAAGACTTCCCTGGCAGTGCAGTGGATAAGAATCCACCTGCCAATGCAAGGGACACAGATTTGAACCCTGTTCTGGAAGATTCCACACCCCATGGAGCAACTAAGTCTGCGAGCCACAACTACTGAGCCACATGCCTGGAGCCTGTGCTCTGCAGCAAGGAGGCCACCGCAATGGGAAGCCCGAGCACTGAAGGGAAGCCCAAAAGGAATGCGTCTTACTGACGGAAAAAAAGCAATTTCAAAACAAAATATGCTACCAATATTTTAAAAGCCATATATATGTTTGGGGTGGGGAGAAAAAGCAGAGTGATTTTCCATACATTTGCAAAAGTGTAGAACCTGGAAAAGGCAATGGCACCCCACTCCAGTACGCTTGCCTGGAAAATCCCATGGACGGAGGAGCCTGGTGGGCTGCAGTCCATGGGGTCGCTAAGAGACACAACTGAGCGACTTCACTTTCACTTTTCACTTTCGTGCATTGGAGAAGGAAATGGCAACCCACTCCAGTGTTCTTGCCTGGAGAATCCCAGGGACAGCAGAGGCTGGTGGGCTGCCGTCTATGGGGTGGCACAGAGTCGGACACGACTGAAGTGACTTAGCAGCGGCAGCAGGCCATGGACCCTCTGAAATTTAGCCACAGGTTCTACATAGATTCCCTGGACTAAAAAGGACATCTTTGGCTAAAAGGTTTAGAGGAGATTTTAGACTTTCTATATGTACTTTTCCATGTTTTCCAAATTTTCAATGAATTTCTTTTATAATTTGAGCTTTTAAAAAAATATAATGGCACTGGAAAAATTAAGCTATAGTTTAGGAATAAAGGAAGAAAAATATGTATGTAGCACAAGTTTTCTTAACCAGAAGTATATGTCAGAACTACCTGAAGTGCTTTTTCCNATGTTTTCCAAATTTTCAATGAATTTCTTTTATAATTTGAGCTTTTAAAAAAATATAATGGCACTGGAAAAATTAAGCTATAGTTTAGGAATAAAGGAAGAAAAATATGTATGTAGCACAAGTTTTCTTAACCAGAAGTATATGTCAGAACTACCTGAAGTGCTTTTTCCACAATCCATATCTAACCCTCACTCCATCACTGCTGCAGAGATTTTGATTTAGTATGTCAAAAAAAAAAAAATCCTCAGAATCATCTGGGCACCTCTGCTTAAGGATCACCAATTTCAAACATGTATGTATTTCCCATACAAAAAAGCAAAATGCCAAACCTCCCCTGACAGTAATGTCTTCTCTCTCTTCATTTCTTCATAAGTAAGATATTTATGATTCTCCAATCTTTAACTTCATTTCTTCACCTCTCTTTTAGTTCTTACTAGCATGCATCTCACCAGAAAGCACTATTCTAACTTAAATCTTGGAACTCTCTCGCCCTTCAATATGTCTTGTGTCACTGTTATCATCTATAAAGTATTTTGGATCTCACTTGCTGGCAGAGCTCTCAGAATATAAGCCATTGGTTGTTTTTTGTTTTTTTTTTGACACCATTTGAATGACGTTCAATACCCAACTAGGAAAAAGTTGCTTTTGTGGTACCTCCCTGGAAGTTTGCCGACGACAGAAAGAATAAGTTCCAAATTGCCCTCCAAAGCAAGGGTCAAACCTAACGCCCTTAACTGGAAAACTGCAAGACTCAGTGACTTAACTTGGTCAGCAGAACTTGGCATAAAAGCAACACAATCAGATGCCTTTTCTCAGAGGGAGAGCTTCCTACTGGAAATTGATTGGGAAGACAAAGAACATGCTGACTCATGGCTGGAACTGGTCTCGGGGTTAGAGAGAGGACCTTATGTCTTTACCTTACTCAAATATTTACAGCACAAATGGGTGAGCCAAAAGAAGGAGCAGACATTTTTGGGCAATGGTTCATTGTTCTTTTTTTCCCTCCCAGTCGCTTTTTTTTCCAATTCACGTTGAAATTTTGGTATAAGAGTTTGTGAGTTAACGAACTTGAGTATTGAGACCTAAAAACATAGCTTAGCTCACTGACCCCCATTTTAAACTTTTAATTGTTGAGACTGTTATCTGAAGATCAGGAAAAAAGTAAGAAAACTGATTTGCCGATGAACAACTGTTTCAAATTATGACTTGGTTGACTTAAAAAGCAAAATATCAACATTAGACCTTAACACTTCAACTTGGAACTTGGTCCTGGAGCTTGACTGAATTTATAACCTTAATTCCATAGCTTCATCATTCCTAGGAGGAAAGGATCTATGGACTTAGGTCCAGAGATTTAAGATAGGGGCTTGAGAGTAGAGAGATGGATGAAGGCAGCTGTTTAAATATTTGAAGAGATTCTTTCACTGGACACATTTGTTTTTTAAATGGAGGAGTTGTGATTGAGTTAAACAAAATATAGAGATATTAGTATTTTTAGATTTCTCTCTGATAGTCTGGAAAATCTTTACATTCTTCTTGACACAGTATGATCTTTACTCTGGAACTTTTGCTTTCTTTCAATTATGAAAATACTGGCAATAACTGCAAGTTGTAGCCATCTCTGCTGTGAGTCAACAGAGGTGGTTTAGTGTGGTCAGAATCTAGAGACCACTGCGTGAGGTACGAACACACTGGAAGTTCTGGGGAGAAGGTATAGATGGGCCTTAATGACATGCAGAAACAGGACCGTCTGAGTAACTGAATTTACCAGTTCTAGCTGAGTGAAAAAATATTTAAAACTAAATGTGAAAAAACTAAGATCATGATATCCGGCCCCATTCCTTCATGGCAAACAGAAGGGGAAAAGGTGGAAGTAGTAACAGATTTCCTCTTCTCGGGCTCTAAAATCACTGCAGATGGTGACTGCAGCCGTGAAATCAGAAGACGAGTGCTTCTTGGCAGGAAAGCCATGGCAAACCTAGACAGTGTGTTGAGAAGCAGGAACACTACTCTGCTGACAAAGGTCCGTATAGTCAAGGCTGTGATCTTCCTGGTGGTCATGAACAGTTGTGCGATCTGGACCATACAGAAGGCAGAGTGCCAAAGAATTGATGCTTCCAAACTGTGGTGCTGGAGAAGACTCCTGAGAGTCCCTTGGACAGTGAGGAGATCGAACCAGTTGATCTTCGGAAATCAACCCTGAATACTCATTGGAAAGACTGATGCAGAAGCTAAAGCTCCAGCATTTTGGTCATCTGATGCCAAGAGCTGACTCACTGGAAAAGACTCTGATGCTGGGAAAGACTGAGGGGAGAAGAGGGCATCAGAGGACGAGATGGCTAGATGGTATCACTGATGCGATGGACCTGAATTTGGGCACATTCCGGGAGAAGATATTGGAGAAGGAAATGGCAACCCACTCCAGTATTCTTGCCTGGAGAATCCCAGGGATAGGGGAGCCTGGTGGGCTGCCGTCTATGGGGTCACACAGAGTCGGACACGACTGAAGTGACTTAGCAGCAGCAGCAGCAGCCGGGAGAAGATGGGGGACAGGGAGGCATGGTGCTGCAGACCATGGGGTCCCAAAGAGTTGGACACGACCGGGTGAGTGAACGACAGCAGCTAGTTGAGTACCTCTATATTCCAGGGAATGGAAGAGTGGCAAGACACAAGAGCAACACGCTGAGTACAACGAGACGGCTCGTTAAACCTTCTGGCCGCATGAGGCCTGGGTAGAGGGGCTCGTCAGTGAGCCAGAGCTCTCTCTGAATCGGTTCGGGACTGTGCCTTGTGTGCGTGTGTGTAGTTTTTAACGATGCTGATGTAGATACAGAATGGCATCTGTTAGGGGTCATATGTTCGTGTTCCGCCTCACTAGTGTTGAAACACTAGTCCGCAATGTGATGGTATTTGGATGGAGCCTTTGGAAGGTAATTAGGTCATGAGGGTGGAGCCACCATGATGCAATCAGTGCCTTTATAGAAAACATACAAGAGAGCTTCCTCTTTTTTCGGCTCTCTGCCATGTGAGGATATGAGAAAACAGCTGTCTACAAACCAGGAAGCGATTTCTCACCAGATGCTGTCCTGCTGGTACCTTGATCTTGGACATCCTGTCTGTGAGAGCTAAATGCTTGTTGCCTAGGCCTCTCCGTCTGTACCAGGGTATGCTATTAGAGCAGCCCGAGCTGACGAAGACACCAACCAGGAGACCTGTGGCTGTGTTATGACCATCAAGATGTTTATTTTCTAGTCCACAGACTGAATCCAAGCTACATATCTTTGGGGGGTCACTGGATGACATGCAACATGTCTACTTCATATATACATAAACGCCAGTATTAGCACATCAGTCTCCTTCACAGTGGAGGGCAGTTTACTGGCTTTGCCTTCCCTCCCACCAGGATGAGCGGCTATCACCAGCAACACAGTGGTGAGGCCCTGCTCAGCCCTCTCTGAGTGCTTGGTTGGCATCCTGTCATGAAGGGGCAAGCGCCTGGCCCAGCACAGTCAGACCTGTAATCTCGGCCAGTCCAAGGAATCAGTGGGCTGCTACCCTCTCCTACTGTGATTATCTTTGTCCTTCTGGACAACCCTACTTTGCTGTCCTTTATCCATGGAAATAAGTGAGTGTGTGTGTGTGGTGGGGGACCAGGGGGAGTGTTGTCTAGGTCACTTGCCACTAGTCACATACTGGAGACAGGCCAGGTCTGTGTGGGGGGCGGTTAAAGAGCATAGGCTTTGAAGTCAGACTGCCTGGGTTCAGATTTCAGCTGTGTGACCTCAGACCAGTTGCTAAGCCTCTCTGAGCCTGTCTCCCCACCTATATAATATGGGATGATGATAATATTACCCATATCATAAGATTGTGTGATAAGTAGGTAAGCATGCAGAACGGCGCTTGGCACTTCAGTTCAGTTGCTCAGTCCTGTTCGAATCTTGGCGACCCCATGGACGCCAGGCTTCCCTGTCCATCACCAACTCCCAGAGCTTACTCAAACTCACGTCCATCGCATCAGTGATGCCATCCAACCATCTCATCCTCTGTCGTCCCCTTTTCCTGCCTTCAATCTTTCCCAGCATCAGGGTCTTTTCCAATGAGTTGTGCTTAGCACTTAGGAAGCACTTTAAGCATGGCACTCATTATGATTTCACAAGTGTTGACACAAAATTATTTACCTTGGCCTTTCAATTTCCAGCATTGAAATGGATTCCTCTTCACGTTTAGACTCTTGTTTTTATGCGAGAGCTGCTGACAACACCAGGAAGAGAAAAATGGCTAATGTTATTGACCTGGAGTAAAGTGGCTGCAGGGACCCAGGGGAGGGGCGGAGGGGGCACAACACCAGAGAAACAAGTCTGGATCCCAAGAAGCCGCTATTGACTCTCCCAGACTGACCATCTGCCCTGCGGGTACCCAGGCCCTTGCCCTCTCCCACTTCCCTCACCGTCTTGCCTTTTTATGGGGCAAGACATGACTGCCTATGAGTAGCTGAGGATAAGAAAATCAGGGAGAAGAGGCAGGGATCAGTTTGGGCATTTATTCCCTAAAAAAACACAGCTTGACCTATATCTATGGATTCCACCCTGTTCACTCTACCCACACATCCGCCCTGCCTTCCCCTCCCCCACCCGGGCACTGGTATGAAGCCTTCAACAAAGGATCGTTTGTATGTTGGGTTTGTAAAGGGGGTGGGGGGTAAAAAAAGTCCTAGATTCACACATTTGTAAAGAAAAAATTATCTGGCCCATATCTTTGCCTCCCGTTGTCAACAGCAGCTCAGTGGCTTCCAGAGTCTCCCCGACCACAGAAAGCTGACCTTCTTCCCAGCTCCCCCCTTTTCCGAGTAAGGTGAGACTGACCTCAGAGTTTTGTATTTATCAGTGGATTTTGCCAAACAAACCAGCTTAACGAAAAACATGGAATTGAGACCGTCTTCCCGGGGCCAAAACCTGAACAGTAACAAGAACAGAAACTTGGCGTTTGGGGCTCCATTGTTTCTGGAATCCTTCTCTTGTCCTCTCTCCCTTCCCCCAGGAGTGTTGAAGCGGTTGAACTGAATAAAGATTTCATTCAAAGGGAACTGATCGGCTCTGCCACAAAGCGGGTGGGAGGTGCGTCATCGGGCGTCAGCAGCCTCGCTGAGCGGAGGAAGGTGGTATATCACTGGCACCCTTCACGTCGGGGGATCAGCTTTCTCTTTTGGCTGACAGTGTCTTGTTATTACAGTTTGTTTAAAACTGGAGTCCTCTGGGTCCCTTTCTGAATAGCATTATCAGCATCTTTCTCAGCAGCGGAGATGTTTCTTTCCCCACTTCAGATCTGGCCTTAAAAAACCAGACCGTATTTGTTGGCTTGTTTGGGTCTTTTAGACAAAAGAGTTTTCAGACTCTTTGAAGTTTTAGACATTTCACCTTAAACATCAGGAAAACTTTGATGAAAAAGATCTTTTAAAGATAGATAGCCAATATGCATAAAGCAGAAAATACAACTCTTTGTAGACAATAATCTATGCTTAAAAGGGACCTTAAGAGTGATAACTTAAAATATTAGAGTAGTAAGCTTGGAGATGGAGGTTAAGGGGCTCTTAACAAAGTCCTTTATTTATTGCGATTATATTGCTATGCTGTTGGCTCAGTGGAACTTGTGAGGATGGTGAAGAGAGGAAACAGATATGACTTTGGAGCTGTAAGGTTTAGCAGGTAGTGGGATGGCCATGTCTTTAGTTGGAAGAGGAAGAATCAATCTGGGGACAGAAGATGGTAATAATATATTGGAACTGTTGAATTTATGCGCCTGGACAACACCCTCCACCCAAATGTAGACTCCATCGATACAGCAAGATGCCTCAGGTATGTTTGTATCTAGAACACTTATTACCCATTACATGTCTGATAAATGGTTGGATTAATTAATTAATGATGTCATGTGGAAATGTTCACCACACAGGTAGGAAAGTAAATCTGATGCCCCAGAGTGGCGACCAGGCTCTAGTGCTCCTGAGAAAATCCACAGAGAGCCTAGGGACAGATACGTGGGAGAGTGAGCGTGAGTGAGGGGAGAAGGATGCTGAGAACAGACGTGAAGGGGTTGCTTGTGCTTCCCTAGGGTCACCCCCTGGCATTTCCAAGCCTTCTAGACGACTAGGGCCACAGTTGACCTTTCACAGTTTGAACAGAAGTCTGAAGACGAGAGCTACATGAGAAGTATTATAGTCTCTCCCGCAATCTGTCTTCCTCAGGAGGTATGGTACAATGCAAACAGCAATTCGCAGAAGATGCCACACGCATGTATTAGCCAGTGCAGCAAAAGTCATACGTTCAACCTTTTCTTTCAAGTTTGGTGGCGTCCTAGATGTCCAACAATACTTTGCATGTCATGTTCGTCTCGGGGAGACATGACATGGCGGTGGGACCAGCTTTAGGCTACAGGGATGAAGCCTCCTTGACGAAGGAACATGTGGGACCAAGGAGAGCCCTGGCCCAGGGGAGCCCTGCTGTCTAAAATCAAGGCCCCATATTTTGTGCTGCTTTGACAGCTCTTGTAAAATCAGGAGGGCTTTGAATGTCCTAACTGCAGGTTCCCCTTCCCACATGGCTCCTGGAGGTAAGATCCACCGGCCAAACAAACCTCATCACAGGATCCAGCACAGTCCTTGCTCATCCCTGAACAGAAGGCTCCCGTTCCCTGCAAGCCCACAGAATTATTCAAACAGGCCAGCTGCATCTCCAGAGGGAGCCAGGGACCACCGCCCCCCACACACACACCTTGATACTGCAAAGCTTGCCTCCCACAGTCCCTGGTTATTCACTCAGTTCCTGAGCGCAGTGCCCGCATGAATTCATGTGGCATTCAGGGTCCTCCTCCCAGGCTTGTGAGTATACATGATTAATAAACTGCTGTCCATCTCACCTGTCCAGGGCCAAGTGTCACCTGTTTGGCCATCTCTAGAACCAGTGGGGACAGTAGGGGGTGAGTGAAACAGGCCCTTCCAAGGAGCTGCTGGATCCCGGATCTGACATCCCACTCAATACAAGGTGCCTGTACAGCATTTCAAGCCAATTCCCATATCTTTAGCACCACTCATGTCTGTAGTGAGATATTTTTTCCCATACATTTTTTAAATTTTGTTTTTTAATTGAAGGACAATTGCTTTACAGGATTTTGTGTTTTCTGTCAAACATCATCATGAATCAGCCATAGGTATACCTATGTCCCCTCCCTCTTGAACCTCCCTCCTATCTCCCTCCCCATCCCAACCCTCTAGATGGTCACAGAGCCCCTGTTTGAGTTCCCTGAGCCATACAGCAAATTCCCATTGGCTATCTATTTTACCTATGGGAATGCCAGTTTCCATGTTACTCTCTCCATATTTTATCACATTCATAATGCTGGTTTGCAAACCTGATGGTAGCGTTGAAACTTCTGCAGTAGCTCTTTCCACTAACGTGGACGTAGCACTGTTTAGAGACAGTTCTACAGCGTGTGGATATCTGCCAGATCTTTCACGGGATCTTCCAAAGGCTAACTGTATTCCTGGTGGGGTATTCCCAGAATGCTTTGTTGTTATTCAGTTGCCGAAGTCATGTTGGGTACATATATATCACTCTGTCTTGGCTGAAGTATTCTCAGTTATGTTACAGATGATATGAATGATTGCTTCCTTTCATATTGAAATCAACTGGCTTGAACTTCTTTTTCATAAGGTAGGTACCTTGGTGCATCTTTTTTCCAGATCTCTGGGAATTTGCTGGGTGGGCTTACCTCTCTCCTAGTCAGCTGTTCTCTCTGAACTTACAGTCTTTTGTATGTGTTCTCCCTTCCTCAAATCCTCGCCCATTTTGGGCACCACCTTACTATCCTCACTCCCCAAATCACCACTGTGACTAGTAGACGTTGCTGAAGGTGCAAAGTCAGGAGAGGCCATTCACCTAAATTCAATATTTATGGAATTGCCATATAACGAACAAATTTGAGCTTCAGATAAACAGTGAGCAAGTAGTATAAATGTGTCCCCACTATGACATGGTAACCTATATTTAGGGTTAGTCCTAAACGATCGTGTTAGTCACTCAGTCCTGTCCCACTCTTTACAGCTCCATGGATGTAGCCCACTAGGCTCCTCAGTCCATGGGATTCTCCAGGCAAGAATACTGGAGTGGGTTGCCATTCTCTTCTCCAGGGGATCTTCCTGACCCAGGAATAGAACCCAGGTCTCCTGCATTGTAGACGGTTTCTTTACCATCTGAGCTCTCAGGGAAGCCCTAGTTCTAAGTAGTAACCCTAAATCCTAAACCCCGAAAACATCGCCTCTTATTCCAACAATCGGAAATTACCCCCGAGTTGCTTTTCCCTTTTGCAGCCAGGGAGCATCCTCTTGTCAGAGACGAACACATGGCGTGAGGTGAGAGCCAGCGGCCACTGGGCCCTGTGCAAAGGTGGGTGAAGGGGTAGGAAGCTTGAAAGAAGCCAGTGGCCTGGGCTTTGTGACTTCAGCAAAAGCAATACCAATGGTGTTGAGAGGAGAATGATTTTAAGTGATGAAAAAAGAAAATTTTTTTGAAGTTTGGCAGTGGAGAGCGGATACGAACTTGAAGGGGATGGAAAACCTCAGGATTTTTAAAAAATTAAATGGATTTATATGTTTTTGCGGGTGAAACAGAAGGAGCCACTAAAGATCAGAAGATTAAAGATGTCAGAGAGAAATGAAGTGTGGATCAAAGATTTAAGAATAGGGGAGACCTTTCTTTTGTGACTGTCTGATGGAGAAGTGGTATTATGGGCTGAATGGTGTGCCCCAGATTCACACATTGCAGTCTTCATCCCCAGCACCTCAGCGTGAAACTTTATTTGCAGACAGGGTCTCCAAATTGAGGTCCTAAGAAAGTGCCCTAGTCCAGTTGGCCTGTTGTTCGGTCACTAAGCCATGTCCAGCTCTCTTTGCAACCCCAGGGACTGCAGCATGCCAGCCTCCTCTGACCTCCACTATCTCCCAGAGTGTGCTCAGATTCATGTCCATTGAGTCAGTGATGCTATCTAACCATCTCATCCTCTTCCACCCCTTTCTCCTTTGGCCTTCAGTCTTTCCCAGCATCAGGGTCTTTTCCAGTGAGTCGGCTCTTTGCATCAGGTGGCCAAAGTATTGGAGCTTCATCTTCAGCATCAGTCTGAATATTCAGGGTTGATTTTCTTTGAAATTAACTGGTTTGATCTCCTTGCTGTCCAAAGGACTCTCAAGAGTTTTCTTCAGCACTCCAAGTTGAAAGCGTCAATTCTTCAGCGCTCAGCCTTCTTTATGGTCCAGCTCTTACATGCGTACATGAATACTGGAAAAACCATAGCTTTGACATCTGTCGGCAAAATGACATCTCTGCTTTTTAATATGCTGTCTAGGTTGGTCATAGCTTTTCTTCCAAGGAGCAAGTATCTTTTAATTTCATGGCTGCAGTCACAATCTGCAGTTCTTTTGGCGCCCAAGACAATAAAATCTGTCACTGTTTCCACTTTTTCCCCATCTGTTCCCCATGAAGTGATGGACCAGATGCCATGATCTTAGTTTTTTGAAAGTCGAGTTTTAAGCCAGCTTTTTCATTCTCCTCCTTCACCCTCATCAAAAAGCTCTTTACTTCCTCTTCACTTTCTGCCACTAGAGTGATGTCATCTATTATTTGACTGAGTGTCCCTATAAGAAAAGGAAATCACGACACATACATGCATACCAGGAAAATTATATGGAGACACAGCAAGGGGAGAGCCATCTACATGCCAAAGAGAGCGATCTCAGAAGAAACCAACACCGCCGATATCTTGCTTTCAGACTTCTAGCCTCCAGAACTGTGAGAGAATATGTTTCTGTGTTTTAAGCCACACAGTCTGCGGTGCTTTGTTACGGTAGCCCTAGCAAGCGAGTTCAGTGGTGTTTGTAGTCTCTGTGTGCACAGGCTCGGGGTCAGACAGGCAGGTTTGAATCCAGGCGAGGTTTCGAATAGCTGTGTGGTCTTGGGTGCCTTACTAAATTTGGAAGCTTCCGTTTCTCCCTCTACAAGTGGGGATAACAGTTTGTATCTTGTATTGTTGTGAGGATTAGAATGAGGTGATGACCCTTTGCACAGTGTGTAGCGAGTAGTTACGGGCTCAGTTGTTTAGTCCTTCAACAAATATTCACTGAAAGACTCTAAGCGAGGCACTGTTCTAGGTGCTGGGGACGCGTCAGTGAATGAGGCAGAAGGAAGCCCCTGCCCTTGGGTCGTTTCTCTCCTGATGGGAGAAGACAGACAATAGACAGTTGTGTGAAACTGATAATAAGTTAGATAAAATGGGGAAATCTGCAATATACGTGCTAAGGAGAAAAAGTAAAGCAGGGAAGCGGTAAATGAAATGCTAGGAGGTATTTGAATTTTACATAGGTGTCCGGAGAAGACCTTACTGAGAAGATGAATGTTGAGTTAAAACCTGAAGTGGGGGAGCCAGCATTCCAGCAGAGGAAACAGCAAGTGCGAAGGGACTGTGGCAGAAATTAACTTGAGCTTCCCTGGTGACTCAGTGGGAAAGAATCCGCCTGCCAATACAGGAGGTGTGGGATCTATCCCTGAGTCAGGAAGATTCCCCTGGAGAAGGAAATGGCAACCCGCTCCGCCATTCTTGCCTGGGAAATCCCATGGACAGAGGAGCCTGGCGGGCTGCAGTCCATGGGGTCGCAAAAGAATCAGACACGACTGAGCGACTTCACTTTCACTTTTCACTTTCATGCATTGGAGAAGGAAATGGCAACCCACTCCAGTGTTCTTGCATGGAGAATCCCAGGGACGGGGGCGCTGGCGGGCTGCAGTCCATGGGGTCACAAAAGAATCAGACACAGCTTAGTGACCAAACAAGAGCAGCAACACAGAAGGCGCAGCAAGGCGGCCAGTGAGTGTGCAGGAGCAGGAGATGAGGCCGGGAGGCGTCAAGGGCAGGTCACGCAGGACCCATAGCGACTGAACGGTGGCCCCCAGAATGTATGTCTCTGTCCCAACCCCTGGGTCCTGTGAATATCCTCTTACTGTCAGAAGAGTGAATAGTGCCTGGTATGACAAAAATATGATTAAGGATCTTGACTTGTTCAGTCGCTCAGTTGTGTCCGACTCTCTGTGGCCCCGGGGACTGGAGCATGCCAGCCTCCTCTACCTCCACTATCTCCCAGAGTGTGCTCAGATTCATGTCCTTGGAGTCAGTGATGCTGTCTAACCATCTCATCCTCTTGCACCCGTTTCTCCTTTTACCTTCAATCTTTCCCAGCATCAGGGTCTTTTCCAGTGAGTTGACTCTTCACATCAGGTGGCCAAAGTATCGGCGCTTCAGCTTCAGCATCAGTCCTTCTACTGAATACTCAGGGTTGATTTTCTTTAGGATTGACTGGTTTGATCTCCTTGCTGTCCAAGGGAATCTCAAGAGTCTTCTCCAGCATCACAGTTCGAAAGCATCAATCTTGGTGCTCAGCTTCTTTGTGGTCCAACCCTCACATCCACACATGACTACTGGAAAAACCACAGCTTTGACTATATGGACCCTTTGTCAGCAAAGTGATACCTCTGCTTTAATATGCTGTCTAGGTTTGTCATCGCTTTTCTTCCAAGGAGCAAGCATCTTTTAATTTCATGACTGCAGTCACCACCCACAGTGATTTTGGAGCTGCAGTATAATTTGGACTATCCACGTGGGCTTTGTATGCAATCACAGGTATCCTTATAAGACAGATATACCAAGGGCAAGGTGATGGAAAGACATAGGAGTGACAGATGAGTCACAAGCCAAGGACCACTGGCAGGCACTGAAAGCTGGATGAGGCAAGGAGTGTATTATCCCCTAGAGCTTCCAGAGGCAGCACAGCCCTGCCAACACCTTGACTTCAACATATGGCCTCTAGAACTGTAAGGACAAATTTCTGTTGTTTTTTAAGTGATCAGTTTGTGGCAATTTGTTACAGAAGGCCTAGGAAACTAATAAGGATGCCAGAGTCATATTAGGAATTTGACTTATCTTCTGAGTGATGGGGGGACCACTGAAGAGTTTTGAGTAGTAGAACAACATGATCTGACATTTGTTTAAAAAACCACTTTGGAGCCTATGCTGGAGTATGGGGTACAAGGGGCAGAAATAGGGGCATCAGTTAGGAGACAACTGTTGAGGTTTACATGAACTATGATGATGGGTAGCACCAGTGGTGAGTGAAAGTGGTGAGAAGGCACCAGACTGGGTATATTTCAAAGGTGAAGTCAATAGGCTTTACCTTCGGTAGACCAAAGGTCTATCTCTCTGGTAGACCAGATGCCTTGTGTGAGAGAAGGGAGGGGTCAAGGATGACTCTAGGATTTTTGTTTTGAGCCATTGGGAACATAGAGTTGCCTCTGCTGAGATGAGGCAGACAGCAGTTGAAGCTGGTTTTGATGGGTGAGATGAAGGGCCGGTTAAGTGCAGAGATGTGTGATTTCTAAGATGCCTATTAGACATCTAAATGGAGATACTGACACATGGATCTGGAGTCCACCTGAGGCTTTGGGGCTGGCAATGTAACTGACAAGTCAACAGTACACAGGTTGTATTTAACACCAAGACAAGTTAGCTCTTAAGCAAAAGGGGCAACCTTTGTTACATTTTGTGCTGTTTCATTTTAATTGATAGGATGATCACACTGCAAAACCTTTATTGAGTCAAAGCAGTGCAGGCAAGTGTCTCTAGATGTCTACAGTCAGATTGGTTGGCTCCTGACATGTCCTTAACTGACTCTGAGCACACGGACGACAATTGCCGGGATAACGGCGTCATCTGGCAATGGTACTGACTACAGACTTAGGAAAATGCAAAACATTTAAAAATCAGTAATTTTATAAAATCAGTCCAAGCTTCACTCCTCTTGCAAAATATGCCCCCAGTCTCCAAACGGTCCTCCCTGAAAAGTTCGAGCAAGAGTTCTGTCTGGCATTGCATTCTTGCTCACACCCCAGGAAGGCACAACCCAAACACCCCAAGCTCACCTATAAGAAAAGAAAGTCTTCCACTGAGACCTGGGGAGTGGAGTGTATTTGAAAACCCCTTGGATTTTTTTTTTTTTTAGCAATAAATTTATGTTGAGTTTGAGGCAGAAGAGCCACAAGAGCAAGTTAATTAATTTTTCTGAGAAAGATGTGGCTAATTTGAAGGCGCGACTTATGCCTCACAATTGCTATGCTTTATCCAGCACTTTATATTCACAATCAGTTTCAATGACTGTTGTGTTTATTATCATAATCACTTACATTCTATTTCCTTTTGAAAGCTAAAAATATCACCGACCTATGGGAAAAATAAATTTCAAAGTCAGAGAAGGTAAAATAACTTCCTTAGAAAAAAGTTTTCTGAATTTTCCACTTTGATTTACTTCATTAATTATAGCACTATATATGAATCAAATGTCCATTTGTTTGAATGTAGCCAGGGTCCCAGGAGAGGCAAGGCAAAGGAAGAAATAGAGGTGTTGGTGTGAGTTTGGTTCAGTTCAGTTCAGTCACTCAGTCGTGTCCGACTCTTTGCGACCCCATGAATCGCAGCACGCCACGCCTCCCTGTCCATCACCAACTCCTGGAGTTCACTCAGACTCACGTCCATCGAGTCCGTGATGCCATCCAGCCATCTCATCCTCTGTTGTCCGCTTCTCCTCCTGCCCCCAATCCCTCCCAGCATCAGAGTCTTTTCCAATGAGTCAACTCTTCGCATGATGTGGCCAAAGTACTGGAGTTTCAGCTTTAGCATCATTCCTTCCAAAGAA
>SJYX01004103.1:0-30388 GCA_006410675.1 Oreotragus oreotragus | reverse complement strand
TGGTTGCAAAGACTAAATGATTACTTGAGGGGAATTCTTAGGACAGACTGTAAAAGAAGTTTCCAAATCTAGGCTCAGCAGCTGTGCCATCCCTACCATGGACACCATTTGTGTCCAAAGAGGTGGGTTTTGTCCTTTACTCTGGCCAAAGGATTAGTAGAGAAAAAGGATAAGGTCATGGCCATCCGGAGCTGGTACCAGACGAGTGGAACCAGGATGGAGTCCTTGCTCAGACACCACCCACTGGGCTCCGGTAAGCATCCTTGTCAACATTCACAGTCGTGGGAAAATCTTTACCCATAACTCTAAGAGACTTTTCCTTTTTGGTTAGCTCATTCTCACCAGTTAGGGAAAATATAACCAACCAATACCTTTACCACCCTTCACCATGCCTGGCACATCACACATACCCAACACCTGTTCCCTGGCTGCATAAATCAAAATATTTTTTCTCTCTAATCAAAAACTAAATTATAACCTATAATTGGATGAGGTTCACATTCATCCTGATGGCTAAATCTGATGATGAGATTATTTGGCCATTGAGTAATCAGTTCAATTCATGGTCATAAACTAGAAATACCTTGCAAAAAAAGTACTACAGATTTTCCAGGTCACATGCATTTTATTAGCCCATGTTTGCCAGAGAAGTGTCACAGGTGGGACAGTAATTGAAGTCAGCCTTTTAGATTTGGCTGTTGAAAGTCATTACTCACTCTGGGCAAAGAAATGGTAGGGAGGCTATGTAGCATTTGAGAAACTTGAGGCATTAAGACTTATCAACTGAACTTTACAGCTGGAAATATGATGGCATAGGAAGGTTAAGTGGCTTGGTCATTGTGCCAAAGGTAGGAACATACATTAGGGATTATTAGTGATAGCTTTGCTATGAAATTCATCAACAGGCCCCCAAGCCAATGTTATTCCATTGTTCCAACACAGAACTCAGCTAGAAGGGTGAGGCAGCAAGAGGAAGATGATTAAGCAGTAAAACTCTTTCTAGAGGAAAGTGAAAATGTGTCCAAAGTATGTAGACAAGGAGCAATATTAGAGTCAGCCAGGAGAGACCCAAGGAGCGACAACTGTTTAAGTAAAATTGCCATTTTATATTCACAATGGGCCAGATTTTATCCCGGTATAGCTCCTCAGGAATTCTCTGGAAAGGTTCCTAACTCTAGAATTACTTGGTGTGAGCGAATTGGGGCCCTATGAAAATGATACTCAGTGATGATTTTATGCAACTACTTTTTAACCACCTAGCAGACATGGAATCGCTTTTCTCCTAGTCCCACATTGGCAGAGGCCTGGGATGAAGGTTCAGCAAATCCCATTATACATGGATTTGACTTTTCTTTCACTCTGATAGCTTTGGGGAAAGAAACTCCAACAAGTTGTGTATTTGTCCAACTAACTCAGCATAAATATTCATTTCTACAGAATATGTGCACTATGCAAAGTTGGCTCAGCCTTTTAAACTTATAAAAAGTCCAGCACATGCCGTAAGAATCACTTAAGTAACAAAAATAAAAAGCCCAGCAATGTCTATACCTAGAGAATCAGATTGCTTCTACTATTGCCTGTTCCCTTGCTACAGGCAGCAAATGCCGAGAAAGTTCGTTCCGTTCCCTCCTGTCTCTGTCCCTCTGTTGGTCCTATTGTAGTTGCATTCTTTCCTCTGATATTTTGAAATGTTCCAGCCAGCTTAGTCTTTCCTTAAGTAGTCGTCCACTTTTGGAAACTGCTACCCTCTTTCCTTATGTTTCACTGTCCCAAATTCATCATCTATGGAAAACCTCTCTCTCCCTCTCTCTTTTTTTTTCTTTTCTAAGCTCCCATTGATATGGTGAGACAAAGATGAGCAAGTCACAGTTTTGTGCCCCTGAGAAACTCACAGCCTAGTGGAAGGCAGAAATGTGATCAGGAGAACACATGAGAATACCAAGTAGAGCTGTATTTGCCAGCCTGGAAAGAAATCCAGGAAAGCCTCTCAAAAGAGGTAGCATCTAAACTGAGTCATAAGCGTTGACTAGGAGTTGGGGGTGGGTAGGCAGAGGATGGAGCTGGAAAAAAAGAATCCAGCGCAAAGGGGTCCATGTGAACAAAGACAAAAAGGCCAGAGACTGGATAATACTGACGTGGGGTCAGGGCTGGAGAGTCACAGGTCCTCTGGGACACCCGCAATGGCACGGTAGGTGGCAGATGGTTGGAGAGAGAAAACTGGAGAGGTTGACAAGACCCCATCACCAGACCTAGTCATACTTGGAGGTCTCCTTCAAGAGTTCTTTTGTGCTAAAGCTTTGAGAGTTCTGTTCCCAAAAGAGCCTGCTTCTTTCCAGTCGTGTCTCCACAACAATACATGGTCAAAGGAATGGAAGAAGTAATCACTGAGAAATGGTTTTCACAGTGAGACTCACAGAGTCATTAAACAACATGAATGAAATTTCTGAATGCAGATCGTATCCAGAGTTTTGTTCCTGTGTAGGTTAGTTTGGCAGAGAAGGCAATGGCACCCCACTCCAATACTCTTGCCTGGAAAATCCTATGGATGGAGGAGGCTGGTGGGCTGTAGTCCATGGGGTCGCAAAGAGTCGGACCCGACTGAGCGACTTCACTTTCACTTTTCACTTTCATGCATTGGAGAAGGAAATGGCAAGCCACTTCAGTGTTCTTGCCTGGAGAATCCCAGGGGCAGGGGAACCTGGTGGGCTGCCGTCTATGGGGTCGCACAGAGTCGGACACGACTGAAGTGACTTAGCAGCAGCAGCAGCAGATTAGTTTAGACTCACAGTCAATTTGCTTATTGATTTACTCAAGTTTTTATTACTTACATTATGTTTGAATTTTATTTATTTTTATGTGTCTATTTATTTTTTAATTTTAAATTTGTTTTTTAATTGAAGGATAATTGCTTTACAGAATTTTGTTGGTTTCTGCCACAAACATCAACATGAATCAACCACAGGTATACATATGTCCCCTCCCTCTTGAATCTTCCTTCCCACCTCCCAGCTACTTATATAATTATCTACAACAGGCCAAGACTTGAGCCAGACACTGAGGATACAAAGGTAAATAAGACACCAGCCCCAGGGTACACTGTTCTCCTTTAAAGGTACCACCTAAGAAAAGTTCCTGCCTTCATGAAATTCATGTTCTGGGTGCAAAGACAGACAGACAAACACAGTTTAAGTGCTGTGGTCAAGGCTTGCCTTGAGCAGGGTTTAGTAAAACTGATAATTTACAAGAATGATCAGGAGAGGAGAAGTCAAGACTTAATATTTACAGACTGTACTCTACCAGTTGTGCGTGACCTCAGAAAAGTTATTGAACCTCTTTGAGTTTGCTTTCCTGTCTATAAAATGGGAGTGATGACATCTATCTGATAGAATAGTTTCCAGGATCATGAGACAATATATATACCTGCAGCATTGTAGGTATAACACATTTAATCTCAACCAAAATTCCTCCAACATCCAATTTGCATTCAACTAGTTCTTAATCTTCAAAACACCTCAAAGATAAGATATAGTCTGCACCTTTAAGGAACTCTCCATCAGGTGTTAATTTTCTTCTAATTAATACAGATATTAACTTCTATTTTTCACATCTCAGTTTGTCACCCAGGAACTGAGGTTAGTCTTCCTGCCTCCCTCCCCTCCTTCATAGCCTCAGGACCTAAAAGAGCTTAAACATGCACACACATACACGCACACACGTGCGCGTGCATGCACATGCAGAGTGTGTCATTAAGCACACATTCTGAAAATAACTCACCAAACAGAGCTTCTTCGCGCCAGGATCTGTTTTGGGCTGGGGCTGCTAGCGCTTTGGCTCACAGAGCTGTAGGTTTCAGTGGGGTTAGTTCTAGGACATAGAAATGTGTAGGCAAGGTTTCTGGCTTATGTCCAGAATCCCTTTATGACTCCTTGGTGAGGAGAAGGCAGACAGTTAAGGAGCCTTGGGTTCTAATACCTCTCCCAAACTGCTGGTGCTATCACTGGGCAGGGAAGCAAGAACTCCACATGCCAAGTGCCTTTGGACGGCATGACGGGCTTGGGGACATCCTTTAGGCTTTTGTTTCTGTCTCGGGATGTGCTACACTTGTTTGTCTCTTCCACGTGTTCTGTCGGGCAGCAGCTGTTTCCAAGTTATCTGGGCCAACCCACAGGGACACTTAAGCACCTAGAGAACATTAGTGATAATTCACCAGATAAATCCGTTTCTGTTACATGGTTTTCCTGCAGAGAAACAGGGAAAAGACCAGCATTTGGATGTTATTCCAGCTCCTGAGGCACATCTGCCACACATTAAGCATCCACTGTAGGGATTTGTTTCTGAGCATGATCTTTTTGCGTTTGGAAGGACAGCTACAGCTATGTCTCCCTGCAGGTTCCATTCTATCAAAGGCAGCCCAAGCATAGGGGCTGTTGGAAATTTCAGTTCCACTCAATGATGTGCCAGTGAGTCTCGTTGGAAACAAAATCTGTCAGATGACATCATTGTGTATATTTTCTCATTTATTCGTTTCTTTCTTTTTTTGAAAATGATTTTTTTCTAAGTGATTCAGTTGAGTTATAGCTCATCATAAATCTTGTCCCAGAATCAATAGAACACAGTATGAGCTGACTGGAAACTTTTTGTAGTTCCTTTGCAAAAAAGGATGATATTTAGGGATCTAAAAAATCAGTTCTGGGTGTTCTTTGGAAGGAATGATAAGAGTTAACTCATTGGAAAAGACTCTGATGCTGGGAGGGATTGTGGGCAGGAGGAGAAGGGGACGACAGAGGATGAGATGGCTGGATGGCATCACCAACTTGATGAACATGAGTCTGAGTGAACTCCGGGAGTTGGTGATGGACAGGGAGGCCTGGTGTGCTGCGATTCATGGGGTTGCAAAGAGTCGGGCATGACTGAGCGACTGAACTGAACTGAACTGAAGACAAAGATCCAAGTTTAGAAGTAGAATTTAAAAAGCACAATGTGGTTGACCTGCATGTGTCAAGTACAGTCTGTATCCACCATGGTTAGAGTATGTAATAAAGGAGATTTCACGTATCTTAAAACTCTCAAAGTTCAGGGTAATTCTAGAGCGACCTGGTCCAGTCTACTGCCAAAAATAAACAAACAAGAATGTGTTCAGTCTCCTCCCTGCTGGTCTACCTTAGGACCCAACCTCATCTCATCTCTCCTGCTAGCTCTAGTCAGCATAATTCAGGGGAGATAAAATAGAAAGTCAATTTATTTTATTTTTTTAGTGGAAAATGGGAGGAGCTCCTGGTGAACTCGTTATGGCTTTATGGTTGCAAGGAATGGAAACTTAGCACAGCTGCAGAGATGGCGATTCCTACTTAAATCCTGAAACATCATGGGGATCACAAAACACTGTGACAGGATCCTGGAAGCTGCATTTCTGAGTCTTCCCCGCTGTCATCACATTTGGTGGCCGCAGCATCCATAGAGATGATCCACAAAACACAGTGACAGGATCCCGGAAGCTGCATTTCTGTCTTCCCCGCTGTCATCACATTTGGTGGCCGCAGCATCCATAGAGATGATCCACAAAACACTGTGACAGGATCCCGGAAGCTGCATTTCTGCATCTTCCCCGCTGTCATCACATTTGGTGTCCATAGAGATGATCCACTCAACACTCCGGCCTCAGTCCCCTGACCTCGTCACTCCCCATACCCTTTTCTTGCAGCCCCTGTTACCGACCTACTCCCATGGTCTTATCCTAAGTCTTGCCATTCTCAGTAACTGCACCACTTTCAAAACTGTGGCTTCCAGCATCCCACATTCACCCCTTTGGTTAGTACTCCCACACCAGCATTTCTTTATTCTTATCAGCATCTCAGACCCACTGACTTTACCACTTTTTCACCGTCCCTCACCCCTGCCTCTCTCCCCTCCCAACCTCCTTGTTTCCCTCTTTACCCAGCATGGATTCTGCAGTCTGCAATGGGAGTTACTCTCTTACCTGCGTGCTAAGTCCCTTCAGTTGTGTCCGACTCTTCGCGACCCCATGCACTGTCGTGCGCCAGGCTCCTCTGCCCATGGGATTTTCTAGGCAAGCGTACTGGAGTGGGTTGCCATGCTCTCCTCCGGGGGAATCTTCCCGGCCCAGGGATCAAACCCAAGTCTCTTTGGCTACTGCGTTGGCAGGCGGGTTCTTTACCTCTAGCACCACCAGGGAAGCCCCACTCTCTTACATATGCCCTCAAATTCTTGTTCGTGCAGTTACTCCACGACACTGGAAACATCCCCGCTCTAATCGAATCCAGCTCTCTGACAACTCTGCTCTGCCGTGCCTGCACCCCAGCAGTTGACTCAGCTAGGGGAAGAGGCGCAAGCTGACTTTTCCTTCTTTAAACTCATGACACATAAATCTCAAGTAGGCCCTCTGCACCAGCTGGTGAGCTTACCTTTTTTCTCTCGTCAATTCATTCCTTTTTCCCCAAGACAACTATTTCATGCTTTCATTCTTTCCTTAAACAAGTGTCCCCCTTCCCCTTCCTCACTCCTCGCGAGGCCCTCTACTCCCACAACGCCGAGACGTGAAACTGGAAGCAGGCAGAAGAGAGCTGCTTCCTGTCTCCCGCAGGAACAACCTGTCTGTACATTGACCCACTTGTCCTGCCTTCCCTCTCGTTATGAAGGGTCAGTTTTGTTGGTCTTTTGTGTCTGATCTCATGCGGAACCCCTCCACTCATGCTACGTCTCCCCTCTGTTTCCTGGTTCATCATTCCCTTCTGCATGTCAACATTCTGTAACATCTTCCACGTTTTAAAAAACTCTCTGTTCACCCAACCTCCCCTTCTGGATACAGCCCCTCTTCCTTCCCTGGCAAAAAGTTGCAAAGGAATGTTTACACTCACTGCTTCTTGCTCATCTCACACTTTCCTCAGTTCTCTCTAATTTTAGGGGGTCTATTACCATCACTGGGCTTCCCTGGTAGCTCAGCTGGTAAAGAGTCTGCCTGCAAAGCAGGAGAGCCCGGTTCAGTTCCTGGGCTGGGAAGATTCCCCTGGAGGAGGGCGTGGCAACCCACAGTATTCTTCCCTGGAGAGTCCCCAAGGACAGAGGAGCCTGGTGGGCTGCAGTCCATGGGGTCACAAATAATCGGACATGACTGAGCAACTGCACACAGCACAGTATTACCATCACTCCCCTGAGATCCCTCTCGACAAAGTTGCCAGTCGCCTCCATGCTGCCACCGAGGTCCCCCTTCAGTCTTCACCTTCTCCCTCCCTGCAGCATCTGTCCCCGTTGGTGACCCCTTCCTTCTCAAAACACTCGATTCACTTGGCTACCAGGGCACCACGTGCTTCCGCTGGTTCTTTCTTCCCAACCTCTACATGTGGCGTTCTCCTAGAACCATTCCTCTTTCCCTCTCTACCCATAACTTCTGCGGTATTCTCAGTAACATGGTTTTAAAGAAAGAAACACATTTATACTGATGAATCCCCACATTACAGCTCCAACTCTAACCTCTCTTTCGAGCTTCACATGGAAGATTCCAACGTCCCACTTTCCTCCATCTGAATGTCTCCGAGCCATGTCTAACTCAACCTGTCCACATCAAGTTTTAAACTTGCCCCTACCTCTTCCTGCCAAGTGTTCCCAGTTTCAGGAAGTAGCAATATTATTCTTCTGGTGATAAAGCAAAAACCTAGGAATCATTCATCGTTCCTTCCTTTCCCCTGGCAGCTGTTACCCAATCCGTCAACAATTCTATCAGCTTTAATAGTCTAACAGCTTTAATACTCCTGAGCCTTCATGTTCTCAGCTGCAAAATGACAGTATCAGGATCTACTTTGCAGACTGGCTCAGGAGATTACATAAGGTAAGGGATACGTGCTTAACACAGAGCAGCCACTCAGTAAACATCAGTCTTCTTGCTCTTTCCAATAACCTGTAGCAGTGGTGCTCCCCTTGAGTCCATTCTGCATCTCCACGTGGCATTTGAGGCTTGTCACAGCCTGGCCCCTCCATATCTCTCCATGCGTCAGGCTCAACATTTTATACTTACTTTTCCTTTGCAGAGCTTTTGACATCTTATTTACTTCTGATCATTTAAGAAACACGTTTATCTTCACCATTTCGAAAGTTGGAAAACTGAGATAGAAGCTACTAAATTGCTTAAAATCTTAGCCAATCAATGTTAGATTTGGAAGTGAAGCAAAGAGCTTTCATTTTGAGACGCTTGCTTTTCTTGCCAGGCCATGCTGCCTCTCCAACACAGAACTTTATCACCCTCAGGCCCAGATCTCTTCTCACTTACTTGAAAACCACTCCATGCCCCTCCTTCCCTGCTTCTCCTTCCAAGAATGTCCTCTCTCTCTTTCTTTGCCTTCATCATTCTCCCACTGAGGACTCCAGGGTACAACAGTCTCAGATTAACAATATTTATTGTTTCACTAGGCTTCCCAGGTGGCACCAGTGGTAAAGAGTCCACTTGCCAGTGGAGAAGACAGGGGTTTGACCCCTGGGTTGGGACGATCCCCTGGAGAAGGAAATGGCCACTCACTCCAGTATTCTTGCCTGGAGAATCCCAAGGACGGATGAGCCTGGTGGGCTACAGTTAGTGGGGTTGCAAAGAGCTGGATATGCCTGAGCGTCTGAGCACAGGTTGTTTCACTAACTCAGTCATTACCTTCCTCTCTCCTTCCTTCACTCATCAAATACTTAAAGAGTATCAACTCTATGAAATTCTCTCTGCTGAGGATGGAATACAGGGATGAAAAGGACCCAGACCTTATGACTGAGGAACTCACAATTTAGGGCACACGCTTCTTAGCAGGGCAGTGGGGCACCTCAGAGGGTGAATACTGGTTCTTGGGTGTCAAAAAAAAAAAAGTACAGTCCTTTGTGGCCCTCCAAAGGTCAACTCTATTTGACAAAATCTTAATCCTATTTAATTTCTCTCCATGGGTTTTCTTGGATACCAGCACCTTTGACACTGACTTCCTGGAAAATGCACAAAATGTATGGAAGGTCAGTGCTACAAAACTATGGTGATGAGATGGCTGTGATTGGAGGTCTTCCTATCGATTGACTGCACCATCTTGGAACTGCATTTGGAGAGGTGGCCTATATGTGCTTGGTGGCTGAGATTAGCTGCCTCGTAAATATTGTTTGTGTTTGCCCCTTAGAGCCTTTGTCTTTGAGAATTAAATACAAAGAGTTAACTGAATAAAAATCTGTTTATTGTTTATAAATCTCTTTACAAAAATTATCCCACCAGTAATTAGGTCAAGTGCTGGAAAAAAAGTCTATTAATGCAATATCAAATGAATATCTAGCAACTAAAGCTACTTTCTTATATTGAGTTAAAATAAAAAGTTAAATTCACTACAAATAATTTAAAAAAATTACTTTACTTTCCAATTGTTATATTTGTGTTGGAAAAATAGCTGTGTGAATGATGTTTTGAAAAATTTGATCACATTGATACTATTATTCAGTATTTATATCAGTTGATTTTCATTGGTAATTTAATATATTACAATTTATGTAAAAGTCATTAAAAGTCACTCAGCAAGAGGAGTTACAGATATTATAAATTATAAAGATATTAATATCTTAAAATTTTTAATTAAAAAAATTCAACATTTGATTTAATCTTAATATTGCATTGAATAAAAAGTGAGCCTCATACTTTTAAAATGTACACACAGCATTAGACACTCTATATACTTTATGTATTTTTCTACATAGCACCTGCATGGATGGTAAGTCGCTTTAGTTGTGTCTGACTCTTTGCAGCCCCATGGACTGTAGTCCATCCGGCTCCACTGTCCACGGGATTCTCCAGGCAAGAACACTGGAATGGCTTGCCATGCCCTCCTCCATGGGGGTCTTCTCAACCCAGGGATTGAACCCAGGTCTCCCGCATTGGTAGGTGAGTTCCTTACCACTACCACCAACTGGGGAGCCCCCACACAGCACAAACATGTACAAATATCTGCTGTGTACAAACATACGTACAACATATCTGAAACGCCCCCTCCACTTCCTCTCCCAGAATGTTACAACTGGAAACAGTGGCGGTGGCTGAGCATAGAGATCCTTATGCTGAAGAGGACCTGCCTTGGGCTCTTGGAAAAGGTTGTGGCAGTTTATAATTATGCAAAAGAAAAGGAAGACGAGCTGTCCTTTCAGGAAAAAGCCAACATGTTATCAAGAGGAATGAAGATGGTATGAGGGAGCATTGTGAGGCTGTTTCCCAGGAATCACGTTGCTTCCCAGGTAACACTAGAGGTGAGGAACCCGCCTGCCAGTGCAGGAGAGACAAGAGATATGGCTCCCATCCCTGGGTCGGGAAGGTCCCCTGGAGGAGGACACAGCAACCCACTCCAGTATTCTTGCCTGGAGAATCCCATGGACAGAAGAGCCTGGCGGGCTGCAGTCCATGGGGTCCCAAAGAGTTGGACACGACTGAGTAACGAACACTTTCACTTTTGTGTTGGGTTTGCCAGGCATTATTCTGAGCTAAGCTCAGCAGGAGATAGGCAGGTCCACCAGATTATTACAAGGCCCTGGGGGTTCCCCTCCAGTGAAATGAAGGAGAGATACAAATGATAAAAACTGTTTTTTTGGTTATCCCCTAGAATCAAGACAAAAAACAATCCTAAACAAATGAATCTTTCTGTCATCATTTGTACTATGCTGAGATGTCTGGAGTAAAATAAAGTGACCATTTCCCAGTATGTTAAAAATCTATGGCATATTTCTTGGAAAATATACCACAAAAATAAGGCACATGTACAAATATATGTGCAGCTTATAAATACCTGTTAATCTGTGGTGTTAATCTATCACATGATGATGGGGCCCGTCCACAGGTCGGTCAGCACTACCTAGCTGCAAGTCAATCGTGTCTTTGGGACATCAAGTCATCATTATATGCAGCGATGTGTGAAAGGGCTCTAGATATGGACAGTGCAGGAAGAACTCAGAGAAGCTCGGGTTTCAGATATGGGTGGCCCGCTTCCCTGAGCTGGTCCAGCAGGTCCTGACTGTGATGACTTGCTTCCAATGAGCCAAGGCTTTCACGCCTCCCAGCCTTTGCTCTCACGATTCCTTCTGCCTGAAGAGCTGTCTCTGGCAGACCAGGGCCACTCACTGCTCAGGGCTGTGCACAAAATTCATGTCCTCAGATCGCCCTGCTGGCCCCGCCTCCCAGTGCTTTATTCTTGTTCTGTTTTTTTTAAACTTATGATACCTATCATAAACTTATGATACCTGGTGCAAAGAGCTGACTCATTGGAAAAAACCCTCATGCTGGGGAAGGATTGAAGGCAGGAGAAGAAGGGGATGACAGAGGATGAGATGGTTGGATGGCATCACCGACTCAATGGACATGAGTTTGGGTAAACTCCGGGAGTTGGTGATAGACTGAACTTATGAACTTAATCATACTGAACTTATGATTCCTATCATCACCTGACATCATAGCATGTGTCTATTTGGCTATTTTGTTTATTGTCCATCTCCCCCATTAGACTGTAATCATCATCAGTCAGTCAGTTCAGTCTCTCAGTCGTGTCTGACTCTTTGCGACCCCATGAACCGCAGCATGCTAGGCCTCCCTGTCCATCACCAACTCCCAGAGTCCACCCAAACCCATGTCCATTGAGTCAGTGGTGTCATTCAACCATGTCATCCTCTGTCGCCCCCTTCTCCTCCTGCCCTCAATCTTTCCCAGCATCAGGGTCTTTTCAGATGAGTCATACGATGGGGCTTTTGTTTGCTACTGTACTTGGGGGCTCAGTATTGGTTGAATGTGTCAATGAACCCATGAATGAACAAGAGAGACCGATCTGATTTTTGGCTTAAATGGAGTGCAGCTTGAATGTTTCTTTTTCATTACTTTAGGCCACGGGTACCCAACCTTTTTGGCACCAGGGACCGATTTCATGGGAGATGGGGGTTTCAGGATGATTCAAGCATGTTACATTTTTTGAGTTCATGGAGCAGGAGGCAGAGCCCAGGCGGTATTACGAGCAATGGGGAGTGGCTATAAAAACAGATGAAGCTTTGCTCTCTTGCCCGCTGCTCACCTCCTGCTGCATGGCCCATGCTCTTGGGGTTGGGGACCCCCAGTTTTGGCAACCTCTTCTTCTGATTATGGTAGTGAAACTCCTGAATGAAACAGACATCTTTTTCTCTCTTGAACATCCCTCCTTTTTTTTAAAAAAAATCTCTCTCCATCACTTTTCACATTACAGGCAGCTGATGTGGTCTGAGACCTGCAGGAATAAACTTCCAGTGGCCTCTCTCCTACCTCCTCCTCCGTGCTCTGCCCTGCTTAGAATAATACCGTAAGGAAATGTCCTGGGCGAGCGGTTTTGAAAGCGCTTTCTTCATCTGGTTGCAAAGGGAGAGACACCCATCGCTCGGTCACATACCACTGGGATGACCGTGGGCCTCTCGCCCAGTCCTGCCTACCAGGTCCTGTTGTCAAGTGTGAATTACTATGACCTCCCGGGTCTCACCCAAGAGTGATGACAGTCTCCTCCAGGAAGGCCATACAAAACATGTCCTGGGAATATATTGCTCTAATCAATTTCAGACCTTGCCTTCTAGAGGTCCTCGAAGCTTCCCAGGAACTATCTGAATGTACATGCCCATGAGATTCTGACCCAGGATATCAAAACATCTTGAAATGAAACTGCCTGATGAGTTTAGACATTCCTATGTACCTATTTCTGGGGAGATCTGAAAACGCAACCTACTTTCTACTATGGGACAGGGGTTGTGTTTGTCTACCACGCGAAATTTTTGCAAATGTGTATACCCTTTTTACAGCCGCTAAAGAAATGAAAGAAATCAGAGACTTGGTTTGTTATTGACATATGGAATATAGTATGAGTAAAACTGACCAGCCTGCACACCTACAATTTCTGGTCTTAAATCTTACCTATGACCTGTGTTTTTCTTCTTATGTATGGAAATCCCTGAACTTTTAGATGGAGATTCACTTGCTTGTCCCCTGAATTGTAGTTCAATGCAGAGACCCTTTTCACTAGATTAGGTCATTTAACTCTCTCTGGCCATGAAAATGTTTTTTTCTTTTCATCCATATTTCTTTCAGGAAAGAGAGTAGGTCAGGAGGAGAGATACCAGCCTGACTTGACTTTTGTGTCAATGACACGAGTGGTGCACTGTCCTGGTTAAAGGGTGAGCTTTGAAGTTGGGCAGACGTGGAAGGGACGCTTGTATTCTCAGCATCACCGGCTCTGTAATCAGGGCAAGTTACTGAGGGAGGTGGTATTGGAAAGCAGTGAAGAATGCGAGGTTCTGGGTATGACAACTTGAATTTGAATCTTGGTTCTGCTACTTATTCTATGTTGTGGTTTAGTCACTAAGTCGTGTCCAACTCTTGCAACTCCATGGACTGTGCAGGCTCCTCTCTCCATGGGGTTTCCTAGGCAAGAACACTGGAGCGGGCTGCCATTTCCTTCTCCAAGGGATCTTCCCGACCCAGGGATCAAACCCACGTCTCCAGCATTCTATGACCTTGGGCAATTGATTTTACCTCTCTGAGCCTCAGTTTCTTCTTCTGTAAACTAATACTTTCCTGGGTGAGAGTTAAGTGAACTAAAGTATATAAAGTTCTTCGCACAGTTTCTAGCACACAGTAAGGACTCAATCCAGGTAAGCTGTTATCAGCAGCAGCATCCATACCATTAGTAACTGCGGTGTTAAAGTTATACAGCTAATTAATGATGGAATTGAAAAAGTCCTCAGATGCATTATTCTTGGCCAAGTGATTTTTCTATTCAGAATATGTAGCCTTGGGAGAAGATGTGTCTGCGTGTGTGCATGTTCAGTTGATTCAGTCATATCTGACTCATTGCGACCCCATGGACCACTAGCCAGGCTCCTCTGTCCACGGGGATTCTTTAGGCAAGAATAGTGGAGTGGGGTGCCACGTCCTCTTCCTGGGGACCTTCCTGACCCAGGAATTGAACCTGCACCTCCTGCATTGTAGACGGGTTCCTTACTGAGTCACCAGGGAAGGTGTGGCAAGAAGTTTAAAAAAATGAGGGTGGAGATGATGTTAGTAATGATGATGATAAGCTGAAACATAGCTCTCTTGACAGTAGTGGTCCTCATCCTTGGTTACCTACTGGAATCATCTGGGTGGTTTCCAAATACTGATGACTGAATCTCATCACTGAAGATTCTGATATTAATGGTTTGGAGTGCAGCCTGGGTGATGGGAATTTTAATATATCCCCCAGTAATTCTAAGCCAAGATCAGGCTCCGATATCCCCATCGAGGAAGACCAACAGAGAAGTTTTATTCCCTGGTTCCCAGTTCCCAGCAGCTATAAGACGGAGAGGACAGAAGCTCGGTGCTGGGAGTCAAGGCAGGGAACCCACAGCAGCTCGCTGCCTCCCCACCTGGAGCAGCAACCCTGCATTCTCTGCGGGCGTCTCTTCCTGCACCAGGCTGTCAAAGGCTAAATCGGAAGACAGTGCCTCCACATGAGGGCCCACACACGTTTAAAAGCATATTATCTTAGAGATTGCCATGAAAATCTCAAAATGCCTGTGTGTGCATGTATGTGGGGGCATGTTCGCATGCGTGGGTGTGTAAATAAAATCACTGCAATCAATCATTTCAGATTCCCCTATATTCAACCAGAGTCAACATAAAACAGCCAAATTATTTTTGCGACGGGACCCCTGATCTTGAAAGAACCTCGGGGCTGCTTTGAGTCACCAGGTGGCACCATGTTGCCTGTCTAGCTTACCGCCTCCTGTTTCAGAGGGCTGGTCAAGTCCACTTCAGGATTCCTGGTCGTCATCCATCAGGACATGATCCCGCTTTGCCCAGGGGTGAGTGATGGGAGCTGGGGCCTGCCTGGCTTGAGCAGATCTTGCAAAGCTGAGCCAATGTCAAAACTGGGACGTGTCCAGTTGGAGAACAGAGACTCAGAATTACATCCTCAAGGAGCCGGGAGGGGAAGCTGGGGTAGCAAATCCAAGAGCCAGGGTTCTGGAGCAGGAACCAAGCTGTGGAGTCCAAATGAGATGCTGTGATGTAAGCAAGGCAGTGGGGCAAGGATCGGAGGAGCTGGAGAGACAGAAGGGGTCTTGGAGCAATTCTGGGGAAATATACTGAGGCACCTTCTTTTTTAGGGAAGCAGAGTCCAAAGTGCAGTGCACAATTATAATTGTCTACATACCTATTATGAAATATTTGTCTTTGGAAACCCGAGATACTTCAAATGGCTGAAGCTGGTGAGTTTATCAATCCACCAATCTCCACTAAGCCACTGTAGAGTCTCGTCCATAGTAGCTGGGTGCTTCTGGAATCCTCGCTTTCGTTATCATTTCTCAAATCAACCTGCTTTTCTCCCTTCCGGATGTTCCTTCCTGTTAGGAGCCACTCCTGCCCTTGCCCCCATGACATGGGACCATTTTCTCTGCTCATTAGGCAGCTGTGTCCAGCACAAAATTCACCCTGTGACCAGCTTGGAAAAGCTTAGTCTGTTACCCTTTCCTGTAAGGTATTTGCCTTTATATAGAGAAAGACGTTAAGGTGGAAATGTTTTAAATAGAATTGCAGGTACCCATCATTACACCAGTGACAGATGATGGATGCTTTTGGAAGAAAGGAGAATTTTTTGAGAATTAATAAAAAATTCTCATGGCCACATTCTATGCCTCACAGACAAGAACTGTCCAAATGTAGTTGACACATGCATGTCTGCAGAGCGGTCTGGGCAGGGGAGGCAGTGACCCAGCAAGGAGGAGCCACCACCAAGAACCAGAAGCCTGAGCCTGAGCGCAACTCGGCACCGGCAGTGTGCCAGGCCATGGACCCAGCCTTCCGGAGCCCTGCGTCTTCATTTGACCAATGGGCTCGGCCAGCATCACTGAATGACCATTAAGTTCCAGTTAAGCTTGGGGGTCAAAGCAAGCAGCAGTTACTGAGGGAGAGAGTGCCCCCAGGACAACGCTTTTCTAGACGTGCATATAACAGAAGTGGAAGAAATGTATTAACTCTGCAGGGGTGCTGGGTACATCATCATAGAGGAGAACCTCAGAGCACTTTGTGCTGGAAGCAGCCCTGGGGACTCTGTGACAAGAGGGCTAGGAGCTACGACCCTGGTGTCCTAGAGCAAGCTCGAATCCAGGCTCTGCCACTGCTGTTGGGAATGTTATCTGAAAAATGGGGGTGATAATCATCTACCTCCTATAGGTGAGAAGTAAGATGATACAAGTCAGAATGATGCTTAGTGGACTTGCCGGGTGGTCCAGTGGCTCAGACTCTGGGCTCCCAGTGCAGGGGACCAGGGTTCCATCCCTGGTCAGGGAACTAGATCCGGCATGCTAAGATGTGGTGTAATCAAACAAACAAGTAATAAAAAGAAACACTTAAAAACCCCTAAAAAGTGGTGGCTAGGAAATGCCTTTATCATTTATCACTGTGTGTATATATATATATATATACACACACACACACATACACACATGCCCAGTCATTTCAGTCATGTCCAACTCTTTGCAGCCCCGTGGACTGCAGACCGCCAGGCTCCTCTCTCCATGGGATTCTACAGGCAAGAATACTGGAGTGAATTGCCATGCCTTCCTCTAGGGCATCTTCCCGACTCAGGGATCAAACCCGCATCCCCTGCATTGCAGGTGGACTCTTCACCGCTGAGCCACAGGGGAAGCCCGTATATATGGGCTTCACCGGTATATATGTGTATGCACAGAGCAGCCAGAGGGCTACAGTCCATAGGGTCGCAAGAGTTGGACACGACTTAGCAGCCAAACGACCACCACCACCACACATAAGCGCACAGGCATAGGCTGCCCCGCCCGGCTTGTGGGATCTCAGTCCCCCAACCAGGGACTGAATGCAGGCCCTGGGCAGTGAAAGCGTGGAGTCCTGACCACTGAACCACCCAGGAATTCCTTATCATTTTCCATTGAGTAAACAATGCTTCCCTGGTGGCTCAGAGGGTATGGGAGACCTGGATTTGATCCCTGGGTCAGAAAGATCCCCCGGAGAAGGAAATGGCAACCTACTCCAGTACCCTTGCCTGGGAAATTCCATGGACTGAGAAGCCTGGTAGGCTACAGTCCATGGGGTCGCAAAGAGTCAGACACAACTGAGCGACTTCACTCTCACTCAAACAATACAGAAGGGAGAAAAGAGACTGGGGCCAAGCATGCTAGATTTAAGAAAAGGAAAGGCAGAAACACAAAAGGGAACAAACTACTTGGGCACAAGAGGAGCCAAGGCCCCCCGGGGAGGGGGAGGACAGGCCTGCAGAGGCAAGTGGGAGCCGGACCTGAGTGGGCCCTGTGGGTCTCTCTCTGCAGTCGGGGGGCCTTTCACGGTGGTGGGAGGGTTGGAGGGCTCCAGGAGGAAGTCTGTGGCAGCTCCGAGCTTGCTGGGCTGAGGCGGGAGACTTTAACAGGGATGTGGGAAGATCAGATGGGAAAAAAGCTCATTTGAAGGTGTAGGTGAATATGAGAGGTGTGGAGAGACCAGGGCATAGCTGAGAGCCTCCCTTCCTGGGAGAACCTTTAGGCAAGAAATGTTTTCCTGCCCTGGGGGGAGGCAGGGTTGGGGTCAGGCTCCTACTGCCCTCTGCCGGGTGGAGCTGGTGGCAGGCGACTGCAGGCCGCGGGACGGTGCGGGAGAACCCGCCCTCCTACCCTATCGGTCTGTCGGATGAAAAACTCCCCTTAACAGCTGTAAATAGACTCAGGATGAAGTCGCTGAAGGCAGCTCTAACTTGAACCGGCTTCTCTCAGTTACTAGGTCTATGACCCAGGCAAGTTACTTAGCTCAGTTCAGCTCAGTCGCTCAGTCGTGTCCGACTCTTTGCGACCCCATGAATCCCAGCACACCAGGCCTCCCTGTCCATCACCAACTCCCAGAGTTCACTCAAACTCATGTCCATTGAGTTGGTGATGCCATCCAGCCATCTCATCCTCTGTCATCCCCTTCTCCTCCTGTCCCCAACCCCTCCCAGCATCAGAGTCTTTTCCAATGAGTCAACTCTTCGCATGAGGTGGCCAAAGTACTGGAGTTTCAGCTTTAGCATCAGTCCTTCCAGTGAACACACAGGACTGATCACCTTTAGAATGGACTGGTTGGATCTCCCTGCAGTCCAAGGGACTCCCAAGAGTCTTCTCCAACAAAAGCATCAATTCTTTGGCACTCAGCTTTCTTCACAGTCCAACTCTCACATCCATACATGACCACAGGAAAAACCATAGCCTTGACTAGATGGACCTTAGTCGGCAAAGCAATGTCTCTGCTTTTGAATATGCTGTCTAGGTCGGTCATAACTTTCCTTTCAAGGAGTAAGCGTCTTTTAATTTCATGGCTACAATCACCATCTGCAGTGATTTTGGAGCCCAAAAAAGGAAAGTCTGACACTGTTTCCACCATTTCCCCATCTATTTCCCATGAACTGATGGGACCAGATGCCATGATCTTCGTTTTCTGAATGTTGAGCTTTAAACCAACTTTTTCACTCTCCTCTTTCACTTTCATCAAGAGACTTTTTAGTTCCTCTTCACTTTCTGCCATAAGGGTGGTGTTATCTGCATATCTAAGGTTATTGATGTTTCTCCCGGCAATCTTGATTCCAGCTCGTGCTTCTTCCAGTCCAGCGTTTCTCATGATGTACTCTGCATATAAGTTAAATAAGCCTCATCCTAATTGCCTTTAGCTTCAGTTTTCACATCCATAAAATGAAGTTAGTAATACCTACCACATAAGCGCACAATGAGGATTAAGTGAATTAATATGTGGAAAGGACTACAATGGTACCTGATACAGAATAAGAGCTAAGTAAGACTTTGTTCATTAAAATATGTAGAATGATAATAACTAGACCTGCTTCAAAATTTACCATAAAGTATTTGGGGCCAAAGTCTGACATATCATAAGCCCTCAGTTAAGTTAGCTACTGCTATTACAGTTCCAATAAAAATCAATCCTAAAGGAAATCAGTCCTGAATATTCATTGGAAGGACTGATGCTGAAGCTGAAACTCCAATACTTTGGCTGCCTGATGAGAAGAACTGACTCATTGGAAGAGGCACTGATGCTGGGAAAGATTGAAGGTGGGAGGGGAAGGGGACGACAGAGGACGAGATGGTTGGATGGTGTCACCGACTCAATGGACATGAGTTTGAGTAAACTCCGGAGTTGGTGATGGACAGGTAAGCCTAGAATGCTGCAGTCCATGGGATCATAGTCTGACATATCATAAGCCCTCAGTTAAGTTAGCTACTGCTATTACAATTCCAATAAAAATCAATCCTAAAGGAAATCAGTCCTGAATATTCATTGGAAGGACTGATGCTAAAGCTGAAACTCCAATACTTTGGCCACCTGATGAGAAGAACTGACTCATTGGAAAAGGCACTGATGCTGGGAAAGATTGAAGGTGGGAGGGGAAGGGGACGACAGAGGATGAGATGGTTGGATGGTGTCACCGACTCAATGGACGTGAGTTTGAGTAAACTCCGGAGTTGGTGATGGACAGGTAAGCCTAGAATGCTGCAGTCCATGGGATCACAAAGAGTCAGACTCAACTGAGTGACTGAATTGATTACTGTTCCAAGGGATGCTCCAAGCTAAGGAGAAAACTCAGAGGGCAAGTTAAAAGCATGCAGGGGAGGATATTTCCATTTTGGTCAATACACTTGAACACAGGATTGGCTTTGCTGTATTTCTACTGGAAATTTAGTTGGGTGTATTTATTTGTCAATCATTGTTTTGCATTTGTAGATTTTCCCCTATACAATTAGCAAGTTCCATCTGTGAAGAGATATTTAGCCCCGCTCCTTACAGTAGGACCAGGTCTTTATCTCCCTGAAGCTGTTTGAGTCCCCGCTCCCCGCCACCGCCCCCCCACCTGCTCTGTGGCAGAAGGATGGACTAAATGACCTCCTCTCTCCCTGAAGTTTCTAATTGATTACTGTTCCAAGGGATGCTCCAAGCTAAGGAGAAAACTCAGAGGGCAAGTTAAAAGCATGCAGTGGAGGATATTTCCATTTTGGTCAATACACTTGAACACAGGATTGGCTTCGCTGTATTTTTACTGGAAATTTAGTTGGGTGTATTTATTTGTCAATCATTTCTTTTGCATTTGTAGATTTTCCCCTATACAATCAGCAAGTTCCATCTGTGAAGAGATATTTAGCCCTGCTCCTTACAGTAGGACCAGGTCTTTATCTCCCTGAAGCTGTTTGAGTCCCCGATCCCCGCTCCTCGCCACCGCCCCCCCACCTGCTCTGTAGCAGAAGGATGGACTAAATGACCTCGTCTCTCCCTGAAGTTTTTTCTCCTGAAAGGATGCAACAGGTCAGATTTCTTCTGCTGTCTCACACATCGCTCGGCACCTCTCAGCCCATTCATCTCAGTGGTTTTGAAAAATGAATGCAGGATCCCTTCTTTCCTGGAGCTGCCCCTGAGTTGGGAGAGAGAAGATCCATAGGGAAGGAGTTTCAAGGAGAAGAGAAGGTGACATTTCACAAAAAAGCAGCGAGGTCACCAGGTACATGGGAAGCTGGGGGAATTGGGACATCACTGCCATCCCAGGGCTTCGGCCCCTGGCCCTCTCCCATGAAGAACAGCATGCCCTCCCTCAAGAGGGCTGGTCTCTTGGGGGGAAAGCCCAACCAGGGTCCCAGCTCCATCTCTTGAGCTACAGGGTCTGGAGCTACTTACCTCTCTAGCTTTTTCTCATTTGCAAGATGAGAACAACAACAAAACAACAATACGTCATGAGCAGTTAGGAGGATTCTGTCTCTGTTTCCCAGACATGCCAAACTTCTTCCCACCTCCGGGCCTTTGCACGTGCTGTTTCCTTGGCCCAGAGGGCTCTCCCATCAGATTTGTGTGGCGAGTTTCTTTTCCTCATTTAGGACTCAGAGAAAATATCCTCTCCACAAAGAGCTCGTTTCTGACCACCCCATCAAAAATGGCCATTCCTGACCACCTTTATCACACTAGTATGCTTTACTGTTTACGTAACTCTTATCACGACTTGAAATGGCCTTTCCTTATGTACTCGGTTATTGTTTGCCTCCCCTGACTAGCATGTAAGTTTCACAAAGACATGTCCACTGTTGTATATCTCATGCTTGGCCCAGTCAATGAATGAATAATGTATTAAAAGCACTTATATTTTCACTCAAAACTCAATGATATTATTATTATCATCATTAATTTCATTTCCAGAAAAGGACAGTCAGGTTGACTATTGTTTTGTTTCTAACAATCCAGAATTCTCTAGGCTTTGATCATGGACAACTTCAGCCTATGTCCCATTCAAGTTTCATAAAAAATCCATCTTTGGTGAAAAATGCCTATAGAGTCACGCAATTCCTTCATTTTTCTAAGCATTCCAGAAGCTACACGATCAGAAGAAAAACTACTTCCCCATCCCTTGGACCATTAGAGCCCATTGTCACGATTTTTGGAATAATTGGATGGGCAGGATCCATCCTTTGATGGTTGCCATAGAGATGCCCACTGCCAGAATGGAGGCCCATTCTAAAGGGCACCCACTTCCTTTGAGCCAAGTTCACGTGCTGCAATTGCTGCTGGCTGGGCGCAGAGACATTACTTTGCCGACTAAGGTCCGTCTAGTCAAGGCTATGGTTTTTCTTGTGGTCATGTATGGATGTGAGAGTTGGACTGTGAAGAAGGCTGAGCACCAAAGAATTGATGCTTTTGAACTGTGGTGTTGGAGAAGACTCTTGAGAGTCCCTTGGACTGCAAGGAGATCCAACCAGTCCATTCCGAAGGAGATCAGCCCTGGGCTTTCTTTGGAAGGAATGATGCTAAAGCTGAAACTCCAGTACCTTGGCCACCTCATGGGAAGAGTTGACTCATTGGAAAAGACTCTGATGCCGGGAGGGATTGGGAGCAGGAGGAGGAGAAGGGGACGACAGAGGATGAGATGGCTGGATGGCATCACTGAGTCGATGGACGTGAGTCTGAGTGAACTCCGGGAGTTGGTGATGGACAGGGAGGCCTGGCGTGCTGCGATTCATGGGGTCGCAAAGAGTCGGACACGACTGAGCGACTGAACTGAACTGAACTGGGCCGCTCTGAGGAGAAGGTGGGAGGATCGTAGGTACCTTTTGACGGGCTGCATCCCTGCTGATTGGGAGGAAGTCAGGCTGGGCACTGGGTTCCCCGTCGTGCAGACGCATGCAGGCTGGAGCACAGGCTTTGGCCTCCCTCCCCAACCCCTCCCCACCCCAGTCTCAGTGCTTGCCTCTTTAATCACTTTATATCCAACACCCAATGCATCTACGCTACAGGTTCTCCTCAGCCTCGTCTCGGCTGGGATATTAGGGACATGCTGAGTGTGGGTCCGTGGAACATTGTTCTCTCTAGCGCAGGGGAGGAGAGTGACACTCTATATTAATGTAACTAATTAATGTAACAAGAGGCTGGGTTTGACCTCCCGGCCAGCAAACCCCCAAGATGATGTTGGGCCACCAGGCCACGTTTCCAGAGCAGCCATGCTGCACTCTCCCCATCTCAGACAAGAACAGGACTATCAGGGTGTATCGAAGACAGTTCCTCTCCTGGGGGCATTAATTAATTTCCTCCCCCTACCCCAGCTTCCAGAATTTCAAAGGCTCATGTCGCTGCTTGATCACCAGAGGGCACCATCAGCCTGGTTTCTGGAGTCTCTGCTGCTCTGAACAGAGAGAACTTAGCAGGTATGACCCTGTGAAATAAAACTAAGTATTTAGATCCATTTTAGAGTTGATAATTGGCTCATTGCTTTGAAGTAAGGCCACTAACAGTGAAATAAGGCAGGATTCCTTGATTCCTTCCTGCCTGATCTCAAGATGAATAAGAAACCAGGAGGCTGGTTTAAATGGTTTTCAGGGAACTAACTGGTGGCTCAGTGGTAAAGGATCCACCTACCAATGCATGAGAGGTGGGTCAGGAAGATCCCCGCCCCGCCACCCCGGAGCAGGAAATGGCAACCCACTCCAGTACTCTTGCCTGGAGAATCCCATGGACAGGCTTCAGTCCATGGGGTCACAAAGAGTCAGACGTGACTTAGGAACTAAACAACAAGAAGAAGGCACTGATAATTCCAGGCATACAGACAAATAGTGATTCTGGGCGTGAGAAGCACGTGGCTTTCTATGGAAGTTGAGTAAGGCTTGGAAATAACTTCAGGGAGAAGCACTTCTGAGATCTGCCTCTTCATTCACCTCGAAAGATTCATCCTTTCCCTGGCCCTGAAGAGCCAGCATTCCATCAGGCCTCTGGCATCCAGCACTGTCCCCAGAGCCTCTCTCTCCAGGGGGTCCCCACGGGGATCAACTCAGCCATCAGGACTCTTCTGTTGGGCGTATTTTTGAATCCACCTGACCCACAGTAGGTTTATGGAGAAGGCACTTGTTAAGCAAACGAACACTGCAAAGATTGCTAAGGTGTGTGAGCCAAAGCTTTTGGTCCACAACTTTTCATTGTGTGTAAACAGACTGAATTTATAAATGAGTCCCAACAGGGCCATAAAAGTTGGTCTCAGGGCCAGCTGGGAAATGCTGGTAGCCTTCACTTGGAAACGCTGGTAGATGTTATGGTTTAGAAGATAATAAAAATACATTTAGAAAATCCGAAACTCAAACTCTCTGTTCATTCACCCACCATTCAATTAATAACTCTTGAAACACTGCTTTCCACTGTGTTCCATAGGCGCCCCTTTACCCTGGGCTCTTCAATGTCTTATGGGGGATAAGTATATATGAAAGGGAACTGCTGTGCAGTAGGGTAAGGACTGGAATGTAAACAGTGCTTCTGGAAGAAAGGAAGAGAACAACGCGGTCTGGAGGGTGAAAGACACCTTTCTCCTTCCATCATTCTCTACCTGACCATGCTCTCATTCACTCTGCACATATTCATTGCATGGCATCCGGTTAGCAGGTATGTGAGTACACAGGCATCCATGACAAGGTGTGCATAAATTGGGGCCCTATAAGCTCTCTTTGCAAGAAAAATGACAAACGCAGACAGCATATTAAAAAGCAGAGACGTCACTCTGCAGACAAAGATCCGTCTAGTCAAAGCTATGGTTTTTTCCTGTAGTCATGTACAGATACGAAAGTTGGCTGAGCACCAGAAAAATGGATACTTTCGAACTGTTGGAGAAGACTCTTGAGAGCCTCTTGGACTGCAAGGAGATCAAACCAGTTCATCCTAAAGAAAATCAACCCTGAATACTCATTGGAAGGACTGATGCTGAAGTTGAAGCTCCAATACCATGGCCACCTGATTGATGTGAAGAGCTGACTCATTGGAAAAGAACCTGGTGCTGGGAAAGACTGAAGGCAGGAGGAGAAGGGGACGACAGAGGATGAGATGGTTGGATGGCATCACCGACTCAATGGACGTGAGTTTGAGCCGACTCTGGGAGATGGCGAAGGACAGGGAGGCCTGGCGCGCTGCAGTCCATGGATCATAAAGAGTCAGACATGACTTACTGATTAAACAGCAACAAGCTCTCAAAACTACCCAGCGGACACACCTGGGTAGGACAAGTCCCTCCCGGAGGAGGAACCTCTGGCAGACTCCTCCTGTTCGCATGGAGCTGACACTCCTGTCTTTCCTTTTGACTTGAGAGGTGTTTCTTTTTCTCTTTTTGATCATATTCATAGAAGGAAATGGATTGTACTTCTCTATAGGGGGAGCAGAAACAGTATTTCTCCTGAGGGCCACCGACTCATGGAGAAGTTGAGGAAAGAGAAAATGAATCCAGAAAAGTCAAATGCAAGTGTCAGAAACCCAGCCTGAGCAAGCGTACACTGCAATTAGGGTCCGTCAGAAATCACTCTTGCTATGACTCATAGAAGGGAAAGAGCATCTGATCATGTTAGCCTTGGGCTTGCGTCTGGGGACCTCAGTAGCTGGAAGCAACTTTCGAGTTACTCAAAACTGCAAGTGACAGGCACCTGACTGAAACTAGCTTCAGCTGAAGAAGGCAGGGGTGAACTACAGACGGTGGCTCTCGAGACTCCTTCCCTCAAGGCTCTCCTCTCACCCTCACCTCTCTGGGGTGTGGGCTCCATTCTCTACTCCAGAGAGCTCGTTTTCTCTAGATGACGGGAACCAAAGTTGCTGGCAGTTCTTTGCTGACATCTTTTCAGCTTTGCCTGTGTAGTGTAAAGTGGTCTTCCTTCCTAAGTTCTCTTAGAGAAATCTGGGTGTAGATCCAGATTGGCTCAGCAACTCATCTTTCTCCAACCGCAGACCAATCACAGAGGTGAGGGGGGACGGGTCGAGTACCAAGGCTGGCCCAACCTCGGTTCTACACCTCTCCCTATGTCTGGGGTGAGCGTGCTTGGGAGCAGAGGCTCAGAAAGCACTTTGAAATTTGTATTGCCATTCTGTGTGGTGTAGGGGGCTTTCCAGGTGGCACTAGTGGTAAAGAACCCACCTGCCAATGCAGGAGATGTAAAAGACGTGGGTTCGATCCCTGGGTTGGGAAGATCCCCTGGAGGAGGGCATGGCAACCCACTCCAGAATTCTTGCCTGGAGAATTCCATGGACAGAGGAGCCTGGCGGGCTATAGTCCATGGAGTCACACAGAGTCGGACACGACTGAAGTGACTAAGCACGCACGTGGTGTAGGGTACGTACTGATAACCTGACCAGGCCTCCTGTGGGCACAGTTCCTCTATCTTGTGATTATAATAGCTGCTTTTGGTGATCTCCATGATAGTCATCAGACTGTGAGTAGCTTATCCTCAAGAGAGGGGTTTAAAATTCAAGTTACCCCAGAAGCAGGAAGCTATGATTCCTTAAGGGCGTTAGCACAGACATCTCCAGATTTTAATGTCCTTGTTTTAAATTTTGAAAGAATCAATGTGTCCTCTGGCATATTACCAAAACAACTATTTTTAGTCGTGATTCATACCAACTCTACTTTCTTTCAGGTTTATCACTTGAACTAGGTTTTAAACATAATGAGATTCAGCATATGATCAGCAAAATTCCAAAGATGTTAACAGCGACTAAAGGAGTGGTTTGGGAAGGCAATTTACAACATTTACAGAGTTTTATTAAGTGTCAGACACATGCATTATATCTCACAGATCTCAACATTGGTATTTGAACCTCAAATTACTTTTATTAGGAATTTCTCCCCAAAACTCTCATGTGAGCTATAGCTGGCCCTATAGGAAGAAGAACAACAAAGACTTTAATGGGGAGACCTATTTACAAATACATGATTTTTTAAAACATAGTGTGATGAGAGGGAATTTAAATTATAACTTATTATAAATGTTTTGTCCAGCAGGAGAACTTGTTTATCACTTCTTCAGTCTGTCACTTTGGAGCATATCTTATTTCTTGGCATAAAGCCACATGGACAGTCCTCAGATATGTGAGTGCTCACTGGCCTTGGGCAGAGGGGCAAGTGTAATTGGATTTTTTGTGGCCGAGCAGAGATGCTTTTCCCAATGCTCCTTAGTACATCTGGTGATTTGGGAGCAGGATGGGGAATATGCAAGAGTTACAGTAGGAGGAGAAGAAATCAAGACTTCAGAGCACTTCCTTTCTGATTAGAATCTTTCTGATGGGTTGAGGTGGTCTCAACTAAAGTCCATGATGGAAAGGATCCCACAGATCCTTGAGGAGAAGGTGCAGGAAGGAGAGAGGGAGGGTCAGTGTATATTTGAGTCTGGGTGTCACTCTTGACTTTGACATCTTGTTAGAAAGGCAGAGTTGAGAACAGAGCTGGAGAACAAACATCAAAGCTTTAGCCAGAGAACCCAAACGTTTAAGAGCTAAATTTTGGAGAAAGAGGGAAAGGCTGGCTCCTTGGATTCGTTAAGTCTCTGAGGTTCTCAAACCGTTCACCTTGAGGTGGCAAGGAAGTAAAAGGAGAGAATAGGAGCAACTGGGGCTCTGTTAACAGCAAATGATTACTTGAATATTAAAAAGAGAGGAGACCTTATTGGAACATCAGGCAGGTCATACTAGAAATAGTGAAATGGTAAAAATATTAAAACATAGTAAAATAGAGATTTATCATCCACCTCAGATTTATAGGACTTCCCTGATAGCTCAGTTGGTAAAGGATCTGCCTGCCATGCGGGAGACCCAGGTTCGACTCCTGGGTCAGGAAGACTGTCACAGGTTTTAAAAATCAGTTTCTGAGTCAAGAAAGTTTTTGAAATGTCTATAATAGTGAGAAGAGGGAAATGCTATTAAATATTAGAAAAAATTTTTTTACAAAATGGGTAGCGCTTATGCTTTTAAAGATTACATATTTCAGGCCAAGGTAAGGATGCCTCCCCCAAGAACGTAGCCCAGTTCAAAACAAAAAGCTAGAAAACAAAAGAAAATGAAGCTGAAAATTCCAACCTGTTTGCAGTCTCCAATCTGTAACGGGTGGAGGCAGGCTCTCCCGGTTGAGTGTTGCTTTGCAAGGCGTTTTCATGGGCCTCGTTTCTTTTTGAGCAGCAGTGAGGGAGGAGACAGGAGCTGATCTGATTTATATAATAAAGCAGTGGGATTTTGAGATTCCCAGGACAATCTACAAGAGAAAGGGATGGTGGTGGTAGTGGTGAGGAAACAGGGCAGACGCTAGGAGGATGGAGAAGAGAGAGGACCAGTGAAAAGGTCTCAGAGGTGGGGTCCAGGGGGGACTGCCCGAGGACAAAGCCTCTAAAGTTACTTTATCAGTAACCTTCTGGGCCTTCTGGCTGTGTGACTTCTCTACGCCTGCAGTGTAGCGTGCCTAGCACACGTGGCATCCTGAGTGCTGGGGGAGCCAGGGAGCAAGGGATGATAACCACACTGAAGACAAGATAGCAAGAAGAAACAGAGAAGGATAAGGCAAGTGAGTTTTCCGCCTGAATAGGACCCTGGAACAAGAGGGAACCGGGAAACCTGCTCCTCCATGATTCCCCAGAAATATCGGGAGCAGGAAAATGCTGGTTTTCTCAGCATTAATCTGAGATGCAGGCTTCAGATGTTTTAAGGTGAGTTATTAACAAAAGGATGCTCCCACAAGGACAGCAAGGTTCGCAGGCATCCAGATGGTTGGCCCTTCCATCAGGCAACCGTTCCTCAGGCTCCCTGCTAGGGATTTCTCATGGGTTTCTTCATTAATTTCCTTAGAGACATTTGACTATCTGGGTCTAAAACATGTTAGTACACCCGGAAGATACCCGGCATGGATTGAGTTTTTCTAAATGAATGAATTTCAGAAACAGGGATTTGATGGGAGCCAGAGAGAGAGCTGGGTTTCCCAGGAGGTGCTAATGGTAAAGAACCAACCTGCCAATGCAAGAGACGTAAGAGACATGGGTTTGATCCCTGGGTCGGGAAGATCCCCTGGAGGAGGGCATGCAACCCACTCCAGTGTTCTTGCCTGGAGAATCCCATGGACAGAGGAGCCTGGTAGGTTACAGTCCATGGGGTCACAAAGGGTTGGACATGACTGAACGACTAAGCAAGCACTTAGCATACAGGCATGCAGGGAAAGAGCCAGGAACAACCAGGTTAAGTATGCCGCCTATGTATTTGAGTTTTATAAGAGTCTCGAATGAAACAGTCCTTTGGACAGATGCTGTGAAGATCTCTTCCAGTTTGTGTGTGTGTGTGTTGGGGGGTGGGGGAGAATGGCAGCTTGAATTAATTGGCCTCAGTTATTGGTTTGCTTTCATCTGCAGCCACGTAAGAAAGATAACCCCAGGACTGTGCTAATTGTAGAGTCATCAGAACAATTTGTTAAAAGGTAAGCCTTGCTGGTGGAGTCCTAGGGATTCTGTAAACATTTTGTCAGTTTGCACATTTTGCAGACAACCTTTAAGGAAACATCTGCTTGTTTAATGGGCTTCCTTGGGTGAGCTCTGTCCTGGGAGACACTGACTCCAGCTTTTAATCCTCCTTGCATTCGAACTGATGGCCTCTAATGTTTTTTTTCGGCCATTAATCACATGGCCAATGCAACCCGTCTTGCTGGAAACTTGGAGGCTACGGTCAGGGCTGGTCCCAGATGGTTTTCTGGAGAATGGCCACCGTGAGCAGCCCCTCCCCTTCCCTGGAAACTGCCCCCCACCCCTGCCCCCTCAATACGTGACTCCTCTGTTCTCCCGTTCTCTCGCCTGGAATGAATGACACTGTTGAAGTAGGTGAGCACTCCGGCAAAGAAATTAGTAGAACAGGGCATTTATTCCAAAGGAATAGCTGTATGCCTTGCTAAAAAGTATTATGGAATCCTTTCTAACAAAAGTACTTTTAAGAATGTTGGACTTCCCTAGTGGGGCAGTAGATAAGGATCTGCCTGCCAGTGCAGGAGACATGGGTTCNAAGTAGGTGAGCACTCCGGCAAAGAAATTAGTAGAACAGGGCATTTATTCCAAAGGAATAGCTGTATGCCTTGCTAAAAAGTATTATGGAATCCTTTCTAACAAAAGTACTTTTAAGAATGTTGGACTTCCCTAGTGGGGCAGTAGATAAGGATCTGCCTGCCAGTGCAGGAGACATGGGTTCGATCCCTGGTCCAGGAAGATTCCACATGCCGTGGAGCAACTAAGCCCGTGGGCCACAACTCCTGAAGCCGGGGCACTCTAAGGCCCTCAGGCCAAAAGTCCTGAGCCTGTGTGCTGCAAAGACTGAAGCCTGCTCGTTTAAAGCCTGTGCTCCAAACAAGAAGCCCCTTCAATGAGAAGTCCAAGCACATGATGAAGAGCAGTCCCCAACCCGGTCCCCCACCGCCTGCAGCAACTAGGAAAAGCCCTTGCATAGCAACAGAGACCCAGCAGCTCCCCCAGATTTTTACAGGGGCAACCCACAACACACACACACACACACACACACCCTTTGAACAACAGTTTTCCAAAAGAATATTTGTACTATGTAGCATAAGGCATGCTGATATTTCCTATCCTATTGTATTTTATTCTATCTCATTCCATTCTGTGCTTTCAGTGAAAAAAAGCTGCAGGCCATGACTCATGACTCTGATGTGATAACCCACTAATGTGTTACAACCCACAGTTTGTAAAACATTGTAATCTGGAGCATTTGGAATTGGGTCACAATATTAAAATCCCATTTGTTTTTAATCCAGCATGCCTGGAAAGTGATTAGAAGACATTAATAAGGCTCTCTACACTCCGATCAGTCCTCTTTCTGATCTAAACAAATCAGCCTTTCGAATCACGTTGAATCTGACGAAGGGGCAGCCCTCTTTCTCTTACCTGGCTGAACAGGAGTTGGGAGGACATGGTTTTGCAACCCAGCGCTTGTTCCGGTGCTGCCACCAACAGTGAGACCCTGTTCAGGATACACCTCAGCCTCTTTTTCTAGTCTGTAAAATAATAATGTTGCTAACACTTAAGA
>SJYX01004099.1:153203-169308 GCA_006410675.1 Oreotragus oreotragus | reverse complement strand
CTGTGGTCATGTATGGATGTGAAAGTTGGACTGTGAAGAAAGCTGAGCGCCGAAGAATCGATGCTTTTGAACTGGGGTGTTGGAGAAGACTCTTGAGAGTCCCTCAGACTGCAAGGAGATCCAACCAGTCCATTCTGAAGGAGATCAACCCTGGGATTTCTTTGGAAGGAATGATGCTAAAGCTGAAACTCCAGTACTTTGGCCACCTCATGCGAAGGGTTGACTCATTGGAAAAGACTCTGATGCTGGGAGGGATTGGGGGCAGGAGGAGAAGGGGACGACCGAGGATGAGATGGCTAGATGGCATCACGGACTCGATGGACGTGAGTCTGAGTGAACTCCGGGAGATGGTGATGGATAGGGAGGCCTGGCGTGCTGCGATTCATGGGGTCGCAAAGAGTTGGACACGACTGAGCGACTGAACTGAACTGAACTGAAAGAATTTATACTTTTCTTTTTTCCCCCATGTTCAAAATGCAAAACAAAAGAAAAAAACAAACAAAAAAAAGGTATCTCAAGATATTACATAAACAGCAAAATTGAAAGCATTTCTACAGGTTAATTCTCAAGCACAAAGTGCAATTATCATAGAGTACATACTGCAAGCTAAAAGTAGTGACAGACCAAATACAGTTTTGTATGTAAGTGAAGAGACAATGTTTGAATTTCTAAAGAAGTTCCTTTATTTTTTCTACTTCTTTTTTTCATAAAATACTCAATCTCAAGAGATCTGTCAATCACTAAAACAGTGAGCAAGAATCCTTCTTGAGATATTTCCGTACCATTTCATCCTTCTTCCTTCTTTTCTCCACATGATCTACACTGCCTTTTGCCTTGTCTCTTCTCTTTACCTCTTCCTTCCATTTATATTCAGCACAGAAGAGGAATACAGGCTATCTTTACACAGACATAATAGGGTACTATAATACCTACTAAAATATTTTAAGTGAAGTGTTACCTAAATCTATTCATTTCTATTTTGAAAATTCCTTAAACTCCAATTTCAGAAGCTTCTTGTATCAGTAAGAATCTCAAATTAATTTATAATCATTACACAAACTATATTCTGGACTGAGTTAAAACAATGACTTCATATGAAATGCTCTACCATTTGGAGTTTATGTCTGGGTGTTGAAATTAATGTAAAACTAAGACTTTTATTGTGTAATGTGACATGCACATGTTAGCATGAACAAAAAAGATAACTAAACGAACCGTTAACTTATATGAAATACTGCATGCATGAGTGCTCAGTAGTGTCCAACTCTTTGCGACCCCATCTACTGTAGCCCACCAGGCTTCTTTGCCCACAGGATTTTCCAAGAAGAATACTGGAATGGGTTGCCATTCCTTCTGCAGGGAATCTTCCCAATCCATGGATCAAACCCACATTTCCTAAGTCTTCTGGTGGATTCTGTACCACTGAGCCACCTGGGAAGCTATTATATGAAACATTAAATACATTATAAAATGCCTGTTTTTAAGAAGGTTCAAGTATGTGTAAGGTAGTAAATAAGATATTTTGAATAATGCATTATTTTCATTTAAAATTAGAATATGATAAGTAGGCATAATATATATGAACTTGGCTTTTAAAATTTGATGACTCAGAAGAAATTTTTAAATCTTTTCCTGTGCTGTGCTTAGTCACTCGGTCACGTCCAACTCTTTGCAACCTGATGGTCTATAGCCCACCAGGCACCTCTGTTCATGAGGATTCTTCAGGCAAGAATATGGAGTGGGTTGCCATGTCTTCCTCCAGGGGACCTTCATCTTACATGAAAACAATGATTATGAGTAAGAACTCTTACCTTATATGAAAATATCACAAGAATATTTATCTCAAGAGCTGAACAAATCATTATTTACTACAAATGAATCAGTATTTTTAAGGATTTACAAACCTTTTTAAAATTAAATTCTGAAAAAGTTTTACCTTCATGTGATTTTTCAAAGGATCCAAAAGATTGAAATGAATATTGCACTTTGGACAGGCTCTTGGGAAAGGTGTTCCATTTTTAGACTGATTTGATGAAGTATTTGTACCTAAAATAAATTCAAAATACATATGATTCAAAATTCATTACTCTTTAACCTTCAAAAACCACTATTAATCACTTGTACTACAATTTCTACAATTCATATATAAATACTATAATTTCTTTTTATATGCCACATTTCATATTTACCTTTTGATGGCATAGCCTGGGAAGATGTCACTGAAAGAGATTTAACTGAAGAAAATACAGCTGAGGAATTTGTTCCAGAAATGCCTTCACTGGGTTTAGACTTTTTTGGGTTAACACTGTTTACTTCAGAAGTAGAAGGACGTTTTGATAAAAATGAGCTTTCATTCATACCTACAATGATTTAAATAGTGGAAAAATATTTTTAAAGTCTTCAGAATATTGCTTACAACTAAGTAAAAATACTTAGCTAAATTAAAAAATACTTTGGAGTCAAATTAAAAGTAATATAATCAACATATCATACAAGTAACAATAAATAATGGCAAAAATTGATGTGATCTAAAGTTAGGGGGTAAAAAGAAACTACAAAATATCTATTATATATAATATATACTCAAATAGTTCATAAAATACCTTTTTATGTGAGAAAATAATAAATATGGCTTGAAATAAATATATAAATAACTACTATGAAAGAAGGCAGAGCAAAAATATGTCAAGCAAAAAGAAAACTTAAAACACAAAGCATATGCCAAACTAAGTTCCCACAAATGAATTAACTTTAGTTGCTTAAGTAAATGCGTTTGTTTTTAAAAAAAAATTTTAGAGAGAGACTTTAGAAGCTTTTTATTTAACAACTTAAAATATCTTATGAAAAGTTAGCTTTGTCCACTTAACAAAGAGGTGGTCTACTCACGGCTTTCAAAAAACTCAACATTCAAAAATGAAGATCCTGGCATCCGATCCCATTACTTCATGGCAAATAGATGGGGAAACAGTGGAAACAATGACAGACTTTTTTGTCTTGGGCTCCAAAATCACTGCAGATGGTGACTGCAGCTGTGTATTAAAAGATGCTTCTTTCTTGGAAGAAAAGCTATGACAAACCTATTACTTTGCTGACAAAGGTCCATCTAGTCAAAGCTNGGACAGACTGAGCGACTTCACTTTCACTTTTCTCTTTCATGCATTGGAGAAGGAAATGGCAACCCACTCCAGTATTCTTGCCTGGAGAATCCCAGGGATGAGGGAGCCTGGTGGGATGCCGTTTATGGGGTCACACAGAGTCGGACACGACAGAAGTGACTTAGCAGCAGCAGCAGCAGCATTATTATTATACTATTTATACTATATTATACTATTATTATTGTTACTACTACTATTACTATTATTACAAAATGAATTGTAAATGTATGTATCTGATTTTGTTTCTTTGCCTTGAGAGGATTTTTTAAAAAAACTAAAGTGTAATTGACATTTAACATTGTATTAGTTTCAGGTGTACAATATAGATTGAATAGTTATGTGTATGTATATATATCTTAAAATGGTATAATGTCTTTTTTCCCTCTACTTTTAGCCATTTGCAAAATATGTGAATTGTCATTTGAAACAGAGCATATCCTTTTACAACATATGAAGGACAATCATAAACCTGGTGAAATGCCATATATTTGCCAGGTATATACATATTTTATTCTATACATCGTGTTTGGTTGGTTTGTTATTTGTTTTGGTTACAAGATTTAAACCTATTAAGCCAGGCTTCCCTGATGGCTCAGATCATAAAGAATGTGCCTGTAGTGCGAGAGACCTGGGTTTGATCCCTTGGTTAGGAAAATCCCCTGGAGAAGGGAATGGCTACCCACTCTAGTATTCTTGCCTGGAGAATTCCATGGACAGTGGAGCCTGGCAGGCTACAGCCCACAGGGTTGCAAAGAGTTGGACACAACTGACTTTTACTTTCAGGCCAGGCATCAGCAAATTTTTTGTATAAAGGGCAAGATAATAAATATTCAGGTTTTGATGATCATAGGTTTCTTTTGGAACAAATCAACTCTGCCATTGTAGCACAGAGGCAGTCATAGACAATAAATAAACAAATGGATGTGACTGTGTTTCAATAAACTTTATTTATGGACACTGAAGTTTGAATTTTATATAATTTCCTGTGTTATCGTATATATTCTTTTATTTTTTAACCATTTTAATAAAATTAGTTACTAAAATGAAAATCTTTTTTTTTTTTAATTCTCTGTGCCGAAGTTGCTCACTTTATTTTTATTTTTTTAATATTCTTTAATAACTTATTGGTAGAAAGTCTATTGGCGTAACTCATATAAAGTTGGAATTGACCCTTAGGCCATTGTTTGTACATTCCTGTATTAGACAAAGAAAAAGCCCTGTGGCAGAAAGACAAAACATAGACTTATCTTAACCTATAGGGAAGAATATAGGCGTACAAAGGGAAATATGAAATGCTTTTAGTTCAGAGGACCATACCAAATGCTTTGGGACAAGTTCTTTTTCAGAATTTGGAGAAATGGGAAAGTAAGGTAAAAATAAACTGTCATTCCATAGCCTGGAGACCATTCATAATCTAAGAAAAGACGCTGTTTTATGTAGCAATAAGAAGGAACTTTATAGGACCAGAGGTGTCAGAGTTTGATAATTAAAGTCAAGACTGGGGGTGATAAAAAATATCTGATAAAAAAAGAGAATCTAGTTATATTTGGGGAAGTATCCTTAAGCTTTGAAAACTAACTCTCCTGTTTCAAAGATTATCTTTTGATGTTTTTATTAATAGGATTCTAGATTATGTAGGCATTAGACTGAATTAATAGTACATAGTGTTCTTCTGAATAAGTGACCTATCATTGTTACTTTGAAATTGGATATCATTATAAATTTTCAGACTAAACCAGATTTTTTTTTTGTAGGTTTGCAATTATAGATCATCATCATTTTCTGATGTAGAAACTCATTTTAGAACATCTCATGAAAACACCAAGAACTTGCTATGTCCATTTTGTCTCAAAGTTATTAAAATTGCAACACCCTATATGCATCATTATATGAAGCATCAGGTGAGATCTGCCATTTCTTATTTATTTATGTTGTTTTAGAGAAAAGATAGATTATGACTTAGCACATTGTTTAGATTTGTTCTGCAGGGGAAGCAGCATTCTTCCAAATGACATGATTAAGTTACAATTTATGCTAAGTTACTGGTGAAACTCTCACTTCTTTTCCTTGCTTCCTTTCTGGTGATACTATGGTTCATACATGATAATTCTGAAAGATAGTTAGAAATACTAGGAAATCTTGAATTGAAGGAAAAAAGAGAAGATGAGTGGAAGAATATCCAAAAGAATGGGTATTTCAGAGGCTAAGAGTAGGACTGGGGCAGGTAATTATCAGGAGCAGGGGAAAAGATGAGTTTGAACTGATAAAGAAAAGGTTGATGACTCATAATCGTGTTTTCTTCTTTCTCTTCAAACTGTATTTCCACTTTTAGCCCCATATTATAAGAAGACATGTTGACATCATTGACCAAGAATGGTCTTTTATAGCTGTGCAGAAAATAGTAGTGATACTTACTGCTGATATATGAACTCTGACAGAGAACTATATTTAGTTCTACTATGTAATTTTGGGGACCCAGTATTAGTGCTTATACCTGTGTCTTGAATTCTGATATTATGCTTACTGGTTCTTGAAGCTTACTGGTTCTATGCTTCCTGAAGAAATTAAGTCATCCTTTGTTTGGGCTGAAAAGTTTAATGCAACACTGCTCCTGTTCTTAAATAATTGAAAGAACACTAACAGTGCCTTTGCCAAAACCAGAAGTCAGTGGATTTATTGAATCTGATCATGTTACCAACTTGCCACCTCACTGATTAGTTCAATGCATTTTCTTGTTACTGATTAAACTGGCATGTCAGTTTTTTCAGCATTGGTGCTTACCTTGCTTTCCATTCTAGTCATTAGATAATCATGAAATTGTCTTGTGGTTTTTCATTGGAAAAGATCATAAATGTAGAATTTCCTAATAAATTTGGGATCACCTGTGCTGTGACTGACAAAATGTCACTGTGTTCTGACAAAGTGTGGTCCACTGGAGAAGGAAATGGCAAACTACTTGCCACAAAGTATTCTTGCCTTTAGAACCCCATGAACGGTATGAAAAGTCAAAAAGATAGAACACTGAAAGATGAACTGCCTAATAGCTACTGGAGATCAGTGGAGAAATAACTCCAGAAAGAATGAAGAGAAGGAGCCAGAGCAAAAACAGCACCCAGTTGTGGATGACTGGTGATGGAAGCGAGGTCCAATGCTGTAAAGAACAATATTGCATAGGAACCTGGAATGTTAAGTCCATAAATCAAGGCACATTGGAAGTGGTCAAACAGGAGATGACAAGAGTGAACGTTGACATTTTAGGAATCAGTGAACTAAAATGGACTGGAATGGGTGAATTTAACTCAGATGACCATTATATCTACTACTGTGGGCAAGAATCCCTTAAAAGAAATGGAGTAGCCATCATAATCAACAAAAGAGTCCGAAATGCAGTACTTGGATGCAGTCTCAAAAACGACAGAATGATCTCTGTTCGTCTCCAAGGCAAACCATTCAGTATCACAGTAATCCAAGTCTGTGCCCCAACCAGTAATGCTAAAGAAGCTGAAGTTGAATGAATAGTTCTATGAAGACCTACAAGACCCTCTAAAAAAACACCCAAAAAAGATGTCCTTTTCATTATAGGGGACTGGAATGCAAAAGTAGGAAGTTAGGAAACACCTAGAGTAACAGAAAAATTTGGCCTTGGAGAACAGAATGAAACAGAGCTAAAGTTAATAGAGTTTTACCAAGAGAACGCACTGATCATTGCAAACACCCTCAACAACACAAGAGAAGACTCTCCACATGGACATCACCAGATGGCCAACACTGAAATCAGACTGATTATAGTCTTTGCAGCCAGAGGTGGAGAAGCTCTATACAGTCAGCAAAAACAAGACTGAGAGCTGACTATGGCTCAGTTAATGAACTCCTTATTGCCAAATTCAGACTTAAATGGAAGAAAATACGGAAAACCACTAGACCATACATGTATGACCTAAATCAAATCCCTTACGGCTATACAGTGGAAGTAAGAAATAGATTTAAGGGACTGGCTCTGATAGAGTGTCTGATGAACTATGGATGGAGGTTTGTGACACTGTACAGGAGACAGGAATCAAGACCATTCCCAAGAAAAAGAAATGTCTGTCTGAGGAGGCCTTACAAATAGCTGTGTGAAGAAGAGAAGCAAAAAGCAAAGGAGAAAAGGAAAGATATACCCTTTTACATGTAGAGTTCCAAAGAATAGCAAGGAGAGATAAGACAGCCTTCCTCAGTGATCACTGCAAAGAAATAGAGGGAAACAATAGAATGGGAAAGACTAGAGATCTCTTCAAGAAAATTAGAGATACCAAGGAAACATTTCATGCAATGATGGGCTCACTAAAGGACAGAAATGGTATGCACTTAACAGAAGCAGAAGATACTAAGAAGAGGTGGCAAGAACACACAGAAGAACTGTACAAAAAAGATCTTAACGACCCAATAATCACGATGGTGTGGTCACGCACCTAGAACTAGACATCCTGGAATGTGAAGTCAGGTGGGCCTTATTACTGTAAACAAAGCTAGTTAGAGGTGATGGAATTCCAGTTGAGCTATTTCAAATCCGGAAAGATGATGCTGTGAAAGTGCTGCACTCAGTATGCCAGCAAATTTGAAAAAGGCAGCAATGGCTACAGGACTGGAAAAGGTCAGTTTTCATTCCAATCCCAAAGAAAGGCAATGCCAGAGAATGCTCAAACTGCCACACAATTGCACTCCTCTCACACACTAGTAAAGTAATGCTCAAAATTCTCCAATTAAAATAAATTTATATTAAAAAAAAATTATCCAAGCCAGGCTTCAACAATACATGAACCATGAACTTCCAGATGTTCAAGCTGGTTTTTGAAAAGGTAGAGGAACCAGAGATCAAATTGCCAACATCTGTTGGGTCATCAAAAAGGCAAGAGAGTTCCAGAAGAACATCTATTTCTGCTTTATTGACTATGACAAAGCCTTTCACTGTGTGGATCACCACAAAGTGGGGAAAATTCTGGAAGAGATGGGAATACCAGACCACCTGACCTGTCTCTTGAGAAATCTGTATGCAGGTCAGGAAGCAACAGTTAGAACTGGACATGGAACAACAGACTGGTTCCAAATAAGAAAAGGAGTACATCAAGGTATATATTGTTACCCTGCTTATTTAAATTCTATGCAGAGTACATCATGAGAAACACTGGGCTAAATGAAGCACTAGCTGGAATCAAGATTGCCAGGAAAAATTATCAGTAACCTCAGATATGCAGATGACACCACCCGTATGGCAGAAAGCGAAGAAGAACTAAAGAGCCTCTTGAGGAAAGTGAAAGAGGAGAGTGTAGAAGTTGGCTTAAAGCTCAACATTCAGAAAAGGAAGATCCTGGCATCTGTTCCCATCACTTCATGGCAAACAGATGGGGAAATAGTAGAAGACTTTATTTTTGGGGGGCTCCAAAATCACTGCAGATGGTGACTGCAGCTATGAAATTAAAAGACGCTCCTTGGAAGAAAAGTTATGACCAAACTAGACAGCATGTTTAAAAGCAGAAACATTACTTTGCCAACAAAGGTCCATCTGCTGCTGCTGCTGCTAAGTCATCCATCTAGTCAAGGCTATGGTTTTTCCATTAGCCATGTATGGATATGACAGTTGGACTATGAAGAGAGCTGAGCGCCAAAGAATTGATGCTTTTGAACTGAGGTGTTGGAGAAGACCCGAGAGTTCCTTGGACTGCAGAGAGATCCAACCAATCCATCCTAAAGGAAATCAGTCCTGAATATTCATTGGAAGGACTGATGTTGAAGCTGAAACTCCAATACTTTGGCCACCTGATGTGAAGAGCTAACCCATTTGAAAAGACCTTGATTCTGGGAAAGATTGAAGGCAGGAGGAGAAGGGGATGACAGAGAATGAGATGGTTGGATGGCATCACTGACTCAGTGGACATGAGTTTGAGTATACTCCTGGAGTTGGTGATGGACAGGTAGGTCTGACATGCTGTAGTCCATGGGGTCTCAAAGAATTGGACGTGACTGAGTGACTGAACTGAATGAACTTTGCTGTGACTGGGGATGCTACCTATCTTTGAGAAGTTCTGGCAAGATCTCTCTATTTTGTGTTTCCCCAGCAGTGTTCCATCAGATGTTCATAGATGTCCCCCTCCAATTGCTACTGGTAAATAAATTTGGTGAAGCACAGATTTACAAAATTAAATTGTTCTTTTTTAAAATAGGACTCCTCAGAAATTTTAATATGCTAATGGACATTGTACATCTCTAAACAAGGATATAGTGTGTATTCTCCAGATTTATTTGGCCATTGAACCCTTTATTTGCACAGTATTTATTAACATTTTTTGAAGAACAGAATTTGAGAAATGCTATTGTTGGCACTCTATATTTCATCTTTGGCCTTTAATTTTGAAAGGGAGAATGAAATATAAAACCGTTTTATTTCGTTATGGGGCTTTTAACATCATTTTCCTTTATGTTTTATTAAGCTCCAGAGTGAGATTAATATTAAGAATAGGGAAGAATAGTAATTATGAAAGAGGTATGTGGGCCGACCATGTGAACTGTGTGATTTGTAATCAGTTTTTCTACCCTAAGTTTTGTTATCACTTGCCATGAGTGTACAGTTCTCCTTTTTTGTTTATTTTGAGAGCCTTGGAATTAGATAGCCAGAAGTTAGGAGGGTGAAAATCTATTAATAAGAAGGATCATCAGGCATCCTTCAAGATATTTATAATTTGTGTGATTATTTACAAAAGATTGGGAAATTATAGCTGAGCAATTAGTCCAATATGAAATAATGAGAATTATTGACTCTCTGGCTCATTTTATTGTTTTAGATGACTTTGGTTGTAACTTCTGTTTAAGACAATATATTATTATGTCTTGGGTGATTTTAGAGCTAACAATCCAGTTTTTATGACTTTTAAGAAATAATGAAAGTGATTTTGTATGTGTTAAATATGTTCATTAGATCTTTAATAAAAACAGTTGAAGTATTCGGTTAACATCTATGCAGTCATTTACCTTCTAACAGTAACAGGTACTTTACATTTATTATCTTATTGCGTTCTCACACTCAGTTGTGGCTAGAGCAGAGCAGTAAAGTAATAAGAGGGAAAGTAGTAGGAAATAAGGTTGTAGCAATAGATTGCAGGCCAACTCATATAGAACCTTATAAATCAGAATCAGGACATTGGAAAACTGTCAACGTTTTAAGCAGGTGAACGATCTGCCATGTTTTAAGATCATTGACTGCTGGGAGGAGACTAGACCATAGGGAAAAAAGAACATGAAAGGGAGAACAAAGGAGGTTATTATTAGTCAAGATGGGTGTTTTGGATAAGTATGGTAGTGGTGGTTGGAGGTAATAAGTGGAAATACTATGACAGTTTTTGAAGGTAGAACTGACAGGCTTTACTAATGGGTTGGATATGGGATGTGAGAGAGAGTGACCAAGTTTTTTGTCCTAAGCAACTGTAAGAATGGAATTTTCATCTATTGTCATGTGATGAAGATTGAGGAGTAGATGTATTTTGGGGGGCAGGAAGGGAGGGAGGAAGTCTGGAATTCTATTTTGTCCCTGTTGGTTTAAAATGCATACAAGTAGTGATGTCAGGTGGATTTTCCAGGTGCCACTAGTGGTAAAGAACCTGGCTGCCAATGCAGGAGAGATGTGAGACCTGGGTTCAATCACTTTGTTGAGATCCTCTCTACATGATGACATGGCGACCTACTCCAGTATTCTTGCCTGGAGAATCCCCATGGACAGAGAAGCCTGGCGGGCTACAGTCCATGGGGTCACAAAGAGTCGGACATAACTGAAGCAACTTAGCATACACCCACACACAGTGATGAGTAGGCAGTTGGATACAAGATATTTAAAGCCATGAAATGAAGAGATAACCTAAGAAGTGATTATAGATAGAGAAAAGATTTCTGGGTACTGAATTCTGGAGAACTTTTTTCTGTCATTGTAACTTGGTATCTGTTTCTTGCCCAAGTTTTCTCTTTCTCTTCCTCCTCTTTCAGTGTATATGAGTGAATTAAAATTGCCCGTATCTCCAATATAATCTAATGTATCACATTTCTAAAAATAGTCTTAATTTGTACCTAAAATAGTAGTGCAAACACATTTATATGTTGCTTTGAACTTTGTAAAGAATTTTATGAAATATCTAATGTGTGCCAGTACTGTGCTAGATACTTCTCAATGTATTATCTGTTTGAATTTTGTAGATGATTGATTGTGTAAATGTGTAAATGGAAGTAGTGATGTATCTGGCAGATCATAACTTCAGAGAAACCATTCTTCTGAGTTTATATGTTGCTTCAGTTTTATTTATATATATATATATACACACACATATATACTTTTTAAATTAATGAGAGCATAAAAGTAAAGATTGTAATTGATATTGTATAGTAGAAAGAACATTGGATCAGGTGTCTGGCCTTGTCACTGAATAGCTATGGGAAGGGATTTAGATTTTTCTTGGGTCCTGTTTCCCATCTGTGGAAAAATAATAGGATTAAGTTTGAGGAGGGATTCAGTCAAGGGGTCTCAACAGTAAGTAGATTGGGAATAGTTGTTTTGATTTATGCCTCCATATCCACACTATTCAGTGCTGTAGCCTCTAGCCATATGTAGCTATTTAAACTTAAATTATTTAAAATTTGGTTGCTCAGTTGCACTTGGCACATTTCAAGTGCTCAATAACCACATATGTCTAGTTGCTACTGTTTTGAACAGTGCAGCTCAATTACATTTCATCATTGAAGAAAGTTTTATTAGACAGCACTGCTTTATACAACCATTGTTCTAACAGGATTCTTTGAAATATGTAGTTAGGTATTTGAACTTATTTTTCCATCTTGCCAACAAACTGGAAATAGCAAAAATTAAAATTAATTTCTTCTTTTATGGGATAAAAATGCATGTAGCTCATTTTTACACTATCGTGTGTCTAAGTACTTTAAAATTATAACCAGAAGAGCTTTCATAGCAGTATTAAGAAATTTTCATTAGAATCTATCGATGACACCTTTCATGTTCAATTTCTGTATAGAAACAAATGTTTTTGAAAACTAAATGCTAATAATTAAAAAATAGTAATATTTTGCTATTATGTGTAACAGGAGATGTAAAATACTAGTTTTAAAATTATTTAGTATCGTTAAAATTAAAGTGGCTTCAGGATGCAGGATTTGTGGTTGTAGAAACTGTTTTTCTCCCCTCTTTCTGGTTCCTAAACAGAAAAAGGGAATACATCGTTGTACAAAATGCAGACTGCAATTTTTAACATGCAAAGAGAAAATGGATCACAAGACTCAGCATCATCGAACATTTATAAAACCTAAACAACTAGAAGGATTGCCTCCTGGAACAAAAGTGAGTTCAAATATGTTGTATTTTACCATTTTGTATGATAATAGACATTAACTCCTGCCTGGTTTTATTTGTTGGATATAATACTTTAAAAATGATTTGTGATTTAATTAAGACTTTAATTTTAAATTTCACCATTCCTATGTTTAGAGGGAAAATGCCTAACCATTGCTTTTTGGTCAATAGTGTGTGCAAGTCTAGAGTGGTATTCCTTTGTAAAAAGTGTAACTAGATTAACTATTCTGGAGGCAGTGGGTTGTATCAGTGTTACATAGGCTATTTTTGAGCTATTCCTGTTGGCAGTGTATTTGTCATTTTTATCTGTTGAACTGTAAGATGCTTGAGGTTAGGAATCATGTTTTATTTATCATTGCATCCTCAGCCATCTGGTATAGTGCCTGTTGAATGCTATAGGTTCTCAGGTGTTTATTGAAGGTATTAGTGAGTCTACTCTTAGAGACGCAAGTTCTGCTGCTGGATAGCATTATGTTTTAAGTGAACCAACACATGTCTGACTGCATACTGATGATTGTAATTTACTTTTCCCTTTTTGCCTTATATACCTCTGTTTTCTCTGACTTCTTTATATACAGTCAGCTCTTGAATATTTGCTCCAGTGGAGGGAAACAGAGGCATGGATAATCCAAAGTGAAATAATCCCCAAAACATTTATATTTGGCTTTGGGTACTTACCTTTGAATGTGGGTATGTCTGTTATTTGAATTAACTATAACAATATAAAGCCATGCTCTGAAGACCTAGAGCAAGAGAAGCTATCCAGCATCCTTCCCTGCAGTCCATTCATTCCATGCTGGGACTAGACATGCAAAGCACTAATGTAAGCAGTGCAGTCCTCTCTCATATTTTCCCTTAATAATAATAATAATAATGATACTAAATGTTTTATAGCACCTTAGAATTAGGCTTTTGGTATACTTTTTCATATATTCTATTATTTAATCCATACAGTAATCCAGTGAAGTAGACAAAGCAGATATTGGCCCTTATAGATAAAGAAGCTTAGAGAGGGTAAGTAACTTAATCAGGGCCACATGGCTAGGAAGAAATAGTCTTAGCTTTAACCTCAAGTCTTTCATTCCTAGTCCACTACCTTTGTATGATGCCAAAGCACATATTTTTCATGATATTTCCTCATAGGCTGTTTCTCAAATACATGGGGTATGTATAGTCAAATGGTTAGTGTTGGTAGGCAATTATGTTTTCCATTGTCCACCAGCAAATCTAATTTCTGAATACCTAATGATAAGTCTTGTATTAGCTCCCTTTAAGGAAATTCTCAGTATTATTAAACTCTCCATACAGTGTAATGAATTTATATAACCCCTCTCATAATCTTTGTAAACATATATCCTGCCCAATGAGCCCCTGAAAAGAAGAAATCATGTTTAGCGTAGATTTGCTTGTTTTATAGTTGTTGAAGGGTGATGCAGTCCTTGCTAGGTTTTGAGATTTAAGTTTTGACCTTTGTGTTTGTGAATTTCTAAAGTTAAATCAGAGCATAGAAATAGCTAGGGAATGCACTCTTTTAATATTCATATAATTTGCTTTAACTGCTAATTATCTATTAATAACTTAACATAGAACTGATATCAGTACAAAAATATAAGATTACAAGTGAGTAAATATCAAGTTTAATTTCATTTAATTGGTATGAACATTTAAAATAAATGAAAGACTTATCCAATTATAGTTTATACTTGCCCTTTCCAAATACTTGATGTTTAACTTTTTTTTATGCAATGATATTTTAACAGTAAGGTAATGAGTAATTTTCTAAAGCAGGTATTATCTTCATTTTTGTAGGTTACTATTCGAGCTTCAGTTGGACCTCTTCAATCAGGATCTTCAACCACACCTTCCATTAGTGCAAGCACTTCTACCCTTCAGCTCTCACCTCCAAGGACTAAAAATATAACTGCTAAAAGTCCCACAAAATCCAACACAACTAAACCTAATATAACTAAATCCATTGCAAGTAAACCTAATGCAAGTAAGCCTAATGGAAATAAACCTAAATACAAATCAAAAATATCTAATCTGCAAAAGAAACAAAGCACATTGGCTAGTAGCAATAAAAAAAGTAAAGTCAATACAGCATTGAGGAATTTAAGGTAAATTTTTATTCTTGATACCCAATACTAATTTAATCTTAATTAGTAACTGAACATGAACATGATAAAAATTTTATTTAATATAAATTTACCCTATACACAACTCTCTTGTACATTTATATGCTGTCACTTAATGCCAACAAATAATAAAAAATGTTTTTATAACTATTGAACAGTATTTGAATTACTGTTTTTAATATTCATTATAAAAATTATTTTTTACTATATAAAAATATATTTTTAATGTTCATTCAACATAAAACACTGGGATTTTGCGTTGTGCTTATATCTTGTGATCTTTGAATGGTTAATTTAATCCCTTTTATTCCAGTAAGACACTAGCTGATATTAAATTGTTTATACTTATTCTATAGCAGATTTTTTCAAATTATAAATCCCTGTTTGAAGTTGTAAACACCTTAGCTTTAATTAACTGACTGTTAATAAGGCTCTCCTTTATTATTTTTGTTTTAAAATATATTTTTATCATTTTCTTTGTATCTCTATAAGGTATCGCCGGGGAGTTCACAAGTGCATTGAGTGTTATTCTGAAATAAAAGATTTTGCAAACCACTTTCCTACGTATGTCCACTGTAGTTTTTGCAGATACAACACTAGCTGTAGCAAATCCTATGTGAATCATATGATGAGGTAAGATGAGTTAAATATCTATAATTGCCAATTAAAATTACAGTTTAGCAAATATGTTCTTGAAAACAATTGCCCTAGTATAAGTCAGTTTTGCTCTTTGAGAAACAATCAGAGAACTTCTAAGATGATTCCTGGTACTATTTTTCAACATAGTAATTCATAAAGTTCCTGGAAACTTGAATTGTAAGAACAGTTAGACTAATGAAATTAAGATAGATTTGTTAGGGCAAATAGTTTTCCTGTGGGAATTTTTTATCCTATAGAACTTTCAAACGCATTTACTTCCAAAGACAGAAAAGTAATGTCACATGGTAAAAAATAAAGAGTTGGACACAATTGAGTGACTAAGACTTTCACTTTTCACTTCCTCATGAAGCATACATGTAATCTCACGAATGTTGTTTTCTTCAAAGCAGCCACTTTGTGATTCCAGGATTTTCGGTGATCTTAGATATTTTATTGGATCTTGTTTCTCTTTCTTTCTGTCTCTGTTTTTTTCTATAATCCATTTTGTCTGTCCATCCATCCATCAGGCCATCCATCCTTGCATTCATTCAGTGAGATGAGAGACTATTTCATTATTGCCATTGTTGGAATTATTTTTCATTAATTCATTCAGTTTAGATAACTTGAGTATTTATTCCATGCAGAGAAAACTTTCACAGCCTGTTATCTTCATTGGTATCACATTAGTTGAGGTATCCTTCAGGATGAATTTTTATTTTTTTAAAAATAGTGAAACATTGTTCCAATATAAGCCAGTTAGGTTGATTATTCACAGTGAAGTTTTGCCCCCCCCG